>WBMY01002352.1:62396-89531 GCA_013397315.1 Donacobius atricapilla | reverse complement strand
TGCGGGCGCGCACCGCCCGCGGCACCGCGCTCCCTTCGGCCGCCCGCGGCGCCGTCCCGCGACTCCTCGTCTTTCCTCCGCCTTCCACCAGGCAGCGTTTGTAAATCGCGGGACGGGTTCCTGTGCGGCGGAGTGCGATGTCCTGGCGGTAACCGGAGCTGCGTGCGAACGCCGACGGTGCGATGCCGGGGTTCAAAAGGATTTCCGACGCTGCGGGTGCTGCTGCCGCTCGCACAAGGCTCTCGGACGCGGCAGCGCCCCCGGGGACCGGAGTCTTTGTCGGGCGCCCGCGGAGCTGCGCTCACAGCGATGCCCGAGTTACCTGGAAGCTCCCCGAGGCTACGGGTGAGCCGAAAGAGTTAAATAAAGTCCCGTCAGCATAGGGGTGCATTCACTGATACTTCTGACTATTAACAGCCCTGCGCAGTTCAGGCAAAATATGATTCTGGAGATCCTTATCCAGAAAGTCTATATTTGGTACACAGCGAAATGATGGAACGAATGTTGAAGAAAAAAAAAAACAAAACTACAGAAAGAAACACCCCTGAACTCTGGGCAACCTGGGCGTGTGCTGCAGGTTGGCTGAATTGTGTGGCAATCTCAGCCGCGTGCTATAACTGCATCAATGAGGAAGGCCAGGCCTCTTTGGCAGTCTTGGAAAATAATTTCAGGTTGACTAGGGTAAAGGCAGATCACATGTAATGGAAACTAATTCAAAATTTAAACAAATGCTGGTGGTAAACAGCACCGTAATGTAGCCCTGAGCTGAAATTTCTGTGTTGGAGGTCTTGGCCTCGAAACGTGCTCAGTCATGGCAGCAATCTGCATTCCCCAGGCATTGTGACATTACTGAGAATATGTGAAAATGTGACTGGGGAGTCCATGAGAGATGTAAAAAGGGAAGTGTCTAATTAGACATAGACTTATACTTCTGCAAAATTGAACTTCATGTTGTTAGGAAAATTAATCCACAAACACCAGCGGTTTATGTCCAAACAGGAGAGAGAGGAGTCCTTTTACTTTATTCGAATAAAGGGAGAGGCCATGGGGCATTTCCCCTGGGGTCTCTCAAGTTTTTGGAGGACGCAGCCTCCTTTTTATCCTAATTTCCCAGCCGCATTTCCCTCTCTCTTTCCCCATTGGCTGAGGTACTTGAGAGGTGCAGACTTCCCGGAAGGCCTAAGATTCCCCTTCTAAAGTATAACCCCCCTAATTTTTAATTCTTATGTGATTTATGGGTTTTCCCCATTGTTTCTTTCATCTTTCAATATCCAATTTAATTTATCAGCAAACCTGTGGTTTGTTTGTAAAGGCAAATATCTTCTTTTCCATTCAAGGATCAGTAGAATCCTTCCCATTGTTTCTCCTATCTCTCAGTGCTAGTGTTATCTACCAGCAGATCCTTTTTGTTTGTAAAGACAAATCTTGTCATTCCTCTCAGCGTTGAATTGATACCAGCGAGTGGTTGATTCTCAGATGCTGAGAAGCTCAAAGATACCTTCCCTCATGCCTTAGATAAGTATATTTGAGGAATCTGTATACAAAGGTTACAGATATATTAGCTGGTACATAAGCTAAACTTTTGTTGGACTTGTACAATCTTAGAGCCCAAGTTCAGAAAGCTTTGGATGTCAATGGAGAAAGTACTGACGGGCTTAGGACCTGTCTTTTTTGGAATTTCTGGGCTGACTGAGGCATAGCTTCTTTGAAATCTCTGCTGCTATAGGGGAAGAAGTGCCCAATTCCCAGCTGCAGGATCTGTTTTAGTTAATAGGTCAAACAGAGGAAACATCACCCAAATAAAATTTACTGTTTGACATTAACTGTAGTGATGTTGCAAACTTATAAAAGGATGAAGGAGTAATGCCAATGCAACTAAAGATATTGGAGTTCTGGAAAAATAAAAGATGACACATGGAGGGGAAGTAAGTCTGATTATCTCTCAGGGGAAAAAGACATTATGACTACAGTACTTTTGAAAAGAACCTGTTGCTGTTTGTGAATATCAGAGAAGTGAGCCAACTGCATGTTACAGCCAGAAAAAAAAAAGGTGTTATTTTGGTCTCTAAGTGCAAAAAATACTCTTTATTGGAAAGAGGTAGATCTCATGACTGCTATGTTGAAGAAGTTCCTTTGCAAGTTAGATTGGGAAATCTTAACTTTAAAAATGTACATGTCATTTGAAGCAGATTCCCAAATTATAAGTGAGGTTGTGCAGAAAAATCTTTTTGTTTGTAGGCTAATTTTTTTTTTGAAAGCAAAGTATTTGGAAACTAAAATTCACTAGAGATTGAGGAACCTTAAATAAGCAAGAAAACCAATTATCCTTCTTTCTTCCTCCTTTCCCTTCTGAATAAAACCTTTAAAAGGGGCAAGGGGAGAAAGAGCAGTCAGTACCTGTTCTTCCAGGGGCGTTTGCCCAGGGACCACACTGCTCTTCACTATTATCTGTTTACCCAGAGGCTCCCACTCACTATCCCAGTTCTCTCCACCCTCCTGTTCACACATCATTCACTGTGGGCCTCTTCCCTTCACTTGAAATCAACACCCAACTTTTGCAGTTCTTCCATCCCCACCCATCCCATTAAGAGTGATAAAATTGGCCTGGAAATCCAATAGGAGTGTTCCCACTGAGGAGCATATTTAGGAAATAAAGGCTTTAGAAAACTGAGCAGAAACAGGCACATCCTTTTATAAGAAGAAATGATGCAGGTTTTAAGTGGGCTGAGCTCGTGGGAGGAAGGAAGTGTGATACAAAGAGAAAGGGTGGTGCTAAATCTGGTCTATGCCTAAGGCTGGCATTTTATTGCCAAACTCATTACCTGCTCTGTTTATTCCTGATGACTGTAGAAATGAAACCCCTATAAACAAATTTTGTTCTCCCATTAATAATATCCATTTATAATTAATCAAGATGTAAAAATAATTACATTTAAACAACAGTAATTGCATTTAACAACCATCACCACCCTTATGTTTGAAGTATGTTATTTAAATGCTTTAATCAATCACTCAAAGCCTGCAAAATGTCAGATTAAGGATACAACTTCCTGGGCACTGAGCGAGTCAGGATCATATGAAGAAAATAATATGTGAATTTTTCATGAAATCAGCATTACACACATGGGAACCCGATAAAGATTGCTGAGATAATTGTGAAGCTGACATTTACTAGCTTTGCAGCATGGATTTGGCATTCCAAATAATGATCTTCTTATCTCAATACATGGAAAGGATTCATTGATGATGGTTGCTTTCTAAGAGTTTCCCTTGGTTACATTGGAGCTGCTGCTATTGTGCATCCTCGTCACAATTTAAACCTGAACCTTCCCTTTATCCTGGTCACCAGAGCTGCGAAGGTAGCAGTGTAATGGTACAACAAGAAAGGTTCTTCTCTCCAAAGCCAGAGGCCAGGAATCGGGCACTGGGACTGGAGAGGTAAGGTTGGGAGGAAAGCCCGTCCAGGTTTTCTTAAATAATTCGACAAGGAAAAATGGCAGGCAAAGAAGACCTGCCCCTAGCTTTATTCCTGTTTTTGTTTCACAGATGTGATAAAGCCCCCCCAAGAGCTCATCGAGGTCTCCAGACCGCTCCCCTTGCAGCCTTCCTTCTTATGTCTTCCTGTCTCTGGGCACTTGCAGGAGCCTGTGCTTCTGAGGCTGGGCTTCTGCTCTCTCTTTTACAGAAGACTGCAAGGTAGCCAAGTCCTCTCCTTCACAGGGATCGTCCCAGCTTCCCTCCACGAGGGCCAGGGACAGTGGCGACCTCTGTTGCCTTCCCCAGCCCAAAGAAGGCAGGGCTGAAACAAGGCTGCTCTTCAGCCCCTCACCCTCAGTCCTTCTACCGAGAGCTGGGAGACCTGCGGCAGCACCCACGGGAGGGGAGCTGCTGGCGCCGGCGCGTTTCTCTGCAGTTCACTCCTGGCACGGTGTTTATGGAACGCAGAAACCCCATGGAAATGCATCAGTGGTGAGACGCTGGGATGTGGCTGTCTTGCTGTAGGCGAGTTCCTGTTGGGTACAAGGTACCTTTGGGATCTGGCCAAAGACCATCGCTCGCCGAAGGGAGCGGCCCCGATCACCCCGGCGGGGCTCTCCCAGCCTCGCCGTCCCTCCCAGCTGCTTTGAGCGCCGCAGTTTTGGCTCTTCTGTTGCCACAAGCCTAGCCGAGCCCAGTCTTTTTTCCTTCCTTTTCCCGTTCGGAAGGGTCCGCAGCCTAACAAACCCTTTCCTGTCCGAATGGTTCAAACCCACCGGTCCCAAGTTCTTGGGCTGCCCCTTCCTCACGGTGACTGGCGGCACCGCAGGCGCGGGGTTAAACCTTCCCCCACCGCAGGCGAGGGGTTAAACCNCTCCTCCGTGACCGTACACACGCCGCGGGAACCCGAAGGCTGATCGCTCCTCATCCACGCGAGCACGGAGCTACCCTGGAGCCCTGGCGGGAAGCTCCAGCTGCAAGCTCCTTGCACACGTCTGCCGGCAGCGGTGCCAAAGCAGCTGCGGCGCGGAGGCACCGGATGCCAGCGCTCCTGGCTGAACTTCCCCACAGCACCCAGTCCTCTCCATGGCTCCTAGAATTATTTCCTTTTAAACTGAAAGTGGTGGTGATTTCTCAGATATGTGAAGCCAGTAGTTCTCATGCTGCAACATCCTCATTTAAAGCAGTTTCGAGAGCCGCAAATGATATTACAGGTCTAACAGACAGACTGTGCTCCTGGTGGGGAAAGGATACATGAAGCAGGCACAGCTCGTCCCTCCTGCAAGGGGCAGAGCTCTGCCCCTGCAGCCCAGACTGCCACTGGCATACTGGGGCCAAGGCCTTGGACCACCCCCAAATCAGGAGGCCTACCCGGTGGGTAACAGGGAGGAAGGAAAAGGGAAACAGTGAAGTAGGGGAAAGGAAAGAGGCAGACACCAGGTGCTGGCGTACTGCTCAGAGGGGGAGCAGTGGAGTCACAGGTTTTCTGAGGGGACTGGAAACCATTCTTAGACCGTTGCGGACCATCTAGAGGCTTCCACGCATTGGCAAAATTTTTGCCCTCCCCAAGGGTGTCTGAGTGGTCAACAGCAGGTGAGGGGATACCAAGGTATCAGCTGTCCCACTTGAGCATGAGGGCATCCTCTCCCCTCCCCTGTCTCCCAGCCCTAGCAGCACTGCCCTGGCAGGACTAAACAGCAAGGTGGACAGTTTTGCCATCCAAAGCAACTCGCTGCCCTAAGCACTTGTCTGCTACCCACATCCTACCTGTGATGCAAAGGAAAACTAAAGCTCCTGAGGCAGGCATGCAATAGCCAGAGACCAGCTCAGACACCTGGCAGCAGAGCACCAGCTCTCAGAGTCTGGCCTGAGGCAAGGAAACTTGCTCAAAAAGCTATAGCTGCATCAGTGAGTAGTGCAGTCAGAGCATGTTCACAGACCAAAGCAGCTGGCATTAGCAGCCTGCTGCTTGTGCTGTACCCATTTGGGCAGGGATGGTTTCCTCAGTCCAGCTCCTCCCCAGGTCTGGGAACTGGCAGCCCTTGGGCAGCCTGTGAGCAGAAGATGAATTCTCACAGCCCATCTTCCATCACGGCCTCAGTCAAAACTCCCCCATGCAGTGTGAGGAGGGACTGTCAGGACATTCACTATGAATGCAGCATCCTTATCTAAAGCAAGGACATGGCTAAGCCATGACAAGCCAGTGTTTTCATGTTATGTATTTCACTGAAATGCTTCCAGAGAAACTACTAAAATGGCACAGACAAGGCAATCGTCAAATACACAGTTTCTTCATAGATGCTGTGGATAAACAACATAACCACATCACAAAACTGCACAAGCCGCCTAGGGTACAAACAAGCAACGAACTCTGTATGGTCTGAGAGCTGGCACTTGAGGTTTCTGCATCCCTCCCAAGCCTGCTTCATAGGGCAGCTCACCAAATCTACATCCAGAAATCTCATCAGGTTTTGCATGCGGAATGTCAATGCAAGCCAAAATAACTACTTTGGGGCCAAATTCTTATTTCAGTTGCTTCCTGTAGTTTTGCAGGAGTCAATAGGTATAACTGAGCTGAGGTAAAGTCTGGCCAGGAAAATCTCCAAACTCTTAGACCGTATGGAGCCAGAATACAGAACTTTCTCTTGCTCAGCAATCTGCTACTTCCTCTTGACAGCTGAATCATGATAAAAAAACATTCAGAAACATAAGCAGAATTATTCTTCACTGTTCACCAGCAAGGTCACTAAGCAGAGTAAAGCACAGAGGCCATCTCAAGAAATGTGCCTGCTGCCAAGGACCCTTAGAACAGCTCACTGGCATGGTGGCAAAGATCCCTGAATTGGTCAGCAAGGGGAAGGATTTGGCTGGTCACGCACAGAATCCTTGTGGGTCTAAGTGCCAGTGGAGATCAGGGGCTGCTGGTGGTGCTCGGGCTGCCCCAAGCCAGGCAGGATGGCTGTTCTCAATCTGAGTTGGGGCAGGGACAGGAAGGAGTGTGGCCATAGGGAAGTATTGAAATTGTATTTGTGGGATGCAAAATAGGATTTCATGGCTGAGCAGGCAGCAGGGAGAGCTGCAGGGGAAACAAAACCTGCTGGGAATGGTCTCCCCTATAGACCTGCAGATCATTAAATTATTTCAGCTTTCTGAAAGGCCTATGTTCAACTGCCTTTATGGGCATATTTCTTGGGATTGTAAACAATGAATGTGAGGGATTTTAAAAATCAGGCAAAGTCTGCTGTTATACAAGTCCCAAGACCAGCTCCAATTCGTTCTGTAGGAGAGGAGACTGGCATTTCTTAGATACAAATGGCACGCTAGAGACTACAAAATGTCCCCAACTGGCACATTATCTCACCTCTGCCTTCTCTGAGCTGTCCCAGCTCTCTCTGGAGCAGACAACACTGGCTTGATGGCCAGTCCTCAGCAGCTGGCCCTGGGGATGCCAAACTGAATCTATCCCCAAACTTCCTCAGGATTGCTCACTTCAGGCTGCCCTGGGCTTTTCTGTGCATGAGGGATCCCACCACCAAGGCCTGCTCCTGTTTCCAGCATCCTCCCTGCAAGCAAAAGTTCGAGTGGGAAGAAACTGTGGTAACAGAAACCATTGTCTGTGGGTTCATCTGCACTGAGGGAAAGGCATGTAGTGCCCTTTAACCATACCTTGTGGAAACAAGGCAGTGCTTTGCTTTCATCTGGGCTAGCAGGTCGGTCCAGGAAAAGAGTTGTGGGAGAGACACAGATACACCTCATCCTGCTACTGTATGGCAAGACCACAGAAAGCCTTGTCTTCTTAAGGATTTAATCCCCATTTGCACTAATGTTAAGTGTAATGTTCTAAGAACAGCTTTTTCTTGATTTGCTAAATTAAGTGTCAGTGATGCTCTGTGAGCTGTTTACTGAGAAAATAAATCTACTAATTTTTTTCTCATGAAATTTTAGAGCCTTCTTGGAACAAAGGAAAGTGCGTACTTTCTATATTCACAGATTTCTGATAAACAGGCAAGCTGTAAAGCACGATGTTGAATTCTTGCCAGCCTTGTGACGGCATCATCCCCTGGACTTCCGCGAGCTGCTGCGCAGTGCCCCTGCTGTGGGATCAGCATCAGGGCTGAGTGGTGCTACATAATGCTTCAGCAGCTGAATGGGCTCAAGGAAGAAAACCAACGTCATCCCAGCAGATCATCTTCACCCAGGAGAGGTCAGGGCATGGTATATAGGCAGACCGGGTGCTTTTCCAGGTTACATACCACATCCTTCCCTCGGCTGTGCTGTTTTCATGCCAGAAATCAAGCTCTGAAGATCTCTGTGTCTTTCTCACAGATTTACATCACTATCAGCAATGGGTGGTTCAAACCTGCAGTGGAGAAGGCCTCTGGGATGAGGTCTGCTCCACTGAGACTACAATAGTTGAGCGTGTGAGCATAAATCTCCCAAAAAAGCCCCTGTGCGCCAACTGTGTCTCTAGTTCCAGCACTGCAGCTCCCTACCCTACAGGTCGTCAGAGCTCAGCAGACTGGCAGTATTTTGTGGAGTATATTAAGAAAGGAAACAGAAATTACCGAGCCATGCTAATTTCTGCCATAAATGAATAGGTTCAGCCCCTCTCATTTGGATCCTTGCCTGATGATGATGCCTGCAGAAAAACCCACTGGCCGGTAGGGCAGCAGCCCTGATCAATTTCAATAGTGACCCAGGGGGACTTCATCAATAGGTGGAAAATGTGGGCAAGATTTCACATAGTGAGCCCGACCGTTGCCTCAGGTACAGCCCAGCATATCAGCTTCAATGGAAACGCATTGGCGTAATTGGGAGTGTTGGCAGACAAGCCGGAGTGAATCAGACAGGGGGGAGGGAGTGTGAGAAGTCACCGGCTGTTTGCTCTGCCAGAGATTTCCACCCCCTCAGCAGTGCTGGTAGAAACATGTGCCTGTGCTTCATCCTTATCTGTGCATCATCAGCTCTATCTTCACTACCCTCAGCAGCACCAGCACTGCTGGCCCTGGCTGATGGGGTCCCCAGTTACAGCAGAGAGGAAGCAAATACTGGGGAGAGGGCCTTAAACTGCCCACACTGTCTGATGACATGCTCAGCCTTGAAGTTCAGATTTGATACAGTTTTTTTTTTTTACTTTGCAGGGGTTCTAGCAACAGCTTAGTGTCTGCTTCTTTCTGGAATGCAGTTTGGGTCCCCTGCATAAGCCCCAAGTCTGCATCTTCCTTTACCCTTACACCCTGCAGCTCAGGTACAAGGTTATGGTCACCAAAAGGCTGTTAAAGCTCAGTCCCTTCTCATATGCCCTGCCACATGCCTGCCCAGTATTTCTGCTCCCCTTTCTCTTCGTGTATCTTTGTGTAAGAAGAGGGATTCTGTAGACAAATAATACCAGGAAATGTATTAATTAGCTCTGAACCTTGCCCGATGTTGGGGAGGCATGCTGCTTAACATCATCTTGCAATGTGAACCTTGGGGGCTTTTAGTCTCTTTAAAGGTAATTTAAGAAGAAGGAACAGTGAGAGGCAGCAGCAAGTGACCAAAGGGCTCTCTGCTCTGGCTAGCACCACGTCACACAAGCAAAAGTTGCTGTCGCAGAGGCATTCATTGGCAGAAGTGGAGAGGCAGCAGCAATCTCCCACGCAGCTCAGGTAATGACAGGGTAGCAGCCAGGATTATTGTCTTATATATTAATTAAGAAAGCAGAGACCTTCTGAATTAGCTGCAGTAACTGCCATGTTGGTGTACAGTCTGCTTCTCTCCAGTGACCTGCCATTTCTGTCAGCTCCCCCTTCTGTCACCTTTACTGGCACTGTATGTTTATCAGCATGCGCTGCAATCTTCTGTCCTCCAGCTGGATCATTTATGCATGCAAGCCNTCCCTTCCCAAATTTATGCTTCCTTACACTGCATGCTGGCAAGAGTCAGCTCCTATAAAGACTCTTCTGGAAACTAGTCCAGTCCCACAAAATCTATACTGAACTGAGCAAAGCTTAAATCAACAAGTGCCATCTGTTTCCTGGGGTCTCACATCTCATTCAGCTCTATTTCAAGCCAGTGAAAAGAAACTGGAGGAAACAGAAGCTGTTGAGATACTTTCTGTGCTGCTGAAATACCTGTTCCCTAATTTCTGTCCTACTGTCAAATATAACCAAAAGATGTTTCATTTCACCTAACTGCAGTTGGGAGTGACTTGGCTTGGCATGCCTCAAGCTGGAGGATCTATGGAGTAATTAGGAAGTGAGGAGTCAATCATCTTTGTTGTTGCTAGACCTCAGTGCAGTGACTGAGCTCTGATTCATACTGACACTGAATTCCCTTTATATGACAGAAAATGCAATCAAAACCCATGTCCATCGGTCTTTTCTGTTCTTAGAGTAAGTAATTGATTTCTAGCTCTGTTTCCCATGGTAACAAGGCTCTCTGATCACCAGCTGCACGTGTTGGCCCTAATAGCTTTTGAATCCACTGCTTTATTTCAGCCAAATGCAATGGCAAGATTGAGGTCTGAAGGATAATTAAGTTCCTACAAGTTTTCTGAAAAAAGTCTGCATGTGGCAGACCCTATTACTTCCACATCAGTACCTTCACTGCAGATAGAAATTCAATGAGTATTGGATGCCAGAGACTTCACCAAGGGAAAAGGTCTTGAAGAGCCTTAACTAGGGGCAAGCTTCACCCAGAGCTTGCAATCACCCATTGGCTCCAAATCACAGGAATCCAGTGTTTGTAGAACAACTTGCTATTTTAAGGGAACACAGCAGGTGTGAAATAACAAATCAGTATAAAATTAGGACTGTCTATGAGGGTTCCTCACAGAAATCCCTGGTAAAAAATAAGAGGATTTGCAAAAGCTGGTGATTGTTGAGCATCAGAGGAGGATGAATACTGCCAGCAATGCATAGGATGTAAATCAGGAAAATATCTATGTGCAAATATTGTTCCCTTCACTGGTCATCGAGACTCAAGATTTTTATTTAAAACAATCTGCATTTCACTCCTAGAGAGCGTTTTTCCAGAGTCAGAACTTCAACACTTCCCTCCAAACACAGGTCAAGAGGGAAGGTGGCTGGTTTCAGGGTAGCTGCACAGTAGCTCCAAGTTATATCCATGCACTCGCTGCAAGCATCTGCTGAGCTGTCGGCCCTGAACACACCATTCCCCACACTGATCAGTACTGGATCAGGCTGGAGCATCCCCGTATCTGCAGGCTGAGCTGCCAGCACAGCCCAGTCTGAGGCTCACCAGTCAGCCCTGGCACTGGAGGTGACAAGGGCCAGGGGCATGTCTCCTTCTGCAGTAATTACTCCTATACAACACAGGCAGCGCTGTGAGCTTCTGCTGTACACTCAGTCGGTGCTGTGGGGTCATGCTGCTTCACAGCTTAGCTGGTAACTGCCACACGTGGCTTGAGCCTCAGTTAAAAAGGAGACCCTGTCTCATCCTCAGGGAGATGTGGATGAAGGAGTCTGGTCAGGCTTACACATACGGGACAGAAGTTGCTTCAGCATAAATGTGCAGATGTTGGACATCCCACTGCCCCAGCAGACCAGGCAAGGGCTGCTGCTTAAGAAGAGAGGGCCCGCACTGTTGTACTGGGGTGGTGGAAAAAAAGGGTGGCTGTGAGAGAAACATTTTGTTTAATTAGGAAAACAGTGTGCCAGGGTGGTGCCAAAATCAGAGCTGTTAGGCTGGAGCTTCCCTGGGGTCAGGATCACAGTGCTGTCTCCAAGCAGACGCAGGGCCAGGCCAGCTCTGTACAGCCTCTTCGTGATTTGAGAGCAAAACACTGCAGGGCACCTGGGCTGCACCAGAGAGAGCACCTCATCCTTTACCAATACATACAGTCAGCCCCCACCTCAGACACCTGCTTGGTCCCAGCTGCAGCAATGTCACCTCTGTTCTGGTATGTCATATATAAAATTTCACATTTCTGCTTTCTTACTACTTCTTGACAGCTCATCCCATCTGTTCCCATTTTAACATCTTCCCTCCCTCTTTTTTCACTTGTTCTTCTCCTGGTGTTGTCTCTTCCACCCACAACATAGCCACATTTGTACCTGGTCTGTCCAGGCTTTTATGCAAAAGGATTAAATCATCATTTGAACCAGATCTAAGGGACATTGCTGGGCACTGGAACCTTAAAATATTAACTAAATCAGCTGCTTCCTGCTTTGGAAGTCATTTCTCCTGCATTGCAGATGGGGGGTGAGGGCTTGTGCTGTTTCCCATCACTCTTCTTCTCTGTGTGAGCTGCAGGCAGAGGGCGTGCAGCATGCTGTTTGCTTGTGAAGAATAAAAGCATGAGGTACGCCTTTTCTTCTCTGCAAGTTGGAAATCCAGGGGCTCTTTTATGTTGTACTTGGAACATTTGAGTCAGGAGCTGAATTTTACCCACCTCCTCCAAACCTCTTTTCCACTGAGAGCACTGCCAGTAGCTGGATGGGCACATGCGACAATTTTCAGGGAGGAACGGACACAAAGGTCTTGCATTCCTGGGTAGGAAGCACCACATGCCAGTAAGTGGCCACAGAGCCTCTCTTTGTGGAACCACTAGCCCCTGCCCATCAGATTTGGGCCTTCACAATCTCAAGGCTGGAGCAATGCAAAATAACTGTCACCTGGGCAGGCCAAATGTTCTCTGCCCCCAAGAAGTATCATGCTTGGTGAAGGAAGAAAGACGACTTTTAGCTGGGGCTGATTATGACCCCACAGAGTTGGTGAGCATCATCCCACGTTCTGCCACAGTTAAGAGGCTGGGACTCAAACACAGTACAGGTTTTATTATTAAAAAATGCATAAAAACTAAAGACATGCTTCCCAGAGTTAGAGTCTATATGTACATCTGCACTTCCGAGGCAGCTGCAGGGAGCATAGCCTTCTGCCCTCACTGCAAAAGTGCACTGCACAGGTTTTTGTTACCCTGTGTTAGGTGTTATCTTCTCACCTGCATTTACAGCATTCCAGCTAAGTGAAAAGAAAACCCTGTACCGCCTGGGGTGTAAGATGGTAGAATTTCTATCTGTGTCTGAGAAACCATACTGGATTTCTGGAGACACCTGTAAAACATCTCTGTTCAGTAGGAAACATTACAGAAAGGACCCATGCTCAAGTCCCAGGCTGAAATTCCCCTTCCCTAGGAAGAGTTCTTACTAAGGGCTGAAACTCGACCTGAATTTTATATTTAGACCCCAACCTTACAATAAGCAAAAACTGGGTATCGAAGGGTGGAGTGTTCTGATACCAAGTCTGCAATCTCATTTGACTTTTTGGTCCCACCTTTGCCAACTTAGTAAATGCTGACATTTGTGGTATTAGTTTGAGGAAGTGCAATGTGGAATCCTAAGTAATACTGCCAAGTTTTCAGCGCAGTGAAAATAAAAGAAATTAAGATCGAGCAAATATTTAGGATAAGTAGAGTAAGATGTAACTGCACTTCCTTGCTGGGAACCACTGCACAAAACAAATCCTGATTTACAGTAAAATATTAAATTATTAAAAACCACACAAGCACTTGCAGTTACAGTGAGTCAGACATGCTGATTGGAAAATAAAACTCAAAGAACAAAACCATTAATTTTGCCCTGTCTGGAAGGCTGCAGTGATACTACTCCATGTTTTATGTGACTTTTAGAGCATGCCAAAACCCCTCCTAAATAGGAAGGCCAGTGGTTCTCAAGATTTTTCATCACAAGTCCTCTCTCTTCAGAAAGATATCTTCCAGTTGATCCCTCCCCGCAAGATACACATCTTCCTGAAACTGATTTCACATGTCACTATAGCAGCTACAGTTCTTAGTTTTTTGAAGAAGACATACGGCTAATAAAGAGAATGACTGAAAGAATCCAACTTTGAAGCAAATGCTGAATCCCGCTCCTGCTGAAACTGAGCAAGTCTGTCATTCTGTATCTCAGTCTTCTTCCTCTCCTGGAGGGCAGCACTTAGCACTAATTAGTACTGTTTCCCCATACTGCTGTTAAGTCCTCTCTACACTGCTTCCTTTCCATTCCTTTGAAGTTGGATTCTGCCCTCACACAAGCCAGCTGCTCTCCCTCCCTTTGCATTTTAATGTCAGCTGTAAGTCTAGTCAGGCCTGAACTGGCATCAAACAGAAGAAAAAGAAAGACATAAAAAAAGGTACATGGGGAGAAGAGGAATGCTGGATTTTCTTTTTTTTTTTTTCTAATTTCCTTGCTCACCAAAAGAGTCTGAAACTCTTAAAAGAGCCCTGGACTGAGGAAGCAGCAAATGTCACTGCATGAAATGAGCAAGATGTTCAAATTCAGTGCTGGGTAGGAGCAGATCCATTGATCAGTTTGAGAACCACTGAGGTAGGCAACAAGTCTAGGCAGTACTGCTGAGTGAACACGAGGGGAATTTTGCCCTCTTGTCCTGAATGACAATATAAATACCTACTAGTGTTTTCAGAGGTACCAGTCCCAAAGTCACGCAGCCAGGATTGAAGACAACATCTACACAAGAGCAAGCACTGACTGAACAGAAGGTGTATTCAGCTCTGCTCCAGTATTCAGTGAGAAGAAGCAGAGCACAGACTCTGACTGCCGCCTTAGCTCTGAACTCCTTTCAGCAGGATGTGGTCAACCTGCAACCCTACTGCCTCCCCCGCAAAATCCAAGGGGTTGTTGGGGTTGCTGTTCTTCCAAGCTATTTGACACTGCAGCCCACACAGGTGGTGAAAGCTACAAAAGCTGCCCAAGAGCCCTGGTCAGTGCTGTTCAAAGCCATTCCAGATCCAGCATCAGAGCCCCAGGGGACACAGCACCTTGCTGAACACATCCAGTCCCAGGGAAGCAGAGTGTCACTGGTATGTACAGGCTAGCAACTTTTTTCTCCTTCTGTCTCTAGCTCATACAGAAGGCTTTTGTCCTCCCCTTCTTGTCCATCTGGATGCCTTTCACCCTCAGCATCATCTCCAAGGCACAAGGGGCTCATGATGTAGCGATAGTCACTTGTGACAGCAGCAGCTGCCCCAGCAACAGTCTCCTCAGCATCCATATTCCCAAAGGAGGCGTGCAGGGCAGGGTCACTTGCAGACACCTCTTTCTCCTTCCCAATGTTGACATAGAGAGGATCTTGACTGGAAGAGAGCGTGGACATCCTCCCGCGAATCATTTCCAGCTGGGACCGGAGTACTCCAAAGCTAGGGCGTAGCTTGGGCTCAGGATGCCAACATCTGCACATGAGATCATAGCTGCAAAACAGAGGGAGACAAGAGCACTGAGAAGCGGAACAGCCATGCTCTGCACCTCTAAACAGGGGCTCTGGGCAGTGAAGCTTGAAAAACACAGACACTTGCCCCAAAACCTGTCAGCTTTGGCCTTGCACAGGTGATACAGCATGGATGGCCATTGTGGGTCTAATTTCTTGTTTCTTCCCATTTTCAAGGGCATTCTCCCTTTGGTCAAAGAAGTTATTTAGACTGTATCAAAAACCCAAAAGCCCTGTCAAAGTATGCTGAATTTCTTGGTAAAGCTCTTGTTCTGCTGTCTCTCGGGAGCTAGAATAGGACTGTGAGTGTGACATCACCTAGTAATAGCTTATGAATTTATTCACAAAAAGCACCCTCACAAGCTCTGCCACAGGTGAAGCTATTCCTCCAAATTCTAGTTCAAGAGCAGATAAATCACAGACAGAAAACAAGAGCTAATTGTGGGAGGTGCATGTTATTTCCAGAGTATTCCTTCTTTCACACCATGTTAACTCCACACTCCCAGAGTGTGCTGCTGCTGCCTGACAGGTTGTCAACAGGACTGGAAAAAGGCACACTGGGTTTGTCTGGAGGGCTATTAAAGAATGGACAACACTTCAGTGCTGGAAGAGGGATGCTGAAATGGCCTTTCAGCAACAAAGGTACCAGCTCCGTGCAGAAGACACATTCAGGGCCATTACTAGGCCTAGAGCCATTACCAGGCCCAGGTCCCATCCTGCAGCCTTCCTCCTATGTTCAAATGCCAGCTACCTCAGCTCTGGCTGCCCCAGGGCCAGCATGAGGAGACAACCACTGGCTCTGCTGCGTGCTTGGGCAAGGGAAGAGGAGCTCTCCTGCCCTGCAGTGCCGTGTCTGTGCTGGCTGCCCTCCCGCCGGCCAGGCCTCCAGCCGCAGTGCTGCGCTGGGGCACAGCCAGAGCCATTGTCCCGCTCCTCTTTGTGCATCACCCACAAGACTGGCAGCTGCATTCCTATGGTGTAATTGTTGCCAGTTTTGCAGGGAACAAGAACAAAGCACAGAGCTGGCACTGAAAAACATTGCATACAAATGAACCTTAGTTGAACTTGTAAATGGAAAAAAAATCTGATATGGCCTTTACTGGGAAATAAAGCATTTCATGATGGGTTTTATTTTACTTTTTGTATTCCTTGCGATCAGATTTACAAGACTGCTTTTGGTCTCACACTACTTTTACAGAAAGCTTTTATGGTTCAGTTGTCTTAATCCTGATTTACATCCCTCACAAACAGTAGAAATAATTATAAATGCTGCAGACAAAACAGAATCTTCCAATTCTGTGCAACCAAGTTAAATACTTTGTTTTACCTTTGCTGTCAATCAGCATAATCCATTTGAAAGAAAGGTAGAAAAATACTGGCTGTACTGAATCAGCCCAGAAGTTCATTTGCCCCAGTACCCTATGCCTGACAGAGTCCAGTCGCAGCACTTGGGGAAAGCATGTAAGCTGAGGGTGGGCATGTGGTGTGATCTTTCTGGAATATTCTCTCAAGTCTCAATAACCTGTAGCTCAAGGACCTCACAAAACAATGGTTTTACCTTTTCAGTAGTTTTTGATGGATTTTTCTCCACTGCCTACCTTGTAGGTTTTTGAGTCTCTTCTCTACCTTCTGCATCTCTAACATCCTAAAGCTATAAGCTCCACAACTTGGAACCAAAGCTACTCAGAGCAGTCAAGATGCAGACGCGTAATTAATTTAAGCAGTGATATAACAATGTTTCCATTTATATTCAGTAAAAGTTAAAATTAACTGCTGGGAAGATAAAAGTGTTCAGCTTTAGTAAGATGAGTACAGATTATTCCCTAAGTAGAGAAAAGGAAAAGGAGAAAGCAACTACATGAAATAATCCATCATCAGAGCAGGAGGGTAGAGGGAGGAAAGAGGTCTCAGACCACTAGAATCAGTGCTCATTGTTGTATCTTGCTTTGGGCACAACACACAGAAAACAGAGCCTTGCTTGGGCCCTCACTGAAATGATTTCACCTTGTCCAGGCAAGCCAAGCTTTTACCCCAGGATAAGTTATGCTGACACTCCCTGGGGGATCTCAGCCTCCTGTGAGGAGACCAGGAATCTCTAACCACCACCCATGGAAGAATGCTCCTGAGCAAACATTTCCGGTGACTTGCTGGCCAAACTGCAGGCCTTGGCAGCAAGATGAAGGCAGAAGCACAGGCTGCAGCAAGTGGCTGCCTGCTGCCCTGTGGACTATCTAGGTCCTTGCTCTAAGTCTGAAAAATGCCTGTAACAAGAAACTTCAAGATTGTCCTGGATTTGTTCCCAGATGTAATTAAAGGTGGGACATTGATCTACACAACTTTAGTTGGTTCCATCTGCTCTCTTCTCTTTCAGCCAGCTATTTTGCAGAGTAGCAGATTAAATTTTGAAAACTGGGCCTAGCTTTGAAAGACACATGCAGGCCACTGCCTCTGCAATTCAGTTTCCTTGTAGTCTTGCTAGATTGCCTCTCTATTCAGTCTTCAGGGTGTGCCATGGAGCTCATCCCTTTGCTCAGAGGCTGGCCTGAGAAGGCAGAGTTCAGTGATTCTGGAAACACAATTACAGTTTCCACAAAGCCAAGAACTGCTAATGTTGACAGTGTTGGAACTACCGAGCCAAGTTAGCCGCTTGTGTAGTTACCACAGGTTCCTGGGAGCTCTGCCAGCAAAGAATATCTAGTAGCTAACCCAGAGACTTTCTAGTGAATGGCTCTGTGTACTGGAAAGTGGAGACATTCAGATCAGCATCCCAGCCAGCTGCCTCTGTTTCCTCCCAGCGAGCCAAATTTCTCAAAAACTCATATCAGCAGGGTGAGGAAGTACTCACACATCTTCCAGGCACTCCGGGGGCTGCTTCAGCCTGTTCCCACTGATGAGGTAGTTGTAGATTTCTGCATTCTCAATGCCAGCGTAAGGGGTTTGCCCTCGGGTCACAATCTCCCACATGGTCACCCCAAACGCCCACTGAAAGAGAACAGCACACAGAACAAGTGAACAGACCGTTCCCTGCTCGCTGGGCTTGGTTTCAGCTTCCAGACTGTGCTGGGTAGTGTCATCTGAGCAGCAGTGATGCAAGGACTACCCAAACTCTAGCTAGAAAACAGAAATGACCTACCAGATGCTGCTGATGCTGACACATTATCTTAGGAGGCAGCTGAAGGCCCTGCCCAGCCTCAACCTGCAGTGGAGCAGGGGAAGATTTGGGAGCTACTCCTGTTTTCCACCTGCAGACCTTTTCTACTTATGTTCTTTAAGGTAAGTGGTATCAGTTTTTTGGTTCCTAGCTAGAAGAAGATTTTGGTTTGGGATTCACAAATCAGTTTCTTAATTAATTTAACCAGATTCTGAGTTTCTAGTAATGTACAGGCACAAGTGAAAGCAGAGTTTGGCCAATATGCAGGGCAAGGAATAAACCACTTATGGTTCACATTCATTTCTGCTCTACACTGCACAGCCACACTTCTACTTTTCAACTAAACTGCAAGGTTTGTGAGGTGTAAAAAAATTATTATTTTCATAAGCAAACCCCTGTCCAATGTCTGTTGTAAACTGGCTAGTAATCACCAACCACTAAACACTGCCTACAGTGGATGCAACAATGGCTGTGCAATACAGCAGCCACATTACAAGGCACTCTTGGTTATCACATCAAGGATATTGTGACAGGGATAACTGGAAAGGCAAGTCCATAGGACTGAAGGGCAAAATTAGTGTGAAAATAGATCAAAAGGTAGCAAGGAAGAGGGAAAAGGTTATCAGAAAAAAAAAATACCCAAAGGAAAATAAGTAACAAATTCAGATTAATGGGTTTAGCCTGGCTCCCCAGGGGCAAATGGGGAGTGCCTAAGCACTAATGTATTCAGACCTATGGAGTTCTACCAGTGCCTTCTGCAGCACAGAGTACCTTTGCTGCACTTGTATGTAAGTCTGTGGGTTACATGCATTTCCAAAGCACCCTCAAACTGTCAGGCAGAGGAGAAAGGAAAAAGAGTAAGAGAGAAGAAACTGCATCAAGAGAGGAAAAGGAAGAGGAGGTGTGGAAAGATGAAGAGGATGGGGATAAACACTGAAAAATAAAGGACAAAAGGACAACAAGAAGAGAAGGGTTGATGTCTTCTGCCATTAACCATTCATATCTTTTTAGCCTTGAGTTCTGACAGCACCCAAGGCAGAGGTGGCACCACCCCTCAAACACGAGGTAAACTTCCTCTCCTATCACCAGGGCCTTTTCCCACCCTCAGTGGGATTCCTCCACTTCAGCAGGAACACAGGAAGGTCCCCAATGCACCAGAGCAAACCTCACCACATCACTGTGCGTTGTGTACAGATTATCTGCCAGACTTTCCAGAGCAAGCCACTTCACTGGCAGCTTGGAGGCACAACCCTGGCGGTAGTAGTCTCCACTGTAGATTTTCTTAGAAAGTCCAAAGTCTGCAACACTCACGTTCATGTTCTCATCCAACCTATAGGAAAGTTTCCACAGTTGAGGAAAGGAAAGCATTTATTGGATGCGTCATCCAAAAAACAAAACAAAACAAAACAAACAAAAAAAAACCCACAAAAAAAAAAACAAAAAAAACAAAAAAGCAAACTCAGATACTTTCTGTTGTTTCCAAGATTATCAGAGGACATCTGCAATGCCCACTGCTATCACCAAGGCCTGCACCCCATATTGGCAATCAAAAAAATCATAGGGTGATTACCTAGACTGCCTGTTAAAAGTGCTTGATCTGCTAGATGTGCAACATCTCTCCAGGCCTGGTTAGTGGTTTCAATTGCTCTGTCACCCACTTAAACCTATACATGCTGGCAGATAGTCCAAGTAAAGCCCACAAACACTTCATGCTGCCAGGCCTCAATAAGAACTCACTGCTTTCCCCAGAAGATGTGCTGAAATAGGCATTCAGCTTCCTCTGGAGGATGTCTACAAAAATAGAAGATCAGTATGGGTTTCTCATAAATGTCAAAGCAGGCTAACCCATCATTTTTCATCATAACTATCAGGCTCTTTGTCTGTACATCTGGACATTGAAATGCCCTTGGAAATCTGTGTCTCATTGTGGATTTTATTGGTTGTTGTGGTTTTGTTCAGAGGCAGAGTTCTGTTGTCACAATGAGTTGTTCCTTACTCCATTCTCAGGGAAGAAGCGGAGTGGAAAGGATAAAAAAAGAATTTTCTTTCCTTCAAAGCAGTCAAGGTAGTTTGGTGTCAAGAACAGTGAAGTGGGATCATATGGTGTGTTCACCATGCAATTATTTTTAGAGGCATTCTCCACAAGCTTTCAAGGAAACTACAATTCTTATATTGTGAAAATCAAGTCCTCAAAATAGATACCAGAAATACAAGACTTCATGACGCAATGAAAGTTCTTTTCTCCTAAAACAGCCAAACCCATTCCCTCCTCTTGGTTACTTTATAGTGGAACAAATAGCCTATCCTGACACACAGCCACTGGGGTGGCTAATTACAAACACATATTGTAATCGACTCTATGAAACTCCATGTGCAGACCAATGATGGAACATTTCCTTATAAAGAGGGTCTGTTTGAAAGATCAGTGGGACTTCAAGAGCTGCTCCCTGCTCCCAGCAGCCTCACCACACACTCCACCACAATGACCACAACTCCCCCATGTTAATTGTCACTTAAATGCAAAGATCAGCATTCTTCACACATCTGTCATGCAAAAGGCTTTTCATCCCTCCCTTACCCACTCTGGTCTTTTCTCTAAAAACTCATGCATCGCTTACATGCAGTTCCGAGCTGCAAGGTCCCTGTGTATGAAGTTTTTTGAGCTCAAGTACTCCATCCCGCTTGCAATGTCAATCATGAACTTGAGGAGTGTCTGAACAGGCAAGTTCTGTAAGAAATAACAGTTTAGTTTCTGTTTCTGGAGGCTTTCAAGCACATATGACAAAACTGCAAGGTTTGCTGCCACTTTACAGAGCAAGGATGGGGAATACAGGGAACGGATGGGATGGGACAGGACGGGACGGGACAGGATGGGATGGAGGAGCTGGTCCTCAACATGCATGGAACAAAATAAATAAAAATCACATCTCACAACTTCCTCTGGTATTAAAATCCAATCACTTGCCAGTGCCTTGGGGAGACCAATCCTGAGCTGCTCGAAATACATTCTCTGAAAATCCCTACCCACCCAGAAAGAATTCTACAGTAAGACAGACTTACAAATGGATTTTCCCCAATCCGTGACATGAGCAGAAAAGCATGGAGGTCTCCATGCTTCATGAAGGGCAGGATCACCATGGGAATTGGGAGACGGCCCTTGGGACGGCTTCGTAGACTGACTCCTGATGAGGACACACACACAGCAAAGGGGTGTTAGCAAAGAGATTATTCCCAGGAGGAATCTTACAGGCTGCTGCGCCTTCCTCTTACAGATCTGGAGGAAAATGTGCAGTTTTGGTGGGTAGATTCCATGCTCCAAGCTTCTATGACTTTTATGCCAGGTGGTGCTAAGATGCCTCTAATCCTGTTGACTTCAGAGGCTCTACTAAGAGCCTAGTGCCTCTCAGCTCTTCTTGCAGGACCAGCTATAAATGTTTCTAGGACCACTCCAGACCAGACAGCCCCAACCCCAGGTTCTGCAGAGCAATCTCCACATTCTCAAAAATACCTGCATTCCAAAGTGTGCACCCACGAATGTCTTGCTTCTTACTCAGTATTTTGGAAAGGCACAATGTTCCTCCTATTTATAGTCTACCTGCCCACCTGTTCACATTTCACAGCAGTTTAGACATGTCTCAGCCAGCCAAAGTCTCCCTGATGCTTTTGGAAGAACCAAAGAAACAGCTCAAATAGGAGATGGTTGTTCCTGATGTGTGCGGGCAGGTGTGGAGAGTATTACACGTGCTCCAGCTCCCTGAGGCCTGGGAAGGAGCAGTGCTGACCTACGCGGGAGTCCAGGCAGCACAGAGCGGGCTGCACCAGCACTGCTGAGGAGAGGGAGGCTGTGTGGGATAATGCAGGAACAGGAGGTGCTCTGTGGCACGAGCAGCAGCGCTGTCTTACCGATCAGTTTGGTGACATGAGGGTGGTCAAACTCCTTCATACAGGCAGCCTCTCGCAGGAACTCCTCAATGTCAGTTGAGGTGAAGATGTCCGCTGAAAAAAGGGACTATAAGTTTTCTTTCTTTGTGGGTGGCTCCAAGGGACTTCACAAATAATGATTGTCAAAAGCTTGTTCTTTGTGGCACAGCACATCTTCTCAGACCTATAGCTAGGTAAGCCATTTACAACAAAGCAGATCCTGACACTCTCTCCTGGGTTGGGCAGCAGTAAGCACATATGAGTGACACCTGGTGAATTGGTTTTTGGCAGAGTAAAGAACCACTGGTTAGCAGCTCTTTTCTCAGTAAGAACTTTCCTTGGAAGCTCTGCAAACTGTGTGGGGGTTAAAGATGTAAGAATTAATTAGGTAAAAGAACCTAAACTACCAATGTTAGGGAAAGGAGACAACACAAAAATGAAAGAAAATATTGAAACTGAGGAGATGGCTCAGACCTCCTGACTGGCACAGCAGGATCCAATTCATCTCTGACAAGGATGGCATGAAAGATCAATGCTTTTATATCTCTTAGCATGATTAAGTCTTATAAAGTGTTAGAGCTTAAATACCCACACTACTGGACAGCTTGGACCAAATTCAGCAGTAACATATATCAGCAAAATTTTGGAGCACAGTATTTCTCATTGCTGCGACTCCAGATTTATGGAAATACATCAATATAATCAAGAATTATCCCAGTCGACTACTTCCACCAGTGCTGCTGCTGAATTTAGCAAGAATCCTCCAGTCCTGCTGCAAGATCAGACTCAGACCTGTAAAGGAGTGTTCACATTATCTGCTTTAGGCAAGTAATTTCAATATGATTCAGAAGACAAAAGGAGATTCTCTTTTTGCAGTCAAAGAAGAAAGTAAGGTGCCTCTGAAGGCTGACAGATTGTTCCTAAGTTAGATGCCTGAAGAGAGACATTCTGACTACACAAAAGCTTGCAAACTGATTAGAATTATTGTTGAAACTGGATAAAATGATACAACTTACACTAGAATGGTACTAAGTGTATTTGGTATGAGCTGTTATTCTGTGACAGCACAGTGAGCTCCAGAGATAAGTGAGTGTGACTGCTTTCAGTCAGTCACTGTTAATTTTTGCCTTACAGGCAAAAGGGATCAAATAACATTAGCATATATAAACACACATATACACACATTTCATTTGATTTATACGTATTTCTTAATTGCTTTTCTTGTTACAGACTTCTACCTTAGTTGCCCTTGTTATGTACACTCACCAAATGACAAATCAGAAGGGAGCTGGACTGCTCAGTCAAATTGTGCTGACTAAGATGAGTTAGCTTGTCACGGCATTCAGCCCAAACACTCTTGTGTTTATTCCAGGCTATGTGCTTGCAGGAATACTGTTCTCTCACTGCAGAATTACTAGGGCAGAGCAGACCTGTCTGAGCTGTCTGAGCTACATGATGCAGTGGTTTTGGTTGCATTCACCATGTGCTATGTGCTGTAGAAGCAACTAAGGTGGTATAGGTCCTTTCCTGAAGAGCTTCCGCTACAAAAAGACTGACATGAAAGGGATGAGAGACAACATGGGTAGAGTGGCTGAATGGGAAGCTCGGAGAGAAATAAAGAGCACCAGGGGATATTTGCTGAGAATAGGATAGACAACATTTAATCTTTCCAAGCTCTCTTAAGTAATTCAGGCAGCCCTGCTCCCACATACCTTTCAGCATCTTCACTGCCACTTTCTGGAAAGAGCCATCATCTAGCTTCAGCAGTGCCTCTCGAACTGACCCAAACTCTCCTGTAAAATTATCAGAGTAGGCAGTGAGGGAACAGCGTCTTGTGAAGAAAGTATGATTCATAGCAGGTTCGCTTCAGGGGTCACTGGCAAAGAAGCTGAGTACCCATAAGAAATGCTTCATTTTTCGTTCTGCAGTTCCAGACAGCAGCTTTCAGCACGTGTGCCTAGAAGAGATATCACTACCAGTAGACAGAGCTCACTGTGCTGACAGTCCAGAAGGCAAAGGAAAATGAGAAGGGAAAAAAGCAATCCCTGAGCAGACAGATGATGCAGAGACAGAGTTTAAGCTGGGTAGACATTTCTGGGGAAGCCATATCATGAGGGATGAGCCTGAGTGAGGTTCTGTTCAGAGAGGAGGCTCTTTGCTGGAGCAGCAAGTAGATGGGTTGGCTGAGGAAGCTCTTAGTATTGACAGCCATCAGAGCTGAGTGATAGTGCCAGGACTCAACCACTTCAGACACAGTCAGCCTTCTCTCTCAAAACTCAGAGAATGACTTCTATGAATCACAGCTGACCAGAGAAAACATAGAGTATCTACTTGTGTGTGAGTGATATGTTGATTCACAGGAGGCAGTGTTTTGCCCTCATGTTTTCTCTAAGGGAGTTAAGAGGAAATGTAACAGGCCAAAACCTCTTCAAAATATTTAGCCTAAAGAGACTTTATACCACAGCCTAACAGCCTCTTCTCATTAGATCTGGCTCTAGATTTGCTCTCCCTAATTTTTTAACTGGTTATCCCACCCCAAATGCATTAGTATGAGGTACTCTGATATTGAAAAGAAAAAAGAAGGAAGCAAAACATGGTTTTTAGGACACCTACCCCAGAAGCATTATCTTCCCACTAGCTTTTCACCAGTGTCCTTTACTACTCAATGGCACATGCTTACTTCACAAAAACCATGAGCAGTGGATCTGACCACAAATCAGGAAAATGGGAAGGAACAAAGGTATTTTGTGCTGTTTCCACATTATGGAGCTGTTGCTCAGCTGTAGAGTCAGCAGAGCCCAAGAAGAGCAGTTCTGTCATCTTATAACCCGTAACCTGGGGTTGTGGCAGTGGGGCTGACAACACAGACCAGATCCTGCCAGCTGGCATCCCCACACAAAGGCCATGCCCTGGGACCCCTCTGCAGCCAATTTCAGATTACCTGTGATGGGAGCAGCCCAAAAAGGTTTCAATAGGATCCCAGAAACTGGCCAAGAGCTAACACTCACAAACAGATGACACGGCTGTTTAATTACTTAGCATTGTTAAGCCCTCTGAGACCACTTCTGCAGGAAGGTCATCTTCCTGCTCTGAAAGAGACACATTTTTTCTAGGAGGGATGGAGTGGAAGAATACTCCCTGTGGGAAAGGGTCAAAAAACCCTGCAATAAAACTAGTCTAATAAAGAAAAAGGTGAAGTTTAATTGAATATTCATTTGTTTAAATCTCTGTAAGAAATTCACAAACCAGTGAACTAACACTGCTTTGGAAAGCTGAGCATAGACCGCAGTTCATGATTGTGTAGAGCCATATTATAGGAATGGCTTAGCCAATATCCTCTTAGTTATGCTAAACCTCTGAAATGTTTTATCCCAGCGGAAGGGATAGCTCCATTTAATTTCCATCCACAAGCTGGAGAGAAAACAGGCTGCTTGTAATTGCTCTTCCCTACTCAACAGTTAAAATAACACAAGTGGGATTTTAAATGTAAAGCTTTGTTCAGTTTTGGGTCTTACCCTTGCCCAACATTCTTCCCAAGGTGAACTGCTGTTCCTGGATTAAGACATCTTTTAGTTTTGTCTTCAACTCATCACTGATCCCTACACTCTCCACTGGAAAAAAACAAAAACAAAACCAAAACAAATGAAGTATCAAATAAGGGATATTAAAATATTCTGTCACAACATCAAGAGTCATGTGTTCTAATCTCCATCTCCAATCTGATTCCCACACTGTAAGCATGCAAACCTGAAAAAGGCAGAATTCCCTTCCACGTCCTCTAGCCTCACCACAGACAAGCAGCCAGTAACTTTCAACCATCAGAAAATGCACTTATAGTACTTAAAGGGAGAGGGCGTGGTAATACCACCCTTAAACACTCCAAGAACAACAGGAATACAGAAATAATGTGAAGAATGCTGAAAAGACAAAATCCAGTCTGAAGGGCCACTGATAGACATCGGTTCATACAGGTTATTTA
The DNA here is from genome assembly GCA_013397315.1 of Donacobius atricapilla. Taxonomy (NCBI): domain Eukaryota; kingdom Metazoa; phylum Chordata; class Aves; order Passeriformes; family Mimidae; genus Donacobius; species Donacobius atricapilla. Next base: position 63,777 of record WBMY01002352.1, on the reverse strand, counting down.
AATTGATGGAGCTGCATCATTTTAATGACTGTCTGGAGCATCAGCCTAAGCCAGCTATGCAGTGCTGCCACAGAGAGCCATGACCTTCCTGAACCAGGAGACAGAAATGGATCACCTTAATGGATCATCTGGCCATTCCTGGGACTCAATCTCCTGTTTGATAAGTTACTCCTTCCTGGCTTTCCAAGACTGATTAATTGGTTCATGCTTGTAGCACAGCTCACTATACTGAGTTTAAAAAGTCCTGACAGTATTGTTCAGCCATATTTATCTCACCACCGGATTATATTCCACTCGAAGGAGTCCTTGTACAGTGAAACTGGGGCAGGGGAGTGGTGAGTTTATGTCTTGCATTAATCTACATAATGACTGTAGCTGTACTTAGGAAGGGCTATGTAATTGGCATGGCAACAGCCATTCTGGCCTCCCACCTCTGCAATTCACAGTGTCTAAGCCTCACTGTAAAATAAGCCCATGTTTTTGATCAAGAAACATCAGTTTCAGTGAAAACAGAGACAGCATTGTAAATGCATGAACACAGCTTCCCAGGCAATCACTCAGGTCATTTTACTTACATGTTGCTTCAATGAGCTCTGGGCCCTCCCTGTTGAAAGATCTGGCAGCTCTGAAATGGACTGCTGGATCCCCTCTGCCAACCACACTGCCAAAGGCATGGCTAGAAGGCAGAAAAGACACACAGGGCCATGATTACATGGGCCATTCACTTCCGAAAGGGTGTTGAACAGGATGGATGATTTCTCACCCCGTGCCATATAAATACTGCAGACTGTTTTGTTAAAGAGGGTGCATCTGGTGAGGAGGAACAATGGGTTTATGGTGCTTTGCTGATGCCCCTACAGCCTTCCAAAACAGGGGAATCACTCCTCCCAAGTGCTCGGGAGAAGCTGCAGGTTGGGGAAGGTTGCAGGAGTCATAGGAACAGAGAGGCGGCTGTGACAGGGACATCTGGGAGATTGGAAAGAACGAGAACCTTGTTTGCAGTAGGGAGCAAACCACAGCCAAGTGTCAGAGATGATGGAAAGGAAACTTAAGTGGGGATCCAGAGGATTCTGGGAGGTCAGGAAGTTACAATCAGCCAACAGACTGAAAACCAGCATGGGATAAAGGGCTCAGCTCTGTAAGAATATCTGTAAGAATACAGATATTTAACCTGTGTTCCTTTTCTCTTTGTATCTCTTAAGCAGCAGTGCTAGGAATTACCTTGATAGAGTTTATAGTTCTATAGTCTAATAAGGCCTAGCTATTAACATAACATTTTTTCGACTGTATTTTGGTGTTGTCATTTTGAAGAAAAGGCAGGCACCCCAAAATGTGGAAAAACCCCAATAACAACCCCCCCCCCCCCTACATATATCGCAAC
>WBMY01002352.1:35992-62391 GCA_013397315.1 Donacobius atricapilla | reverse complement strand
CCCCCCCCAAAAAATCTCAACAAAAAACCAACCAATACAGTTACCCAAAGAAACTTCCAAAAGTACTCCATCTGCAATGTTTTTTTGAAAAATATTGAGTGAGAAACCACAACAGAAGAGAAAGCAGAGATCTCTCTAACCAGCACAAGGAGAAACTCCCTTACCCAAAACGAGTTTCCTTTCTTCTTTTTCGAAGGAGAATAAGAGCCAGGGCAACAGCTGTGACCAGAGCTGTGAGAATGCCCAACGCCACAGGAACCCAGGACGTCCCATAAGGAGGTTGTCTCTGGCCACCTAGATGATGGAGAAAACACCAGTCAGGAAATAGAAGACTGTCAATTTCTCCTTTTGCTTTTAAATGGGAGAGCCATGCTGGAATTTGGCATAAACAGGTACTCAGTCAATCATCAGGGAAACTATCTCACAGCAAAGGCAGAGCAGAAGCATCTAGTTGTCAAAACCTATTGGTTTTGAGCCTTGAGGACGTAACAGGTGCTGCACCAGATGATACTATTTTACATGAGCTCATGATCTGGGGCACTTCAAACCGGAGCCTCAGGACAAAAAGGTTGGTGAACGTGAGCATTCTGTGTGCAGGTTTCACCCTGTCCTTTTGAGGCACACATCAGAACCCTGACCAGGTTACACAGCACTACCTGAATGTCAGCCAGGCAACATTTTGAAAGACAACAGAGAAGGACAATTTCTTCATGGCAATCTGATTAAAAATATTTACATTTTTCCTCTAACCCTTCCTACAAAGAGAAGCACCCTGAGGGACTTGGTATTAGCTGTAGCTTCACAATGTCGTCTTGTTGGTTGCAGCTTTGCAATGTGTCTCCCCAAAGAAAAGGTGATTTTTAAAAAGTCCCCTGAGAGTCAAGAAATAAGTTAGTCAGGCTACAGGTTGCAAGACTGCAATAATATTTGCTCCCAGAATACAAATACTTTTGACTACAAAATGTCTACAGAAGAAATGGAGATGCTGCCAATCTGAGCAAGCTGCCAGGCAAGGAAGATAAACAATATAGTTATGAATAAAAAGAATATTATGTATGCCTGCCAAAAAATGATAAATTAATCCAACTCCTCGAGAGATTTCTTCTCCAAATACGATTACTAAAGATTAAATATGAATTTGAATGGGTTTATTAAAATCTAGGATAGCCCTCATCTCTCCAAATTGTTTAAGAGCAAACAAGAAAAGGTACCAGGTGTCTGAGCACCTCCTTCATCTTCATGCTCACTTGCTCGCCCTCAGCAGCTGACTGACCGTTACCTGAAGGTAAGGAAGAATCATCTTTGACGATCTAAGTAATCCTGTTATAAGCCATGATAGTATAAATAAACCTGTTTTAAAAGAGATGTTAGGCTCGTGGGCTGGAATTTGGATGGACCTCTGCATAGATGAATCTGAAAAAGTCAGACAACCCTTACTGGCAGAGTCCTGGCAAGTAAGAGGCTTCTGAGGCTTGATTAAGAGCTACATTGAGGAGCCTTATCATCCAAGATTTTAAAGGAGTAAATATTACTCTAATAAAATGGTAGAGCTTAAGGACACAGAATTGTGGACAAAGGAGGAAGCAGACTAGTACTTCTCCACTTGAAGCAAATTATCAGATCTTTAGTACTTATTTTCCAGCATCTTATCTCCTTCTGTGACTCACATATTCTTTTACCACCCAGAAGGCTTTACAGGCTCTGGGGCTTATGATACTCCCTCTTGCTGCAGTTTTCAACCCAGCCTTCAAAGGCTGCTTATGAAGAGGGAGAATCAGAAACAGAAGCTGTATTTTTCAAATACAATAGAGGTAACTTCAACCCTCTCTCCACGATTCCCAGGCCAATCACTTGGGCTGTTTCTGCCTAACAATCAGGGTAGAAACAGCTAACAACACTGATGTAAAAGATCCTCTCTGATAGTTAACAATAAGGGTTCCCCCTGTGGTCAGACAAATCTCTCTCGGCTTATTTTTCTAGTCTCTGTCTGTTGGCTGCTCTGGTGAGAGAGCAGGGAAATAAGTCAGCTTCTGGGGAGCCCCTCCGAAAGGTGTATGGATGAAAACAAAACAAAACTAAATTATTCTCCATGTTTCTAAACTGCTGGGAATCAGGAGCCCATCCCACGGTTTATAGCAAATGTGCCAGAAATAGAAATGAATGCTGAAATTCACTGCTTCTCCTCCTCTGCCCCACACATTGTTGCTTCCCACTCATGTCACTGAGCTTGAGAGGAGCCTGCAGCCCACAAGTTGCCTCTCCTCTCTCAACTCTGTCTCTCTCCCATCTCCTGCACCCCCTTTTTCAACCAGCATATGCCTTAAGTCTGCACAAGGCAGAGAGAAGACAGTATTAATAGAAGAGTTTAGAAGAGTATTTAGGAGCCCTTTGATGATGAGCCCTTTTATTTCACAGAAAGTTTATATCACAAAGGTGTGCAAAGACATAATCCAAAAGTCTTCTCCTGCCTACAGTAGTGAAGATTACAGATAGGAAAAGGCTAATAAACCACTCTTTCTTGCTCTGTAATGAAAAAAAGAGGTTTCTACTGAGAAAGTTTCTGAAAATATTAAAACAATCTTTGTTAGCAGCACACAAGATCTCTGCATAAGTAGGGTGGAGCTCCCACTAGCTTTGCTGTGATGACAAATTCGACTTAAAGTTTATATGAGCTTAGTCATCCTTATTGCCGCACTGGGAGCTGGTCAGAAACCACCCCTGGCATTTCTCACATAAAGCAACCAGTGCCAGTTTGCTATTTTAGGAAAGGAAGCGACTTACGTTTTCTGCCAGGCCTGAAACAAAACTGCAGTCTTTCTGCAGCTCTGCTCCTTAAGGCCTGTCAGTGTTTCCACAGTGAATTTTACTTCCATCCTGTTATGCTTGTGAAGAAATGTATGTGCTTCCAGACAGCATTTGGCCAAAACAAGCACCACTCCTGATGCCACTTTTTTTGAAGTGGTTTGTAAATAAAAACCATCAAGCAACAATATATAGTGCTTTCAGGATTATCCCATTCCAGCTCCCTGTAAAATGCAATCCCTAAACATTCCCTGGGGCTCCTTGCCAGTGATGGCCATTTTCCAAAGGGAACTCCTAGTTCTTTCAGATACTTTTGTCTGTATTTGGGTGCCACAGAAAATACCCAATCAAAAAGTAGGAGAAAAAAATTGATGGAGCCAGTGACCAACCTCAGTAGGTTCAGCTCTGAACCTTCACATCCCTTCGATCTCTTTTAAATAATTTGAGGGCTTTGATCCCACAGTGACTGTGGGCCCACACTTGACCTTCAGTGCTGACTGTCACAGGAACTGGGCTGCCAAAGGACCTGAGTAATGTGCATGCTAAATAGAGTGTAGGCCTGATATTTCTGAGTCTGAGAGATTTTAGCCTGCTAGCAGCTGCTAACTTCTCCTAAGGGAAAAATATCTCAAGAAATCTTCTTTTCAAAACAATCTGGGTAAACAACTAATCTGTTCTCAAAATAATCTTTCTTTAGAGATGTTTGTTTTTCTGGTTTTGTTTCTCTAGTTTAACCAATGGGATTAGAGAAGTGTCACTTCTATTTACTAATTATGTTAAGTTTGTATCAAAACACCTTATAAAAGGTAGTAAGAATTAGACAATAAAGCTTTCTTTTGCTTTTTGCCTTCTGATAAGTATTTAGAGTAATTCATTTTTTCATGTCCTACAACGACAAACCAGCATTAAATGCACTACTGCAAGTAAGGATACAGTTCTTTACTGGTTGCTCTGCCCATATCCCCCACCTCCTGCTTGCTTGGGAGCTCCCCCCTAGAGTCTCCCTGCCATCCCCCAGTGTAGAGGGATCAGGAGAACTCAGTGTCCATGTAATTCCTCAGAGACATGTGGAGTGGGAAGATAGCAGCAGCAGGTAGGTCAGCATCAGAAATTAGAGACTGATATCTTGTCCTGCCACGGGCACTTGGAAACAAAACCTCAGGAGACCGTGGAATTTTTGTATGGGCACACCTCACTGACTTTTTATCACCAATCCATATCTTTATTTGGAATCTTCCTCTTAGTTCTGTTATGGTTTTCTTCACCAGCAAGAGCATTCTCTCCCTTCTACCCATCTCCCCGTATAACATCCTGCCCTGCTTCATAGCCTGCCTCCCGTTTCCCACTCACTGTGAAATACAAGAAGCAAGCAAATCACCCCAGGTGAGCCCAACTGCCCTTCAGCACTAGGAGTGCACTCCAAAACAAACCACTTGCTCCCAACAAACCCCTTCACATAGTTCAGATCGTTGGTACAGCATCTGTACCATCATCTTCCTCTTTTGCCAGTAGCTCAGCTTTTCCATGGAGACAGCTAAACTTGTTTACTATAAATACATTCAGTAAAACCCCTGTGTGGCCATGGTTTAAAACAGACTTCACTAAAACTAGCCAAAATTAAATCAAAGAAGACAACCTGTATTAGAGGAGTTTTCTGTCACATTTACTTGTGTAAATCTGTGTAAACCTTTATTTGTGTATTTTCTGTTGTGTCTGCCCTTCTGCTCTGCACCCAGCACAGTAAAACCTTGTCCTAAGAAGACACAGTAGAGGCCAGAAGCTGTTTGGTTTATACCAGCTCTTTAAAGATTATTGAATTTCTAGTCTCCTTGATGAAGTGTGCTGTTGTATAAGCCCACGTATCTCAGTAAGTAGTACGCACTGAAAGGAAAAGACTCAGAAAAAACAGCAGTCCCAGTATTTCTGACTTTTTTTCCCACAGCAAAGGGAGAAAATAGTGGACACTCACCCATGACCTCCTGGGCTTCAAGCAGGAAGAGGTCGCTCCAGGGCCCACACCCTGCAGAGTTTAGCACACACACCCTGATAACCAGGTCTTTGAGAGGATTCCACATGGTGAGATTGGCTTTTGTGTCCTGCACGATCATCTCCCCCTGAGTGCAAATGACAACGAACTGTGAACTGTCTTAAAAGGCATCTAATGTAAAGCTTCACCTTCAAACCAAAACATTACTTCACCGGCGCTATAACAAGGGCTGGGAACTGTGACTTAAGGGTCTTTATTTCAGTTTTGCCTGAGATTTGGGCTGTTGTCTTGGGTTTCTGTTCCCAAAAACTGCTAGTAGTTTCCCAAGGCATAAGGGAGATAGGAGATTTAATAATTTCTTCTTTTGAGGTCCTCCCATGCACGTTGCTATAGAAATATGTTTTTTTTCTGCTATTAAAAGATATACCTCCTTCTTGTGGTTTACTGTAAAGCATGTGGTGGTTTTAATCCAAGGGAAGAGTATGTCTATTTTAACTTGTTGATCAAATCCTAAATGGCTTCTGAATTTCATTGCCAGTTTTCACTTAGGATGGCACAGCCAACGTATTTTCAGTATTTTTATGGATCTTCTTAGTACAGCAAACCCACGAATATATGGCTTCCACCAATGACACAGAGTAAATTCAATGAGAACTCAAAATACCATCAAAGTCAATGATGCTGACCTAGTGTGAAATAGGTCATACAAAATAGGAAATAAGTCTCTTTTCCCTCTAGCTGTCTATTATTACAGGCTTGCTCTTCATTAATAAGCACTGGGTAAATAACTATTAGGACGCTAGAAACCACAAGAAATGCTGTGAACTTCAAAGGCTGATAGATACCTGGGAAAGGTCCGTGCCAAAGAACAAATGAAAGGCCTTCTACCCTGGCAGGGTCCTTTCAACTCCCTAAATATTGTAAATGAAGCTAAAGAATCCACAACCTTCTTTCTGTGATTTACAGCACAACTCATTCACTTGTTAAATACACCTTTGCTGCTAGGATTTGGTATGCCAAGGTCCAGTCACAGGAGACAAAAAGCCCACATCCTGCACGGTCTGTGCTGGACAGCCCTAGAAAGAGGCAGAGAAACACAGAGTGGATTCTCTCTATGTTGTCCTTCTTGTACGAGGCAATGGCAGAGAACTGGTCTGTCTGCAGATGAACACTCAAGCGAAGGAATTGTGAATATGCCAGGAAAGAGGAAATGGTCCTATATCATGAAGTCAAATACTGAGGCAATCCCTAAAGTCAGAATAGCTCCATTTACACAAAAGCAATGTCAGCAATCTAATCCCCTGGTATGGATGAGGGACCTTAATGCCTAGAAAATTTAGTATGAACCTTCTGCAATTCTGTATTCAATGGCTCAGTACCTTCTCAATCTGTTACCTGAGTTACATTATCCTGAATCCATTCCAGTCTGTATCCCAGGACATTTTCTTTCAGCACATCTGGAGCCACACCTTCCCACTCCAAAATTAGACCAGGATCTCTTTGAATAACATGGATATTTTGAGGGGTGCTGTTTGGAGCTGAAAGCAGAGAACAGAACACAATCACTTGTGCAGGAGAATAAGGCACTATGCCACACTGGAAATGGCAGCTTCACCCTCTTTCCTGAGATCATCCAGAAAAGAGAGGGTGTGATGGGAGAGAACAACTTCTGTAAGCCACCAGCACTCTGTGGCTTCAAGTGGAGAAGACAGGCCAGCACCTCTCATATCCCTCGAGATCCCAAGAAACTCACAGAGCTAATGGGAGCAGCATGCAGAAGCCCATGGCTGGGTCAGCTCCTGTGTTACGCATGGTTGATGTTAACACGTTTGACTGTGTATTACTGTTTTGTTCTAGGAGACCTTCAGAGCAGACAAGCAATCTAACAGCGTGATGCTTCCCGTATTGCAAATCAGGAAGGAGTTAATGACATTTATAATTGTCACTTTTTCAGGTCCAGAACCGCTGTCCTGTTCTTGTTGGCTGTTTCTTACCAAGCTCCAGGGTCTGGAAATAAACCCTGTCGGTGAAAGGGGAGCTGCCCATCTCATTGCTGCACTGCACACGGATGCTGTAGTTGGTGGAATGCTTCAGGCCTTGCACAGCATAGGAAAAGGGTGGCACTGGGGTGACTTCAGTGGACACCTCCTGGCCATCTGGTGACTCGGCTACCTGCGCCAAGAGTGAAACAGAGATGACTACTACCATAAACAATATGACTAACATGTCCACATGGATAAAAATTCATTTAATTGTTAGTTTAGGAATGTGTAAGAATAGATGTAGCACCAGCGGTGCCTAAAATACTGGAAAGGGAGTAGTCAAACTAGGAATCATGAAGTGACATCACTTGGGCAATACAAAAACTTTCCACCAGATGAAAATTTGGTTCCATATTTTAAAACATTTCCTTCCCTATGTTGCAATTTCTACAGTTGATTATTATTCCTTTAAAGAAAACTAAATGTGCTTGTCACTCTGACTGGTAGCAGCCAGCTTCTGAGGCTTGTTCAAATCTCGGCAATGAAAACCAGTAGAGCAACTTGCCTGTTGCCTAACTGTCACCTTTTGCCAAACTCTTTTTCCCAGAACTTTGTATATTTTCAATTTTGTAGTGGATGAGAGACATGGCAGACATAGGTGGCTTGGTTCAACTAACCTGTTTCAAATTAAACTGAAAAGAAACTTCTTACCACTTCTGCATCCCTTCTTTTTCTTGCTTCCAAATCTGAGCTTTAAAGCAGCATGAATGTTAATTTAAATCTGATATCAGTGTGTGCTTTTAATGCACAGACAGAGTCAATGCTCCTACTTTTGTACTAACAATAGCAGAAATCATAGCTCCCAGGCTCAGATTTTCTCCTCAAGTGCATACAAAATAGCAAAGCAGAGAGTAAAACTGACAAAAGTGAAACAGTCATATGGACTTTATGTAATTTATATGGCAGCCTTTCCTCCTTTCTCACTGCCCTTCTGCTCACTCTCACATACACTTTTGGTACACTGGTTTATTTGGCTAGTAGAAAGGAAGAAGATCAAGTTTCCTGAATAGAAAAGCATATTGTTGTCATTATCAGTGTCATCCACAGCACGGAAAAAACAAGACAACCTTTTTGTAAGACCCTGTCTGCTGGATGATGTATTTCTGTTCAACACTCTCAACAGCTGGTGCTCGTGCATCTGCCCCTTTCACACCCTGGAACTTGGCTTGTGTTAGCAGTCAGAAAACGCTGCCATTCCCTGTCCTGTCTCCAGAAGAAATCTGCTTGTCTGAACACGGTGCTCCTGGGGCACCCCCTGCAATGCCCGAGTGCCAGAAAAACACAGCAAACTTCCAATCCCCTTTCTCTTTCTGGGAGACTCCCAGCAGAAGTGCAATCATGAGGAGCCAGGAACATGTGCATTTTCACATGGACATGTAGGTCAATGCCTCAACAGAATCTCTCAATGTGGGAGCCAGAGGAAGCACGGTTTTCTGACAGCGCAGGGTCATTGCCAAGTTATCCCGCTCCCAGACTCAAATGCAGGAACTCAGTCCTCCCCAAATAGAACAGAAAAGGCTTAGAAAAGGGGTGGGAGACTGCTGAGTTGACAGAAACTGGGCTGCTCTGATTCAGCCTCTTTTCCACATGTCCCATCCCCCACCCCTGCCCCTGCCAAAAGTGAGAGGGAGAACTTAAACCCCAGAATGATTAGCATTGCAGCGTGCAAGCCAGAGAGAATAGGCTGTTCCAGCTCGAGATAACTGGCATTGTAAAACAGAGGAAGAAAACCATTTTCAACTGTGAACAAGAACAGAAGCAGCAACAAAACCCACAGACCAGGGCCATCTGCATTCAAGAGTTCTTTCTGCCAGTGAGTTAAATTAGATGATGATTTCTTTTACTTCTGAACTATAACAGACATCAGAGCACGAAACCTCAGGTTTCTCCCTGAAACAAAAAGAGGATTGCTAGTAAATTAGCTAGACTGCTTCCAGCATACTTTAAGTTTATAATCCTCCTCTGCATAGTTGGCAACAGGGCATAGAAATTCCACTCCAGCTCACGGTGCTGCTGTAATCAGGTAGGGAAAGCATAGGGGCCTGGCAAATAAATCCATGGGGAATGTGCCTAGCTGTGTTTGCACAGCCTGCTTTGGGTATCACCTTCATTTTCTCACTGGGTTACCTGTTCTTTGATCTGATTCTACAGCTAAGGATGCAATGACAGAAATTAACTCTGCCTGAGGTTGGACACATACCATTATTCTCAGGAAGTTCAAGAAGCAGACCAGTTTTTCAGAGATGTGGAGTACTCTGCACCTATCAGGGCTACAGAATAGTATCAAGCCTGATTTTCTGGGAAGAACTGGTCTTTGACAATGGAAAACTAATCAAGATTTAGAGACAGGGCTTAAAATTGCTCTAAAACATGCAAATAGGTCTGATTTCATATCAAAAACCCCAATCTGCCTCCTGCCTCCATCATTCCTACCTTTCCGGTACTACATCCTATACCTTGCAACCTCCTCATCCCTTGGACTCATTGGTGTGTCCAAATTCCTGCACTTCCTCTGGCATCACACAGCACAGGCCTGATTTGGTGTGGGACTCACAGGCACCTGCACTGGAACAGGCTACCATGGGCCACTGCTCCATGCAGGAAGGGTGAGCACCCTGCAGCCACAGCTCCTCCAGGGCGCTTCCCACAGGGTGCTGTGTGCTTCGTGTGTGCTGCAGTGTAATAACCTACATGGAGCAGCAACTTGCCACAGAGCCACTGATAACCTGCTGGCAGGGAGATTGTGGCCAGACTTTAACACTTAAACTTTTGAGCATGAATTCATGACCTCCCCTTTGGCACCTGTGAGTTGCCTCCTGTTAAGTTCTTATGTTTTAAGGCTGTGAAGTAAGAACTGAAAGAGTGCCAATAAGCTGGGAGAGCAAACCATGACCCAGGAAACGTGGCTTAGGAGAGTCTTATTATTCATACAGGGCAGGGCACAACCCAGAGAGGCCATACCTGAAGAGTGCAAGAATGGAGAGGTGCGCGGCCATCAAATCCTGGCACCCAGATCACGCTGGCATTACTGCTGGTGACTTGGCTTACAGTTACATTGAGAGGCGGGAGAGGCATGGCTAGAAAGGAAACAAAGAGACCTTTCAGTGTGCACAGAACCGAGCAGGTATTCACGTGGAAATGGAAGAGGCTTGAGGCTAAAAATTATGCAATGAAATCACTAACAGAAATGTGGTAAAATATCACATCTTTAGAGGGTGACCCTGACTTGTTCTGAATGAAACTATTATTTTAACATTGGACAAGCTATTGTCAGCCATTCTCACATTGTCCATTGATGCACACAGGCAGGGCTGATCTCTTTGACAGGAATGCCAGTGTGTAATGTTTACACCTTTGCTACTCAGCTCTCTTCTCTGTCCCCTCCATTGCAGGGCATGACTCAACCTGCACATAGTTGCCTGTGAACCCACATTGTGAACGAAATCAAGGCTTTAAAATCCCACCTTGGGTTCTCAGTCCAGTCTTTGACACCAGCTCTGCCAGCACCGGGTGGAGGGTGGTTTGCTGTAGTGACCTGAATACCCTAGAGCTGGATTTGCAGGAGACCTCTTTGTGCTGCCTCCAGCTGTCCATTGCAAACTCCCACTTAAACATCCTGGGACAGAGTCTGGACTGAAAACTGCCTCCTCAGGCTTGGGATGAAAAAACTCCGTTTTGCAGAGGGGAAATTCAAGCCAATGAGAGTGCCTGCCACACATGGCTGATACCAGTCCACAAATTAAGGGCAGGGCCAGGAACAAAATCAGGATTCCAAGACTGGATAGTCAGTCAGACGCTCATGCTTTCTACCACCACAGCACCAAACTGCTTGGCTTTCTTTTAGGATCCTCGATGCTTCCCTTTGGCTTCTCCATTCCTCTCACTGTAATTCCACATAGTTAATTCCTATCCTTCCAGGCACCATCTCTTTTTCACTTCTGAGTTTTCATTTGGGCACTTCACTCCTGACAAAATTAGCAGCTTCACGAATACTAACTTCTCCCCTGACCTACTTCTCATTTTAAAAAATTGTATGCTGATGCTTGCTGCATCTCAACAAATTGTACCCTCAGGAGTCTTCTTTCAGAAACCCATCCTCAGGACAAGGATCTGCCCGCAGATCGAATTTTCTACGTCTCCTGAGTTGTATCATCAGAAAGCAGCAATAGAAAAGTAATTGCAAGCCAGGATTTCTCCAGCTGCATCTTCTACCCTGCCAGAGCACCTCTGTATTTCACTGCACCAAGGACAACCACAATACTGCTGCCTTCAGCATATCCACAGGGCCATCCTGCAAGAGAAGTGCAGAGCCCAAACACTCAGGTCTCTGGAGAAGGCCTGGAGGAGAAGACTAGATGGTGACACATATTAACCCTATAAAGCCTTTGTTGTCTGGTTAACCAGTTACCAGGACCCAGGGCAGGGCCTGCCACCTAGATAAGAACAGGGTGTGTGGGTGAGGGATGGGCAGCAACCAAGGATCTGGGATGGAAGCTGGGAAATGAGTTCTTCCATAGTTCACTGAAGACTTTCCTGCATCTTTGTTACATTCTCTTTTGATTTTTGTCTTCAGGTCTGTAAGCTCTTTAAGAGGAAAAAAATCCTGCTTTACTGTTCACTGGGTGTTGCTGACACTACCCATAACTCAAGTTTTTGCAGACACACTTGTAACTTTTGGGTTTAACAAGGTGTACTTTTCAAGCATGGTAGGCCCAAAGGAGGTGAGTGCTACGCCACCAGTAAGAATAAATAACCAACTGCTAACACACCCCGTGTGTAAAGGAGACAGTGGCTGAGGAGGGCTGGCCTGCTAGCACCTTTCCCTAACTCTGCAAGCAAGGGACAGATGCATTGTCCCCTCATCTCTTGGGAAAAAACTGTGGGTGGCTGTTTCCTGTTGTGCTCTGAAACACGGGCTACAACCCTAAAAATGTTAGCTGCACACATAAAGGACAGAAAAGCCTGTCAGAAAACAGGACCTTGAGTGTTAACATAATGAGAATTAACTTCCTCTGTGCTTAGAGAGTGGCTGAACAATGGGGCTTTGTAATGGCTAGGGACTGTGGGCTACAATAACAGTAATTTTCTGCTTGGAGTACACCCAGCACATTGTGGGCACTACAGAGAATAGATAATGAACAACAACAGGAGCAAATAGGAAGAAATGTTAACAGTTTGTCAACGTCCAAACAAAAATATTTGCCTCTGGAAACACAGAAGAAACTAATTGTTTAATAAATTGTAGAAAGATTTAAGAGTCCTCATTAGCAGATGGGGTTTGTGTAAGAGAGGAAGGCCCTGAACATGCATATGCAGACAACTACTCCCAGGAGTAACTTCATTGAATTCTGCATATTCATAGGATCAAGAACTAAATAAACATTATTTGGGCCTGCCCTATTGCTGCTGTGTAGGAGCTTTGCTTTAATTTTAACAGGGCTATACTAGATTTTCGAAGCTTTTCTATTTAGAAAAGCCTCGTCACTTAGGTAAATTTATAACTACTGTTTTAGACGTATCTTTGAGGTATTACATACATAACTTTTATGACTACAGCACTGGACTTGCTATTCAAAACCTGAATTTTTGTCTCTAGGACATGCCACATACCAGTGCAACGTTAGTTGAATGACTTAAGCTTGCTCTTTCTCAGCTCTAGAAAGCGTGTGTGTGACACAAGTGTGCAATGGCAATGTGTCCCTCCTAAATAGGCTGTGTGGATTCATTAGCTGATGATCCCTGAGGAACACTTTTCAGGTAAACACAATTGCTGGGAAATAAGAGAATTCTGAGGTCTTTACCCCATCATCTTATTAATGGGTAAAAAAATAATAATCTGTATTAACATCAAAAACTTTAAAAGCTTGTTTATGCTATGTTTTTTTCAAATTATAGCTTGACAAGATTTTTTAAAGTGTAATAACTTTGTGAACTAAATTCTGTCCCAGGATAGAATATCCATAGAAGATATATTCTACAATAACTAACTCCCTTGTGTAGACAAGTCTTTAAGGCAATAACTCCAAGTGGTTTTAAATTAAGTTAAAAATCTTACTAGTCCAACGTACTGCATTCTTGACATAGTGGTAACCACAATGTCCTGAATAAAAACACACTCCAAGAGCAGTAGCTTACAGCTGGATTTCAATCTGTCCTTTAATGAACACTAGCTACTACAACAGTGAGTTCTGATGCTGATACAGACATAAAAGATTGCTTGTACTTGTGCTGAGCAACAAGCTACCACTCGGAACAAATGATTTTTGTGCCATGACTCTCCTGGAACTGATGATCATGTAATTAAAAGTGCATTAGAGCATGACTAAAAATTCAAATGCAGAAGCATCTCAACATGAAGAAGAGGGGAAGAGCTGATTGCTCTGATTATCCCTGTTTCAGTTACCTGGAGAAACAGAAGAAATGTCACATCAGCCTGGAGACTTTCAAATGGCAACTGGTCATGCACAGGCTAGGAATTATTTGCTTTCAACGAGCTTTTAAAGAGCAGAGAATTTAAAAAATGAAATTCATAAACCCATTGTGGATGAGCAGACCTTACTGGCCACTGGTGATCACCTTCCTTGACTTTTTTCAGCATCTAATGTGATGCTAATAAAAGCAAGCAGAAGTGATGGCCTCTTTAGCTCTAACAAGACCCACCTATTCCCAAGAGGGAAAGATTTCCCTGCTACAGATTTATATCAGCTTCATCTCTCACAAACAACTTAATCGCCCCAGCTCTCTCCTTTTCAAGGAAAAGCTGTCATTTGACATCACATTTCCACTCCTGAATCAGATGTGGATTATTTTCAACTGCTGGGATACGGCCCTGCATAGGAAGTGGGAACTGCTGTTAGAACACAAAGCATTGTTTCGACTGCTGAGAGCTCCAACCAGTGCTGGCAGCTTTGAGGCAACTCCTTGCATTAAGGAGCCCTACTTTCCCTCCCCAGAGAGCAAATCCAAGGCCCTTGCCCAGTCTCTTGCACCCAGTCTCTCACCTTTAATTTGGACAGTGGCAGTCCGAGATGAAGACAATCCTTTTATGTTGTGAGCTTCACAGGAGAAAACTGTGCTTTGATTGATACCTGGAGATCAGCCGAGAAAAGGAAACACAAACAGCTATATAATCCAGCTTCAACCTTCAGCAGAATTTCAATTACTTGTGACATCCAGCTCAAGGTGTACAGGCAGTTGGAGGGGTGAGTTGAGTGCCAACCAAAGGCATGCAGATTTCAATATAACTAACGTGCTAGACACATTTTTAATGGAGGGAGTGTAGCAATGTAGAAAAACTTTCATGGAAGTGTCAGAAAGCATTGAAAAGGAAGGAAGAATCAGTCAGGACAGCAGTTCATAGTGCCCACGTACTACATGTCTGCTTCTCACATTCTGGTGAGCATTTCTGGAGCAAGGGATTGGGCTGAACTGTGAGCTCACATAAAGCCCAATGCTTTGGGTCTCAGCCTACACCTGAACAACATTCATCTTCTAACTGGGCTATAAGCCCAGGCAAACTCTTAATCAGATGCTGCCTATTTCTAGTCAATGCCCACCAGTCCCACACCTTGTATGAGGCTTTTGAAGACACACAAAGGAAGTGGAAGTTAAATGCTTCTCCACCAACACTGAAACACTTTCCAGAGGTGATACAGGTAAGAATGTCTTCTGTGAGCATCCATCCATCCATCCAATGGCATCATTCTGACGTCTGGCTGTTCCAGGACGCATATTGATATGGCAAATGAATCAGAATTGAGATAGATTTGCAAGGCTGCCTGGAGAACTGTGTCCTGCAACTATTGTCACATGACTTGGCCCCCAGTTGCCTTAAAAGGCTCTGTCTGAGAAAAGTTAAAGATTGTCTCACTGTGGGCATACAATCTAGGAAGGAAAAACATTTCAGAGCTGCACAGAGTAGCTTGCACCGTGTCTCTGACCTTTGACTCATCTCCCAAGCCTGAGACTAACAGCACTGCAAAGAAGGTGAAATGGATGAGAGGACGGAGTGCTACTCTCGTCCCTGTGAACCAGAGAAGATGCTGCTAGTAGGCTGAAGGCCAGGCAGCAAAGCAGAGCAGCACCTGATGTGGTAGGGCTGTCCCAAGACAGAACCTGACACAGCCCTGCCCTGAGGAAATTACAAAATACACCACAAACCAGGAACTGCATGTTCCCTAGCACCATGCCAGTACTGCTTTCCAAATACAACACTGCTGAACCTTCTAAATGCTTGCTTTCTAGCCAACTATTTTGTTACTATTTTCTTCAGAGCATGATACTTGCCTCAGCTAGCAATGCTTGTTTTCTTACGAACTGCCTTTTTTGACATGCTTTGGTAATAATCCAACCATGCAGGTTGTGTCCTGCTACATGTTCTCAGTTGGAAAAACAAGATATGCCCAAGGGACACCCCAAAGTGCACTGAAAGAGGTTGTGCCCAAGGAACATCCCAAAGAACGCTGGAAGCAAATAAAGGTGCTGATGACACTGAACATGTAAAATAGCAATTCATCTGGAGAATCACTAGGACTACATGTCCTTTTTCAGGCCTCCAAGCCACTGCCCCCCAACAACAGATATTTTGTGAGGCACTGTGGGGCTGAGTTTAGTGGAGGAACGGTGACTTATTTTTTTTATTGTCTTTCCCCTTTTGACTATCCATCTTTTTAGTTTCCATTTCAACAGGCAGATTATATCATAAGGGAGCAGTTTTCATTTCCAACTTAGAACAGCATTAGTGGCTACGTAAGAGAGGGAGCAGATGATTAAACCCATTTCAAATCACAAGCCATGCTTTGATTTATGAATAAATAAGGTTCTAAGGGAAGCATGAACAGGATTGGATAGCTCAAAGCATGGCCAAACACATATAAAAACTCACCCTAGGTGTAACTGTATTAACAGTGATTAAAAGGCCCTAGAGATGACTCTTAGTTGTAAAACCTTCTATTTCTAAATAAAAGTTCAGCTTTTTTAGTTCAACTAGTTCAACTCTGGGTCAGGGCTGCTGAGAATAATAAAACAGCAGCAAAAAGAAAACGTTAACACAAGGCTGCTGGACAACTAACTAGAATAAAGTTACTTTTAAGAGTTAACTGCAAGAATAGCTGCAGTGAGTTCCTGGTAGAGATTCATCACCCTTTCTGAAAGTGGTCTGAAGAGAGGCCCTATCACCTACTGGCTCCTGAGTTTTTCTGCTGACCCTGCTGGGGAAAGTTCTGCTCTGGGGCAAACCTTGAAGGGTTATCAACCAGTCCATTTGAGCACTGATACAATTACTCTTGAAGTGTCAAACAATTACATGATTTTAATGATAAGAGCATCCAGAAAGCCTGCAAGAATAGAGATGGGGGTGGGTAATAGAGGGGAAAGTAGTGTGTGACAGGGCTATGCACAAGAAGGGATGGCGTCTGCTACATGTGAATGCTCGGAGAGTTCCAAGAGAAATGGCACCAACAGAGTCACTTCACATAACCATGAACACCCTCCACAAGGTGGAACAAGAGGCACCCAATGCATCATCTGTTGAACGGCATCTTTAACAAGAGTGCCAGTCACACCCAACTCTGTGCCTGTGCACCTCAAGCCAGCAGAAAACACTGAGCAACCATCACCCCTTCAGATAATGCAGAGTTAAACACCATTCCCACACTATGTGGCTACTCAATGTACAGGGCATGATCAAAGGAGAGCTCTCCTCTTCTTATGCTCAAAGTGATCCCCTGCAGTGGCAGCAGCCTTACCTGACACATTTAGGATGGAGGGGGAGATGTCTGGAAGCCCCACTCTTGAGTCTCCCATCCACCAGACAATTGTCACTGGTTCAGGGGGACCAACAGCAGCACAGGCCATGTGAAATGGGGCATTAGGGGACACGGACACATCCTCAGGTTCCACAGTAAAGTAGGGCACACCTGGAAAAGCAACAGACAACTGACAATAACTGGAGCAACTGCCTCTTGTTTATTTCCACTAATACCAGTGCCCAACACTGGACATCCATCAGTCCTGTTGCTAGGCTGAATCCGTCGCCCTCTACACCCTTCACAAAAATCAAAGGTCAGATATGCTGGATCACCTCAGGGCACAAATGCCTAAATACTACTATTAGAAGTCAGAGAGAAAGAGTGCGTGCTTCCCACAATGCCTCTGAAAAACCACTCTCAATTCAAGATTCCCCTATGAAACAGCTTTTAGTGGTAGTGTTTTCTCAATTTTTCAGCTGGAGAGATTGGAGTTTAAAGAGGCAACAGTCAATACCTTTAGTGGTGGCAGAGATCACTTTAAAAGACAGCTAATCCAGCTGCAGATACTTCTTGCTGTGCATTAAAAACTGAAGCTTGAGAAAGTGTTGAACTACCAGCTTTAAAATACCCATGAATGAGGACAGAATCCCTGTGGTGAGAGGCTGGGAGCATTTACAATGTTCCTTCTGGAGCTTAATTGAATGGAGATGCCTTCCAGCACACTCGGACGCCACGACAACCAGGCTGCCTTGGAGTCAGGGGTAATTTTTTTCAGAGCTGAAGGCTATCCACAGACACTGCTCTCTCAGTAATTATCTGTTCCCCACCATGGAAAGACTTCTGGATGGTACAATAGGTCTCATATTAGGCCCACGGGGAGCAAAACGCAGCAGCAATGCTAGTACCTACCTTAGGTCATCTCTAAGTGGCAATAGCTGAGTTAATTCAACACATCACGAGATGTGGCTCCTCTTTTGGGCAATGCCAAAACTCTCATGGTTTCAGTGCTCCAAACCAGCAGCACAAATTTCACCAGCCATCAGCAGCAGTGCTGACCATGCAGGACAGCCAGAATGTACTTCTGGTGATTGGTGGAAGAGCTGAAGGCCCAGAGAAATGTTCAGTTCCCTCTATACAGAGATCTTTGTGTGTCAAACACTGCTGCTACCAACAGCACTCACCCCAACCAAAATCAGTTATTCTCAGCTGGAAAAAGCGTGTTCTGGAAGCTGCTGATCTGTTGCCTCACAGCAACAGAGGAACTGACAACCTTGTGCATTCACATGCTGAAATTACACCGTCTGTCCCCTGGCCAAAGATGACAGGCCCAAGTACCTCCACCAGCAGGCAATTAACGCAGGTGCCTAAATAGGGATTTAGAAGCCTAACACTTGACATTTCCCCCAAGCTACAGCCAAAAGTGCTTTCCTCAGTCATTCACTGACTGTCCAGTCACTATGAAAGGCTGTGTCTTTCAGGCAGCAGTTCCTTTGTGTCTTCCTTGCTCCCTTCCCTTAGAGTAGTAAGTAAATGAACAGACTAAAACAGACTAAACCCAAGTCTCTTGAGAAATGACAGTGCCTATGTGCAAAGGCTAATGTTCAGGACAGGTATATCCATCGTCATGGCATACTGCTTGTTTCTGCTGACATATTTTACTTCACTTTTTTATTGCATTCATACGTAAACAGTAAAAATGAGTAAGCTTTTGAGATACCAGCTGCGACACCTCTGCCTGCTTTGCCCTCCTTCTCCAAGGAAGAAGGGAAAATAATCACCGTTTCTCTACCTGTGAGCAGGATCCCTGCCTCCTGTCCATTTGTCACGACACCCAAGGTAAACCTTCAGGAAAATCCTGCCCAGCTCAGCAGGTTTTCTCACTTTGGGAGCAGGTAAACAGAGCAGACAAGACCACAATTAAAAACTTTCATAGTTGAGGGAGTGCAGCTGACTCATCCAGCTGAGGAACTTGCACTGCCCCCATCCGTATGTTACCTGGAGAGCTGGCTGCCAATGACACATTTAGCCTCCCAGTTCCTGGTACAAGAGGTGAGTGTCAGCACATCCCTTTCACAGATGCCCCATGGAGGCACTGAGCAGCCAGCAGTCAGAAAATCAGAAGCAAAACAAGGAAATTATGCCATCTATTCACCCCTCCAAGCCAGCATCCAACCTTTAAAGCTGATTTTTATGTACACCTCAGTTTTGAGACAGTGTTGATTCAGGGGAATGTGTCCACATGGGTGTGGCTTCGTCTCTGACTGTAGCCACAATGGGGGCTAGCAGCCCCAGGAACAGCCACATAGTCAGAGGTGTAATTTCAGATGGAAAGCTCTGTAAGAAACACAGTCCGTTTTTCTAAGACTCCACAGTGTGCCTCTGAGATCACCTCTCCAGGCATCAAACAGTATCATGTTCTCAGTAAGGTCAGAGGCTAGTTTCTAAACCAGGAAACAGGTTTGAAACAATTTTGGTTTTGTAAATTCTAAGAAGTGTTTCACAAAATCAAACAATTTTATTACAAAGACAGTTCAAATACCATTGCTAGAAAATCTGGCAGATACAGACTGCCTAAGCAGATATTATACAGCATAGAAATCCAGTCAAACTCACTTTAAGTTAGATTACCAATAGTCCACATTTGTTTGTGTGCCACACTGAAGCATGTCAGCACCTACTGTAGGCTGCAAATCCCCAGAGTAAAGATCCTCTCTCAGAGGACAGTTGATATCAACAGAGCGGCCACTGCTACACAAAGCTGGCACATGTGGGCTTGATATTTCTGAGCCCGGAAGAATTTTAGCTTGCTAACCTGTACTAGCTCTTTTCCCAAGGGAAAGTTGTCAACAGTTTCCTTTTTCAAAACATCTCTCTCCCTTTCTCAAAACAGGTTAAGTAAGCAGTGTTCCCTTTCCCGTAACAGCTGTCCCCAGGTGTTGTTTCTTACTACTGAACCAATGGAGAGAAGTGTCAGTCCCATGGACCAATAATAGACCTTTTTAGTGCAGCATGTTCTACAAGAAACTATTGGAATTGTAAATAAAGCCTTCTTTCTCTTCTGACAACTATATGAAGTGAATCTATTTTGTGTCCTACTGTAACAGGCACGTCCAGGGAAGAAATACACAGAGATAACAGTGAAGGTGGGTCTGACAGGCTTTTGTACTCCCAGGTGTTTTCTTATGCTAAGAGCTGACATATCTTTTTAAACTCCACCCCTTATCACTACTTGTTAATTTTTAATTTTATCCACCAACTCCCTTTACACATGACTACATGCCCAGTTCAAGTTTAACTACCTTCTGCCATACTTGTTTTTCTCAGAAAGGCAAATGGTTGCATTTTTTTCACTCCTGCTGTAAGCTTTGGCCTTCATTCTCAACACGCTCCACCTTACCTAACTGCAGCTGCTTTTTTGTGACTTTGATACTTTTTTCCTGCGCATTACAGAAGGGCAGCACATTTTTTTCAGACAGCTTCGCACGCTGAGCTACCCAACCACTCCTAACGCACCCACCATGCAAATGCAGCCACCTCTGGAGCAGTCCACGGTAACTGGATAGAAATAGAAACTCTGCACAGGAGACGGTTTTAAGCTGTAGACAATGTTTTCCAGTTGAAACTACACCTGAAAATTTAGGTGGAGAAAAGCCTGGGATTTATGGAAGGTGGAATGTGTTACTGTTCTTGTGAGAGCTGCTATGAATGTTTCCATGCTCTGAGTGAGCAAGAGCTTTGCTGTAAAACACCCAGACCACATCACTTCCCACAACAGCCTCCGTGCTCCTCCCTGTTTAGGACTGTAAATTCATCTCTGGCCCAAAATGTTACCAAATACATCCAAAAAGCTACTTCTTGCTGCAAATGCACTGTTCCAAATGTTAAGCCATCCTATGACTACTAGCTTCTGAGGATCTAATAGAATCATGGGTCAAGGGAAATGAAACTAGAGACAGTAAGATCCACGCTGCCTTGGGTGACTTGTGGACAGCCATGTAGAAGCCATTCTTATCAGACAACACCCGGACAGAAAAGTGCCACATGGAGCAGTCACTGCTATGAAGGGCTGATGTACAGCACTTCTCACAAAACTCACAACTGGGTTAAAACTGTACCTTTCCCACAAAGACATGTTTAGCTGACACACAGAAACAGACCGTGATCCGGCTTAGAGAAATGGGTTGAACCAGATGTGCCCCCTGGATTCCCCTCAACCTGAACTACTCGCCATTCTATGAATAATTTAGAGATGACCGCAGCAATAGATTTAAAAGCTGGAAAGAAATGTGCTTGCATGAAAAGATCTTGTTTCCTAACATGCCAAAATAAAACCAGAAGGCAATGAACTGACAGCTCTGCTCTTTGAAGCAGTTCTCCTAGCTCTTACTCCTGCTCTGTAGCGATTTCCCTGAAGTCAGCAGCAATGGTTCAGAGCCAAGAAGCCTGTCACTCGAGCAATCTGCTCTCACCACTTCGACCTAGAGCATATTGGTGGGTCAGCTCTGAAAGGAAATCAGCACTACTACTCCTCCTTACCTTCCACTATGAGCCAAACTTGTTGTGATTCTTCCTTCTTCCCCCCGTTCTCAACCTGGCACCAGTACTTCCCAGAATCTGTCCGCTCGACGGATTTCAAGCTGAAAAAAGTCAAAAGCCATATCGATATTTTATGTGGATAAAGCATGTTTTTGCCCCAAAGGACCCTCCAGTGTTTGGCAAACCAGATGCATGGAAAACACCCACTGAGACACAGCCAGCTCTGGGGAGGAGATCAACAGCCAGCCAGCACAAAGCACATGGCAAAACAGCAGAGATGGGAGGCTCCTCTCAAGTGGGTGGAGAGAGTCCTTGCAGAGCAGACAGTCTTCCTCCAAAACATCCTCGCAGAAAACCAGTCATCTGTGTCCTCTGAGGATAGGAAGGGGTCATCTCCATCCTGAATCATGACTCTAGCTAGCCTTCAAGTGCGACAGCTTGGCCCACAACATCTTAGCTAGCAGGAAACTCCGCGCTGCAAATCTCCAGTGAGCTCGACTGCTTTGCCTCAGGTGACAGGACTGGCAACAGCCTCATACAGGAACAGATGGGTCAGAAAAGGATCCCCCTCGCCACAACTGCGCTCGGCACTACTCTGGTGCCAAGAGTGGCTCACTCTGCTAAACTCCTTGGGCCTCCCAGTTTGTGACCTCAAGTGGTTATGCTGGTGCATGGTGAGCAAGGGCAGAACTTGGTCCCAAAGCAACAAGGTCTCAGCTACCGAAGGCAACAGTGACTCTGAGAGCCCCTCAGTGTACCAGCGCTGACTGCTCCCCGCAGGACGTGCAGCCACGCGTCCACTGCCATGCAGGGATCCTCCGCAGAGCTAATGCCCACCTTTCTAACGCTAGCAGTCCTCCTCGGAGAAGGGGAAGGATGTCACAGCAAGGAAGACAGAAAGGGGACTGTGTTTGCCAAAATGGACCCACTATGGCCCAATTTTCAGAGCTGGACCTTCAAATGGCATCAGCTGTCCTGCCCATGTTCTGAAACACAGTGATCACAGCAGAGTCACACGTGGGTGGTAGAATGATCTTTTTAGAAGAAAGGAAAAAGAAGAGAAAGATTCAGATACATCCAGATTTAGCACCCTAAGTTAACACTGGTGCTGCAGAGAGTTCTCAGTGGAGTAAAACAAGAGGCAAGAAAGGAGATCAGAATGAGATTGTGAAGGACAGAGTTAACTAGTGGAACTGGGGGGAAGTAAACAGTATAGTTTCAAGACAAACTGTTTCCACGACATAATGTTATGCAATAGTTTTACTGTGCACAGCTGGTTTTTCTTACCAAAATGTTTCTTACAGACAAGCTTTAACACAAAGACTTTTAGTTGGTGGAATTGGAGACTCTGTGCAATGTCAATCCAAGAAACAGAACGGGAGATGAAGCCAGAGCTCAGGAAGAGTGATTCTCAGTCAGCCAACAGTTTTGAGCTCTTGTGGTATTGGTATGTTTGCCTGTAAAAGCTCTTTTAATGCATAAAAAAAGACGGAGCAGAACCTTGGGTCTTGTTTATCTCAGTACTTCCAGAACTAGCTGATATCCCTCTTCTGCTGAAATAAAGGGACAAGAAATCTGCTTTGAACAAGGTTTTATGCCTCTGAATGAGGGAGGACTGATATCATGTAGTGTAAATGTATTAGGAATACAAAGAAAGGAAGGGGATGTAGTCCTGGGAGTCTCATTTCAATCAACAATCCTCACCCTTTGGGCAGACTGACAGCTCAAGAGAGAGAGTAAGAGAACAGGATAAATATGAGAGAGAAAACCTATTTATACTGCTGCATGGCAGAACAAGATGAACAAACAAAGCAAGACCATCCTTTCACCTTGAAGTCACGTCTCAAGCATCCCAAGCATTAGCAAAGCACCTGTCCCCATAGTAGTCAGAAAACCAATATGGTTCTAGTGGATTAAATCTCAGCACTCAGTGTCTTCAGTTCTGCTCTCAGTTATGCCCTTGCCACACAGTGAACTGCAGACCCAAGGACTCTGCCCCACTGAGGGCACTGCAGTTGCAGAGATATAGCTGACAGCAGAAAACAGGGCAATAGTTTCCATGATATTCTTCCTTCTCTGCATCTGTTGTACCTGAGGAAGCCGATCCAGTGTTCTTCATCTACTGGAATGTACACCTGGTCTACGCTTTGCACCACTGCTCCGTCCTTGATCCACAACATCTCAGGATCTTCCATTCCCTCGAGGCTGCAATTTAGTTTCACGGGTTGACCCTGGGACACCTTTAATTTGATTGGAGGTCCTGTAAATTTCATACCTAAAAAAAAAATACTACTCCGCCCCACCCCCAGAAGAAGGGGGGTTGGAGTACAGCAAATTACTCTAGGTTGGTGGTCTGGAATTACATACCCTACCAGCACACGCTGCAGAGAAGTGTGTTAGTCTCAGCACTGCTCTACTATGTCTGCTAAGCAATAGGCAAATGCAAGCACTGAAAGCACAATTGCTGGAGAAAAGTGGCGGTTCAGTGTGTACATGGGGATTTTTTCAACTCATGTAACAGCAGGGTGATGTTCTGCAGAGCAGTGCCCAAGCAGAGACGCATAGAAACACCAGGAGCTTCACCATGTCAGTGATCCAGCAGCGCTAACTGCATCCGTTCAACACACTACCACACCTCCCTCTTTTCCCCAGACCTGGATATAAGCTACGGAGTTCTTGTGCTGCTAAGAAATCATCATGCTTGCTCCATTGTATGCATTTGTAAAGAGCTTGGATATGAGAAAGAACCAATTATGTCTTGTTATTCAGCATACACTGTTCTCCTGCATTACAGAAAGCTTCTCTACAATTTGCAAAACCCATGAAAGCAAAGCCTATTCCACAGCATACCTCACTGAGGAGCAGAACTGCCTAGAGAACAGATATTCCTGTCGCGTGATGTGAGTGTGTGCTGAATGAGCCACCTGGAGGACCCTTCAGTCCAGCCAAAGGACCACACTGTACCCAGAGCTACACCATTGAGACCCCAAAGCAGTAGGGCCAGAGCTCGTGAAGCTGCTCAGGTTTGTATAGACACAGAAGTGATCAGAATTTGGCCACGAGCACTGTTACATGTGTGGGTGGACGGGGAGTGTTTCCCTCAAGCAGAAGTGAATGTATGGAATTTGTTACCATGAGAAGACACGGAAGCCAACTATCTAAGCGCATTTAAGAAAGGCAGGTATATAAAGGAAGAACCAGAAGATCAAAGGAGACCGTGGGAAAGCAGGAAGGTAGAAAATAAATGTAAAGTTAGTTTTGTTAGGGAGAGTGGCTATTTCCTATGCAGTGCCACAGGACTGACAGACCAGAACAGGTCTAGCCTAGTCCAGTGTTATGCCCTGGCAGTGGACTCTACATCCTTTAGAAAAAAATTACTCCATCACTCTTGCCTGGCCATGTATCACAGTACATTACGACTTCACCCAGTTCACTGGCTGGTGAGCTTCTCACAGAATGCCTTGCCAGCCCAGAGCCAGTCAGAAAGTGCTGCATTACGAGCAGCCCTGTTGCTGTCAAACTGCTACAGCCTTACCGGTGATCCAACACAGACTTCAGATGTGCCATTTCCCTTCTTGCTAAAACGCCACCCTCCCACAGCCATGAGGGCACCACCTCACAGGGCAGAGGAGCAGCAGAGGAACTCACAGTGTGGCTGTAATAGCTGGGACAAGGGGAACCAGCACTGTGGGACCAGCCAGTGCTCTGCCACCAGCACCCTCTACCCAGATGAGTACCAGTGGTCTAGGAGAAAACCCAGAACACAGGCAGAAGGTCCTTATTACTTTCCTTAATGAGATTCCCCAGCTAGTTTCCCAACACTCAATCTTCTGCCTTTCTATCTGCTGTTACTCATCTACCAAATTCACGGAGAGCACTGGAAAACGGGCAAGCTGATCATTTGAGTTTAGTTGCTACAGCTCATTTGCTGGGCTAAGGATTTGATCACCTTGGATGAGGATGATCTAACCTTGCATTACTTAACTCAAATGTAACACAAACGACATGTCCCAGTGCATTCCAGAAAGCATCCTCCCTTTCACCCCTCACAGTACTGGAATACAACAGGAAAGCTTCATGGCAGCTCTCTCTGTGTTATAGAAAACTGATACAGTCAGGCTGCTACACGTGCACAGACTGACAGACATTTTCATTACAGGTGCCTTCATGGAAAATCACACTACTCAGCATCCTTCAGACTGCCCTGCTGAAAGAGTTAGACACAAATTATACTAGGAAATATTATTAGAGATCCTTTATGGTTTTCAGTTAGCAGAGAAATCAATGATGTAGGAAATTAACATACAGTACAAGTGTTCAGTCAGAGTTGTACACACTGCCCAAGTATAATCCCTCCGTCAATTTCAACCAAAATGAAGAATTACAAATCAGGTATTTTTAGTAACTTCACATATCAAAAATGCAGTTTTGGCTGCAGCATCTCTTTCTGCAGGTGCCAGGAAGAATCACATAGGAGGCAAATAGGGATTTTAATTTCCACCTATTCCTTGTTTTACTCTCCCACTCACTATTTCTCATCTGACAACATTCTTGACTGTGCAAGAAGTAATTTCATCAAAATGGGTTCCGCCAAGCCTACCTGTAACAGCTGTAGATTGTGAAATGTATAGATAGGAAACAGAAGGGTATTAAATTTTTTATCAAGCAGTTGTCTAAATTGACAGCAAGTGAACACACAAGTTGTCAAAATACATGACACATCTGTTTGTTTGTTTTTTAAATTTGCTATCTCTGAATATTTTAATGCCTAAGAACAGAATATATTTTTTCTGACGTTGGGACTGGAGAGAGAGGAAGACGTCTGCTCATGCATGCCAGGGTAAAGGCTTTTTGCTCCCCAGACTCCTTAGGACACCGATCTAGCGATCCAGCCTGTGTCACAGCCTCCCCAGCTCCGTGTCACTGCACGCACATCGCTGCACACACAGCGCGGAGCCCAAACTCCCGCTGAAGTCGGGAGGAGGTTGGCCAGGGCGCCGAGACGCTCCAGCACACTGCCTTTCCCTGCCGACTGGGGGGGTGAAACTTCGGAAAATGAGTTCATGAGGGAAAAAAACCAACAAAAGCCACTCAGGAATGCGTTAGCGCCCGGCTTTCCTCGGCGACGGCCCGCGCTAGGCACATACCAGCGCAATGCCTCCGCAAACACCGGGGAGGATTACTCGCCGCTCCACTCGCAGGCGGGCGAGGCTCGCACAGCCCGCGCTCCCCGCCGACACCGCCGGCTCCCCAGCGCCACGTCGCTGGCCCCACGGCTGCGGC
>WBMY01002352.1:9765-35689 GCA_013397315.1 Donacobius atricapilla | reverse complement strand
CCGGGAGGGCGGGACGGGGCGGGACGGGACGGGGCGGGGCGGCAGCGGTCGGGAAGGTGTGTGGAGGCGGCGCCCCTCGAGGGCTGCTCTGCCGGCCGGCCTGGTTTGCAGAGCGCCGGGAGCCGTGACCCACATCCGCGGGAGCTGCCAGGGCACCGGTTATCCTCCTACCTACTTGTGGCCCCTCCGGAGAGCCGGCGCACCAGCCGGCCCCACAGGGCGGGAGGACTTGGGGCCACCAGCGGGACTCAGCCCCCCGCCCCAAGCCGAGGCTGTGCCGGGATGAGCAGAGCCCGCCTCATGCACACAGCACCCCCAGCCCCATCTCCCTCAGCCGGCCCCGGCCCTCTCCAGCTCCTTGCTTCGGCCACTCTCCTTCCTCACCGTTCGGCCCCCGGCTCCGGGGATGCCGCTCACCCCATCCCGGCGGCTGAGCTGTGGAAGAGCACCGGCAAGGTGAGGAGATCCACCCGTGCCCTTCAAGCAGGATCGGCTCGGCCTTGACCATTTTTCCACTAGCGGAAAAGTAGGGAGAGCTTAGAAGGGAGATCTTTGCTGCCACAGGGTTAGTAGAACGACGTGGAAAAAGTCACTTACGGAGAGTTTTTTAAAAAATCTGGCGCTGCCTTTCCGTAGGAGTTACGGTGAGAATCTGGGTTGAAAGGCGCCATAAGGAGCAGTATCGTTACAACACGATGCAGCTCTTAGCTCTGCCACAGCCATCAGCGTGCAGCACTTGCCGAGCAACTCCTGCAACACTCTGCAAACCTGGCTAAACTGAGGAGTGCAGGGAAACTGCACTATCCCCAGGAGGGCAAAGGAGAAACTGAGGCACAACAACCGCATATAATTCCATTCCAAACTCTAATCTTCACTCCCCCCAAGTCATTTGCATTTCTGATAGGAATTCCTAGGGGACTGGAGGAATGCCAAGAAGATTTCATTACTGGAATGGAAATGTCACTCTCTCCCCAGTGCCTCCTGCTGCGATGAGGTAGCTCGGAGGAGACACTGACAAAGGCATCCATTCGAATGCTTGTCGGAAGTCTAGTTGCACTTGGGGACAGGAAATCATCGGGATCTCTGCAACTCTTGGGCTGAGAGGTTCCGTGCTGGTGCTTGCTAAAAACTTCATGCACGCTTGCTGTCGCTGCTGCCTCTCCCCCATGTATCCACTTCCAGCTACACGGTGTGTTTCTGCACTTATGGCAATAGCACCCTCCAGAAGGTAGCTACTTTTGCAGATTTTAGTTGTCTCATGAGAAAAAAATAACGGCCATTAGAATAATGACATGTTTCTATGGTGTTTTCCTTCTAAGGATTTCTTCCAGCCCTACAATTACAGAGGTTTACACCACACTGGTCCCATGGCCTCAGGAAGTGCTCCAGTTGTAGCATGGCACAGGCCAGGGTTGGTGTAAGAGAGCAAAGCTTTGCTGGAAGCAGTAGACCAAGGGAGATTTTCCCCATCAAGGGATCTAACTTCAGCTGTTCTGAGAAAGGCTTTGTGTTAACAGTGATAGGCAGGAAGAGCCAATATGAAAATTGGACTGAAATTCTGCACACACTGCCAGTTGAAGTGCAAACTGCAGTGGGAAAACTTACACAAGAGTGCAATATCACCATGCAGAAAGCAAAGGAACTGGTGAATCTGAAATGTTTTTAGGAACTGGAGGCAAATAAACTCTCTTGGCCTCTTGGTGGCACAGAATCAAGCACCACGGCTTTGTTCTCCAGGCTGTAACATCAGTGACTGCTCACTGTTCATGCACACAGGACACACCTGTTGGGTCTCTGGATTACCTTCCTTCCTTACTTCTGCTGCAACTGTGTGTTGCCACATCTCACCAGAGGTGCCGGGAAGTGAATGTACATTCCAGAAAATGCCTGAAGAGCTATACAGTAATCCAGAGGTGAATGCCCAGTGCTGGGAGACTTCTGGAGATGAAGAGACGAAGGGACAAAAGGGAGGGAGGGGAAAGAGAAGGCAGAAGGAAGAGAAGTATTTGCTGAATTTCCTGACCTTCCTCTACTGTTCAGTCTCTTCTAACTACTGAGACCCAACAGGACATCTGGAACAGGTTATCCCAGTGAAAAAGCCCTAACTCCCCACTTCCACATGAAAAGCCATAGCCCTAAAAGTTCAACAAAAGCTGCTGGCACATGCCACTGCTCCATTGTCAAAGTAGTCAGGCTGCAATTGCATAGAAAATCCCTGTGTTTCGTATAAGGTTTCTTCTACAGAGCTGCCTGGTTTGCACTGGGATTCAAGAACTTGTCCACTCCATCCTCCGAGTTGGGATTTGAAAAGCAGCATTAACCCGCCATTGCTAGGGGTGAGATCCCTCATCCTACATCAGGAAGCCATAGTAATGGCAAGAACAAGGATGAAGTTGCATTCAGGGGTTGTGGGATTACAGGAGTATCTGCTCTACAGTGTAGGAGACCCAGGATAGCTATTCAGGTGCTTCCTGAATAGGAGATCTGTTGAAACCAGTGTATTTAGTCCAAGACTAGAACAAGAGCTGCTCCCAGCTTTTTGGTCACCACCAGTGGATACAGCAAGTGACAGAAGGAAGTTCCATGTGTGTGAGGGCTTTTGCAGCTTAGGGATGGCTTCTCAAATGAATGCCCCAAAGCAGGGCCACAATACAGTGACTGAGGAAGCACAAACCCTGATGACTTTCCGAAACTTGCCAAGGACACAGCTTGAGAGCTACTGGGTAATACAGTGGCTTTTCAGGTCACTGAAAATGACTAAACTGAGAATAAACTTGTCTCCATTCTCTGCCCAACCCATCATAATGGATTGTTCATGTCAGATAATAATAGGGTTTAACGTGGTTACTTCTGAGGACCCAAATATAACTCTTATAATCTTAGCACACACATGGGACAAAACTGGCCATCCCAAGACCTTGGGCATGGTATTTAAAGCCACGTGTGGCTGCAGCAGCAACAGCAGCTCACAAGAAGGCTGACACTCACCCTGCCTGTGTCTGGGCTAAGCTTACCATAACTGGGTTATGCTGCTCATTTGGGAATTCTCTTAGCTACAGCTGAACTCTGTTCTCTCTTAATTTATATTATTCAACCATCTCTTCCCTTCTCCTTTCTTGTCTTCCTCTCAACCACCTTCTTCAGTAAGCAACTGTGTTGAAATATTTTAGCCTCTCTGTTTCAGCCTTGTCCAGCTGTTACATCTTTCATATGTGCTGGTTTTAACTTTTTGTGTGAATAAAGAGAAGGACAGGGAACTCTATTAAAAGACTTGCATTTACTTTGTCTTCAGAATACCAGGATATCAGGTATGAGTCTGAGCTTTGAGATAAGTCTGATCCTTTCGTAGTTCCCAAACTCTCCCAGCTCTGCCTGGGTGTGGCAGGTGGCATGGTGTAGACGAGGGAGACTAGGATTGGGTCACTGTATGGTGGATCTAAATTTGGATTTTTCTCTAAGTTTCAAGCCCCAGCCCAATCATAATCATCACCCCAAGCCCAAACATTGTTCCTCCACATGTCTGGGATGGTTTTTTTAGAGGTGATAAACTAACACATCATATGTGTTATCTGTCTTTTGTGATAAATGCCAAGCTGTCAGAACGAAAATGTCACATAAATCACACATGAAGTATTTACATTAAAAAAGATCAACTCATAAGAATTTTTTAAAACCTTTCTGATGGTGTCATCATTTGCAGCAGATTAGCCAGGTATTGCCAATGTTTCTATTTCTGGAGTTGAAGTAAACACAGCACATCAAAACAGAGTCATCAAACAAAACCAAAATGTATTTAACATGG
The DNA here is from genome assembly GCA_013397315.1 of Donacobius atricapilla. Lineage (NCBI taxonomy): Eukaryota > Metazoa > Chordata > Aves > Passeriformes > Mimidae > Donacobius > Donacobius atricapilla. The sequence continues at coordinate 31,887 of WBMY01002352.1, read as the reverse complement.
TGCAACAGTCAATGCCATAAGAAATCACCACATAAGTATGCAGAGTTACAGATAATCTACGCATATCAATATGACTTTACAAATTTCATATTACATGTTGATACACACAAAATGGACCTGGGAGGAAGCACTTGTTGCCAGCCCCTCTGGGGGCTCAGTTTCTTACCTACTTGTAAGGTAGGGTGAGACAACACTGTTTTTGAAAGTGACCGTATGTATTACGATCCTATTGCATTCTCCTGTGAGTCAGAGTAGATAATAATCTCCACCAGCCATGTGATAAAATGGTATGGAGCTTGCTCAGCATACAACCACCCCTTGTGGGACGGAGGTTTGGCGAGTGCAAGGTCCCTGGTGGGTCCTCAGTGTGGCCACAAGGTTCTTGGACCAGCCCCTGGCTCTCAGAGGGGGCCAGTCCAGGGGGGCAGAGCCCACAGCCCGGAGTGCAGTGGCATGCTCTGTCAGGACCAGACACCTGGATTTGGAGAGGCTGGCACTAACTCTGGAAGGTGCTACACCTGCTCCAGGGGAAGCCTTGAAGAGCGAGCCTGGAGCCCCAGCAGGAGTGGCCAGTGGGGCTGGCTCCCAGCTGTGCTCCCTGCCTGGGGCTGGGGTGGCACCACATCTCACCTGGGAAGGTGTAGTGGGCTACAGACCAAAAGCCCTCCTCAGGGCACACAGAAAGCTGAAAGGTAATGTAGGCAGTCCTACAACTGCTGTACTAGACACTGTGGGTGGAAGAGCTTCCTAACAGCTCCAGACTCTCTGTGGGAGGGTTAATACCATATTTACCTTTCCCTCTCCAGCCCCTCTCCCCTTGTCAAGCTGTGCTGCTGAGCTCAAGTCGAAGGAATGAAACAACCACAAACCAGGCCTACTGTCCTAAAAATAGTGGCATTAACAGGGCACTAATCTACATTATGGCTCTCAACGATTGCTGTCAGGGGTGGAGCTACAAGGTAAACTACAGCTGGAAATGCAGCAGCGTCTCTGCTGCAGACCAGGCAGGGCAGGGTGAGCAAAGGGCATTTTGCTATATCGGTGTACATCACTGCTCCTGAAAGAAAGTCCTCGGCACTTCTCAGGGGCTTCATTTGTGGCTAAGTGAGCAGTCAGTGACATTTGTGCCGTGAATACCTTACTTTTGCCCAATGGAAGATAATTACACCTTGAAAGACATCCTCAAAGACAAGAAGACATCCATGGCAAAACACCGGAAAAACTGGAAAGCAGAAGTGAGAGAACTGAAAAAAAGGGAAAGATGAGGGTAAAGCGAGAGGAGAAGAACACAAACAAAGAAGAGAAGGAATGAGAGAAGAAGAAAAAAATACTGGGGAAATAATTTTTTTTAAAAAGCACCTCGTTTGGGGTTTGCAGGAGGTGACTCAGCCCCTGCAGATCTGAATTCTCCTTCTGACTTGACTCTGGCTGGCCGTGTGCCTCACGCCTTGCGCCTTGCTCTATCTGAGGTTCTTACCTTGCAAAGCATCCAGGAGGGCAAATATACTGGCAAAGCACAAGCATTTAAGATCCTCCGGCAGCCACAACAATCAAATGCTGTGACTGAAATGTAAAAAAAAGAATGAGGATGGGATGGGAGGAGAGGCAGGGGATCAAGGAGCAGAGAAAGGGTGAGGAGCGAAAGAGTGAGAGGAATGGGGAATGAAAGACATAGGAGACAAGGTGGAGGGGGAGAAAATCTTGGAAATGAGGTTAGGTGTTGGTCAGAGTCTCTATGTCCTCTTGCAATGGCAGGGGGAAGAGCTGAAACTCGTCCTGCTGACCTGCTGTAGGGAGTGACGCCTGCAGGCTCCCCACTGGTGTCACCTCTGCAATCCCTGTCCCAGAGCAGAGGAGCCAGTAACCATGGAGGCCTGTCACAGAGAGGTTTCTAGGCAGGAGGAACGTCTGATGTAGAAATGCTGCCTGTCCTGCCCCTCCGGCCTGTGCACGATCAGGACAGGGAAGAATCGGGCATCGTGGTAGGTTGGGGGGTTCTCGTTGACAGCCAGCTGGCTGGAGTAGGAGCAGCACTGCTCGTCCTGGCAGCCCCGGTCTGCAATGCTGCTGCTGTGGCTCCTCCAGAGGCCTGTCCTGTGGGAGCCATGGATGCGGCAGAGGGAGAAGCGGCTGGTGTCGAGGGAGAGGCGGGAGTTGCCACTGCAGCTGTGGAAAGCGTGGCGTGAGAAGATGGAGGAGGTGCTGGAGGCACGGTTGCAGCGTTCACAGCCGTGGGCCGCTTCGCCGTACCGACACACGGTGTAGCTGTTGTAGGCCGGGGAGTTGGCCAGGTCCATGAGCATGGCCTCCGAGTAGCTGGGGATCAGCTGCCGGTTGGTGCAGATGTGCCACTCCAGCTCGGTGCTGTCCTGTGTGGTGTCCCGGGGCATGCGGTACCGGTACAAGGGCTCCTCCGCCGTCATGGGTGCCGTGTACTCCAGGCCCAGCAGCTTCTCCACGTGGTAATGGACATAAGCAGTCCGATACTCTATGAGCACCCTGAGCGGCCACGAGATCATCAGGATAGCTGCCACCCAGAAAGCATAATGGGACACGTACCACGGGAGGTGATCCGGGTCTCCGTAGGCCATCATTAGCTCTTTAAAATCCACATTTTTGAGCTGCATGCCTTCCCTCACCTCCATGTAGTCATCTAGCCCCTCGATCTCAGTGAAGAAATGAGCTCTCTGAGTCAGGTAAGAGTTCTCAGACTCAATGTTGGCAAAGCTGAAGCACTTGGTGAACCTCAGCTTGGTGGCTGTATAGCTCTCCAAGCCCAGGAGCTCCTTGGAGATGTCCTTGTATCCACAGTGAGAGTAGTCAAACTCAGCTTCAGCCACGTGTGTGTTGACCCTCTCATGGTAGACCTGTGTGGTGGTGTAGGCATCACCGTTGCGGTAGCGGGTCACCTGCCGGGTTCGCCGTACGAAGTGGTAGCTGATGGCCTTCCACCAGATGCATGGAGTGGCTTGCTGCATGCGGTTGATGCACTCATACACACTGTCCACGTCTGCCTTGTACTGCAGCTCCCTCTTGACGTGGCAGTGCCAGCACTCCACCAGGTACACCACATACAGCATGGAGAGGAAGGCCAGCGGGATATAAACATAGCCGTCCGAGCACGGGCTGTCATGGTAGATCATAGACTTGCCCTTGAAGGAGCTATCGAAGCTGAGCTTGGTGACTCTGGCCAGCTGACACCAGGCCACTGCACCCAGGCAGCCATACATGAGGATGGAGAGGAGGAGGCATTTCCAGTGGGACTCTCGGCACATGCAAGCACTCAGGGACTGTTTCACGGGGCGTTGCTTCAATCACACCGCCGTGCAAGGGGAGAGAAAGACAAAGAGAGAGCGAGGAACCCATCAGTCACGCTGCTTTGCACAACACACACACTGGCTGCTGCCATCAAGGCTGTGTCTGGCTTTTTTCTCGACTGAGAACTGGGACACCACCCTACTTAATAATGTCAATATAAACAGAAACACCCTGCCACGGACAGAGGGCTCTGGACAAAGCTCTTTCCTTGCTTCCTTCTGGCTCTGGGGAGGGAAGTTGTGCAGTAGTGACTCGCTGTGCCTGCACCCTGGTCAGACAGGTGCCTCTGCAGGGAGCATGATAGGTCCCCATCTCCTTCTCCCTGCCTGCCACCAGCATCATTTGCACACCCTGCAATCTTCAGAGGTTGAGAGCGCTGCGCAGGTGAACAGCCAAAAGTGTGGGCCTGTGGACTTGCCCCTTTGCTTTGTGAGTCCCCCGTGCCTAAGTTCCACATGCTGCTGTTGGGGAGGCTCAGGAGCAACGTCTGTCGCAGAGCTGCAGCCCCACAGGTTGTGCCAGCACAGGAGGACCAGCACTTCACAAAGCTGCTAAAGCTGCTGCCTGACTCAGAGCTGACTCATATCCAACCCTGAAACCTACCAAATGATCGACACCATTTTCTTGGAGATGAGCCATCAGGAAAATGACTAGATTCAAGCACATTTAGTTGAAAAAATTGCCAAGATTACAGCACGATGCAGCATTGCTTCAGGCTGGTTACACCAGCTCTGACCTAAAACACTTGAAAGCTTCAGTGTCGAAGCTAAGGGTGTATGCGTGAATATTTAAAATAGCACACCCCCCCCTCTTTCAAGTCCCAAAAGTCGGGCTGGGAGCAGAGCTGGGTTCACTCCTGTACTCCCACTTTGTCCCCGGAGAGGGCACGATTGCAGTCCTTATCCCAGCCCTGGTGCAGTGAATCAGCTACATTGTCATATGATGTTCAGCTATAAAGAAAAATGCCAAATGGAGACAAGCTAGTGGAAACAGAGTTGTGTCCCTGCAAAGAGCAGCGGCAGCATGAGTTACACCACCGGCTGGCAGCTGTCTGTCCATACAGAGAGCACGAAAAAAGTCCCCACTGCACTAGTAGGTAATGAGGAGGGCTGTTTGCATCCCTTTTTTACTGCCATCCTCTGCCTCTCTCCTAACTGAGGAAATGACAGTGAGAAAGCAGATACACACTGATACTTATGCATCATCATGCCCTCTGCCGAGCCTGATTTCATGCAAAAATAGAAGCACACTGTTACTCCTTCTCCCAAGGGCCCACCTTTAATGCATCAAACTGCTCTGTAGATGCCAACAGATGCTAGGTTCAGGAAATGTCTTCTCTTTCTTTCTCCACAGATAAATTTCTCCCCCAGTGAAGCTTATCTTGGACCTACAGCAGTTAGGATTCAGTAAGTGATCTTGAAACAGCAAGGAATTTAAGAAGCAGCATCTTGTAACTCAGGAAATAATAGCATGGCACCACTGGAAAGAGGAGTTTGCAGTCTTCTCAATAAGATGGAAGCACTGGCATCTAACTTTGCAGGGCTGTAGGGTCAGATTTAATACTGCTTTGCTTTTTTTTTTTTTTTTCCCCCGGGACAGAGAACCACTTCTAAGTAACCAGAGAGGGGTTTACGACTTGCTGTGAACACTGCAAAACTAGATTTCATGGGGTTTGGTTTTGATTTCATAGCTTTTAATCTGACACTGTGTAAGTGCAGAGTAATTTTATTGATTTTAAGAAGCTACACCAACATACACTTGCAGGGACTTAGGGCAGAATCTGGCTCCTGATTCTTCCTAATGCATCCAGAAGGAATCTGTAAAAAATTTATATTCTTATCCCAAAACTTTTGTACATGTGTCAGAATAAAGTATAATTATTCTGGGCTGTGTTCTGGCTTCTGTATTCTCTTTACAGCAGCTAAAGCAGATGTAGGAAAGCTAAGTGGGTTATAAAGTACAGGGTACATAACTTCTGTAGGTAGGGCAGTGAAAAAACTCAGTACAGGTAAGAATAAGGCTGCTTTTCTAAGCCTTTTGCAGGAAACTTAGAGGAAAGCCACAAGGCGGCTTCAGGCAGTCCCTAAATCAGCTAAAAAGTAACCAGAGAAGTTCTGGGAATGAATCCCCTACCTGCAGTCCACATGCAGTCACGGAGAGTTTCATCTCTTGAAACTCTCATCCAATGCCCACTGCTCAGCCCCAGTGTGGTTACTGCCCCAATGTAGGCTTCTGCCCCAGCTCTACACTGGACCCCAGGTAGGAGCCCCAGGCTCTATTGACTCGTGGGAAACCCACTGGAAATTACTGACTTTATTCTTTGTCTCTTCTTGACATGAAACTGGAGTTTTTAACTTCTATATTAATGCAAAAATATAAAGTTTAATGAAGAACTGCAAAGATCAATCCTTTTTTTTTCTCCTCTGAAGGTTTTCTGAGGTGAAGAAAACTTTAAACATTAAGATCTCTCTACTCTCTCCTACTGAGATTGTGCAGAAGGAACAGCAGGACAAATATCCCAATACATGAACTTTTGTTCTCATTCAAGCTTCTTCAGGTACCTCTCATTTAAAATCACTAATGGTTCACACATTGAATATAGCCAGTGGACCCACCAAAAAAAGCCCAGCAGACACTTTCAATCAATGGTGAGTGTTTAAGTCGTCCATGGAGCTCCAGGAACCCCATTATTTTCTATTATTTGTTGGAAGCACTGTCAGCCTGGCCCTGTCCCATGCCAGTTAGGGCACTATTTGCCAAAGGCACTGCAATCCCACCTTCCTTTATCTCACTTGCTTTGACTAACAACCTCTCAGTGGTGCAACCTACAACCCACAGGCTGGCTTCTGCCCAAGGGGTGGTTCAACCAGCCCTGCTGCTTAGGGCTATCAGAGGCCATATTAGAGTGGGCAAATGCCTCCCAATGTGCTTATCTCCATGAAATGCCATGTCCCCTTCGGGGGATGAAATAGCTCTGGTTCCACCAGTCACAGAGCAGCACCCAGCTGGGTTGGCAGTAGCTCAGAGGTTTGCAGGTCCAAGATGACATTTCTGTATGCATCCTCTGGAGGCACTTCAAAAATGGCCTTCAACCCACTGCACTGAAAGGGCTGGATCAGCTCAAGACAGATTTTCTCCACTATTTTCACAGCAGCCTGCAAAAAAGGCAGTTTCTCTCTTCTGAGTGTTAGTGAAGACACGCAGCCATAGAGCCCACTGCCACATCTGATTCACACACCAACCAGTCCAGTTCAGCAGGGCCTTCATGTTCAAAACCCTCTGGAAAAAAGACAAGTTCTTTCACCTGGCTTTTTTGACCCACTGTGCCACTCCTGCTGTTGTTCCTAAGCAAAGCCAAGTCTCTGCAGGTCCTCAGTTATAAAAGGATCTTTCTTCCAGGGTCTACCCCCACAGCTGTCCTGCCTGTTTCAAGTTCTGACCATATTCATCTGGCCTATAACCCCCTATTTCTCCTTCTCTTTGCTGAAATAATTATTTAATACAATTATACTATTTGAAACACTATTAGAATATTTGTAAGAAAGACATGAAATAGAACATAACTACAATAAAGGTATCAGACATTCAAAAATCCAATAAGGAAATATATCTTCTTATCTGTCTCTGCATAACAAATTCATTAATATGTTAAACCAGTGGCTCCCAGACTTTATTAATTAACATACCACCTTCTTACAAGCATTATGTTTGTGGTACTGTGTGGAATTTTCTTCTTTCCCTGCATAGTGTTTCAGATTGAAGCAGGGCAAGCTTGTATTTCTGGATGAATACAATAAATGCTTAAGGAAACTAATAATTTCCATGATAACTTGGGCTAGCCAGTGAACAGAGTTGCATCCTTTGAGGAATGCTGTGGCATCTGTGTTGTTTTGATGTGGAATAAAAGCATAACCCTTGGAAAATCTTAATAGAGAAACATAATTGCAAAAAGCAAAGACACAGAGCCTGACAGAAAGCCAGAGCCAAGCAGACACTAGAATAGATGGAAGCTCAGTGGCCAGTCACTTTGTCTGCAAGGTAGGACGGAAGGGGTTGGTTCTCAAACCAAGAGAGATGTCCTCCCTCTCCTGCTTGTGGGGGGCTTTGCTTTGGGATTTGCTTGCAGCATTGACCTGAGAAACATCCTGACAGATTAAGTGAGGCACAAGTTGCCCAGAGAATTGTGGATGCCACATCATTGGAAGTGTTCAAGGCCAGGTTGGACAGGCTTTGAGCAACCTGGTCTAGTGCAACATGTCCCTGCCCGTGGAAGAGGACTGGAACGACAGGAGCTTTGACAGTCCCTTCCAACACAGACTGTTCTGTGATTCTACAACCATGTATGTGAAGAGGAATGGATTTGTCAACTCAAATGTTTCACCTAAAAAGTCCCAGACTGCTCTGATGACAGTACAAAATTGTAAGTCTCCTGTTATGAGTGGAATGCCACGAAGCAGCACAGCTGAGCTGTCAGTATCGCTGTTTATGAATTTCAAGTTGTGTTAAATACACATGCTGTTAATAACATCTTGCTAGTCTCTGGCATGCTGCTGAACTGCTTTCAGAGGCCTCCCTTCTCATTGCACCTGACTGGATTGGAAACTCCTGGTAACTCTTACCGAAACTATCCACAATCACATGCCAAAATTCACTTAACTCTTAGAACACTTAAAAACAGTTATCAAAAAATATTTTCCAAATTCTTCAGTAGATCTCAGCATGAATGAGGAAAATGCCATGAGTGAGACGTGGCATGAGTGGGGAGGGGTGTGGGTGTCTGTGTTGTGAACCCTGTGGAGAGTGACAAGGTTTATGGATAGCCTGGCCTGAGCCATCCCTGGCCCCAGCCAGTTAGTCAGCTCAACAGCGCTGCTCTGTGTTTGATTTTTTTTAGCCCATCATTTCTAGAAAGCTCAGACAGAGCAAAGGATCTGTGTACCAGTCACCTCCATACGGTTTGTTTCCTGTCTGGTGGTGTGAAGCACTCTGAGACACTAAAATCATAGATGCTCTTTAATTTGTGGCCATAGTCACTGGAAAATAGTCTGTAAATCCCTAACTGCTCATGTAGAAATGGAATTTCAATTGACACCTGTAGGAGACAGGAGTTTCCAGGCTGGCAACATTTCAATTACTTCTTTAAGAAACTCAGCTTGCCAATGATAAAACATCCAGGCAGTGGCTGAAAGGGCAATTGCCTTCAAAGGCACCCTCTGATAGCAGATGCCCAAGATCAAAAGCAGGTTTGGAAAGGTGGAGCCTACTTTGCACAGGCATACCCACCCAACTCCTCCTGGCTCAACAGCAGGCAGGTCAGGTCCTGGCTGCAGCAACCATAATTAAAACCATTCAAACGTGCTCTGTGTTGTAGGAGTGTGCAGATTTGGGCTGTTAATTTTGCCTAGTGTAAAGAGCTGGAGAGAGAGTCGACGGGGCATGCACGGCCTGACACATCCCCGACTTAACATCTGGGGCCAAGCATGCTCAGGTGGCAGGACCAAAGGCCTGGTGGTGGTCAGGGTTTTGGCTCTCTTCCTCATCCCATGACTCCTCACAAGTGACCAGATTTAGGACACTGGTAGGTCAGTTGTAGCTGGTAACCACCCTAAGCAAGCCTGAAAGTGACTGCACTGGGGGTGGCCAAGAATGAAACAAAAAATTACTTTCCCTCAAACCTTGACTTTTCCTTAAAAGGTATATTCAAAATGTAACACTGATGCTAAAGAACGACAACAACACATTTCTGGAGAAGCAAATTGCGCTTATGACCCGAGGTCCTCTTTCTCTTGATGGGTACATAGAACAAATAAATTCCTCAAGGCAGAAGCCAAGGTGGTCTGTCTATCTCTGTTCTTCTAAAGGAGCTCCCAGCTTAGCAGGAGGAGGAAGGGCCACACTCAGAGAAGCCCAAACTGATTCCACCACCACAGGTTTTTGAATGCCTAACCTGAAACTCTGGTGCCTCTGTCCTGCCAGTGTTGCCTGGCTGCTTTGGCTGGCCTCTGGATACAAGCATACCTGATAGCAGGACTCACCTGCCAGCCATCTCACTAGTGGCAGGGATTCTCGCTAGGTAATAAACAACCAGACAGTTCTTCAGCCCTTACAGGCAGTCACAAAAATTTCTCCTATAACTTTGCATGGTTATGCTGGGTCAAGAAGGTTCAGCTTATATTACAACCCAATTTACATTTATACCTTAAAACTAGGAGACACTATGCCTTCTTCTCATAGCTCCCGTGTCTCACAGGATGAGATGCAATTTCACTCTGCCATCTTATGGACAGCCCAGAAACCAGTGGTAAAATGATAAAAGCTCATCTTCCATAAATACACTGTTTTAACTGATAGCCTAAAACAAATGAAGAACTTGCAATTACTTTTGAAATTTGTTCTGGTGATGAACTTTGTAATTTTATTTTTTTTTTAATAATTTACAAATTGTCTTTGTAATTTTGTCTCACTTCAGCCCCCATTCATGGCAGTGAAGATGCCCATTCTCCAAGTGATGAAAGACTTCTTTTATATGACTACCTTCTCACTCAGAAAAGACTTCTCCATTCTAATTATGACATCTTTCAGCCCTCTTTTTGGCAATTTAAGGGAGCCAAAGTCTCCAAGTCCTTCACGTCACTGCTCCAGCTCTTTCTGGCACTCTGCTCTCCCTTCAGCACTTTGAGATCCTTCTTAAGTCTGTACCTTGCAAGTAAATACAGGACTTCAGCACTTATTTCACTGGCATCATACCAAAAAATAAAATCACCTTCCACTCCCACTCATTCCTCCTTTTTACTGTCTTCAAGATTTGCATTAAGAGATTTCCGCCCAGCAACAGCCCAGGAGCTCACGTTCAACCTCTCACTCACTTGGCTCCCAGGTATTTTTTGAGTCACTCTTTCTGAGGATAGCTTAAATGTTGGCTGCACTCTCCACCGTGAAATGTGTAACTTCAGATTTGGCTTTGGACTGAGTAACTAAATTATCAAATGGAGGAGATCCCTAAGGAGAATTGTGCTCATCTCATCATTATAGACCTGCCTGCCAGTGTTTGTGCCAAGTGTAAATGTTACCAGCAGTGATTTTATGCCTAATTCCAGTGAACAGTGTCAAATCTGGTAATTATTTCTGCAGAACACTGCCAGTCTAATAGCTAAATACTCCACTAACTTAAACAAGACAATCTTTTCTACGAAGTTAAGTGCCAATCACAAAAACAAGGCTGTAACCATTATGTGGACACTGAGGTGCTCCTCGCATTTCCAGCGTTCACTGTCAGGAATAATTCCATGAGTAGTTCTCCATACCATACTAAGAGAAAACCTGCAAAGCTTCAGCAGAGCACATTATCACCTAGCTTGCTATGCATGACCTTCATCAGTAGCTGTATTTTACTCCAGAATTAGCTGTGTAGCAGTGTGGGCTTGAAGCATCTCTCATTCTAGCTGCCTCAGTAGTGCTCATGGCATGCAAATGGTCATGGTGACACTGAAAAAACTCATTTTGTCCCCTGCTGATTTTGACCGGCACAATAAATTTGAACTGAAAGTTGCCAAACTGACACCAATAGAAGGGGAAGAAATAGCCTGTGATGTCTAAACGAAATATGCCAAATTACTTTGGAGTCACATTCTTTAAACATTTGATCTATAATTTTGCCTTATCTTTGCTATTTCTCCATATGTGTCTATTGACAAAGTGACTGTTTCCTCTTCCGTCAGACTTTATTCTTCAGTCTCCTTGAAAACTCCAGCATGAGCTTTATAAGCAGAAAATATGCTGCTGCAGCATGAATTTATTCTGTTTGTTTTGAGGACAGTTTGGGGCCCAAGCTTAACTGCCTGTGCCGGGTTCACAGATAGGAAACTGTGTTCCCCATTTTCAAAAGCATTAAAATTCTCCTTTTGGGATGTCATATCAAAAGCATTTCCTGTCCTTTTAAATCCCGTGTGCCTTTATCCTTGGTGGCTGACCTCAAGAGCTGCAAATCTGCTGAAGGAAAATGCTATCATGTCTAAAATGAAAGAATGAGAGAAAACAGAAGGTAGCAAAGATGTGGCCTGAATGGAATTAGAGAAATGAGGGGGAAATATGGAAGGTAGGAAGAAGTGAAAGAGCGAAAAGGATAGCCAGGACACACTCCAAATGCCAGTGCCACTGAGGCAGGGGGAAGGTGCTGGCAGGTGAGGATAGAGACGAGTCAGCGAGGCAGGAGCAGGAGGGAATCACGCCCAGAGAAAGGACCTGGATGAAGATTAATGGAGGCAGCAACTGGGCCTGACAGCTCCAAGGCATCCTATGAAGCAGCAGTAACCCTGGACCATCCATGGCCTGGAAAGCAGATACTCCTGAATAGCTGCTCTCTCGCTGCTGGGAACTTCTCCAAAAAACAGATCTATGCCCCTCTCTCCTCCCCACAGCCTGGGGGGTAGGATAAGGCTGTGCTAAACTGGACCAGAGATTCCTACAGAGGTGATAGTATGCTGCAGGGCCGATGCTGCAGCTGTGTCTCAGCAGGATGTGGCACGCTCCTGCTCTCTGCCAAAACCTGGCTTTGGGGCTACAGGGTGACTTTACTGTCCTCAACAACAAAACAACCTCACATCTTGCAATTACTCATGTAAGCAAAGACTTAATCTTGTGTTTTTTCCCCCTCTTATTTAGCAAGAATAATCTTCCTGTCCATGCTGAAAAAGGAAGGGGGAAACACTGACAGAGAACAGCAAAAAAGAGATAAAATTAGGTAAGAAAGAAGAAAAAATGGCGGATAAATTAACACCAGCCATAACTGAATTTGCCCCCGTGGATTTATGCTTGTGATTAATAATCCCAACGAGATATTTGAGAGGGAGAGAGTAACCAATAACCACAAGTCATACACTTTGGCAGGTGGTGACCAGAGTCTGGATGAAAGCAGAATTGTGTCTCTAACTCCTCAGTCTTGGTCAAGAAAGGGCAGGGGAGAATGTTTCAACTCCTGATGGCAGGATATAACACAGAGGATCACAGTGTCCTTGCTAGAAAAGCCCTATGCTGTGCTATTAATCAGAACTGAGGAGAGCCCTTACACCAACACCAGCCCCTGGTGCTGAGAAGGGCTTCACCACTTCTGCAGTGAACAGGGATGATGCAAGAACAAGGAGATTTCTATCCACTGTCCCTAGGCAGCCACAACAGATGTGGATGCAACCATCATCTTCTAGCTCCTTGGGTGATCCTGGTGAAAGACCAGCCTAAGAAGTCTGGGGTGAGCAGGGAGATGACAACTGCAAGAGAAGCGCAACCTCTCACTGCTTTCCAGGGCTAAATGAACACCCAGGCCCAATGCTCATTAGTACAGTGAGAAGGAGCCTGACGGGCTGTGCTAACTCCGACATTAATGTAATGGCGGGCAGAAGTGCTCCTCCACCACGTGACCCAATCTGGGCACCACATGGGGTATCAGTAATAAGGCCTGGTAAGGAGAAAGGGACATATTACAACAGTCATCTCATCAATCCCCTCCTGGGGAGCCTGAAACAAAACGCCTCCTGCCATCCGTCTTGAACCGCAAGAAGCTCATTACTCCTAGCTCCTGCTGAGCCAGTAGCAAGGAAAGGGAAATACAAGGGATAGAAGGCAACCAAAAAAGGCCATTTTGCATCAAAGATAATTTCCCTCCAGTCCTTGAACACATAGCAGATTGCTTGCTGCACATCTATTTGCTCCTCTGCCACGAAACTCCTATGAGAATAAAAACTTCCTGCAGGCAGGGGCCATGATGTCAACGTATAGCAGGAATGCTGTTACTAGGTTTGAAAATAAGAACCTGCATCATGCACTCCACGTATTTGTAGCGTCACTGGCTCAGGCATTGGCAACTGCCCTCCTGTGGTGAGCAGGGATTGTCGGGTTTCTCATGGTTTAAATCCCTGTGGAGACATAATCTCCTCCTTCCATCAAGGGAGCTGCCAGGGGGAACACCTCAGGGTAGGTAGGTGCACAAAATGGTAGCATTAAATCTTTTATGTAGCAGAGCCTATTGCAGGACAATTCAGAACTATGAAAAGACACAAATCTTGCTGATCCACCTGAATTTCAGATGCTAGGACACCCCTGAAAGATCACACAAAGACAGTCTGTTATTTCACACCAATCATCCTCATGAATTCAAGCCAGCATCTGAAGAGGAGGAAAGCAGAGGTCAGGACAGAAGGAGCCTACAGTACTCTAAAATGTCAAATTCAGGATTAGGTCCTGCAGGACACTTCTGAGTTCTTCAAGCAGAAATAAAGGAAATACCAGAAATAAAAGCCATTTGGATTCCTGCCAACATATATGCTGCTGATTGCAGCAGGATGGGAAAGCCACTCAGTACAATACAAGGGTGCAGATGTGAGTGTCGCGAAGAATTTGGCCCTAAACACATCCACAAGTGATGCTTCCTTATGCTGCTCCAAGGAAAACTGTGCAGTTGCATCTTCAGTGCCAAGGAATCCTAGCAACAAAATGGTCACAATTTACAAAATAGAAATTAGGGCTGGTTTTGTGGCAGCTTTTTATGAGATCACCAAAATGCTGCACTAACAAAATTACTGCTTTTCCCCCCAAATTGCTGATGCTGCTGCCACTGGCTTTCAACTCCATACCAATAAAAAGAGCATATTTGAAGGCAGAGGATTTTTTCCCACTACTGCCAATGCTGTGTATGAGCTTACCAGGAAAGGAAAGCTGGGATTCAAGCTGCCTCAGAGCAAGAGAGTAACTCCAAAAACTGTTCTTTTTTCTACACTTGAAGCACTCATCGTACTTAGCTCATTACCTATTCCCCTGCCTTGAATATTAGTGGTTTCTAGTAGACACAGAGTAAATTTTACAAGTATAACTAAGTGGCTTACCTCAACACTTATCAGTTAACTGATAAAAGCACCACATAACTGCAGGAAAGCTCCTAGGATGCAGTTCCCAAGACACTGTTGGATGAGTCAGGCCAAGCAATGACATGAGCCATAGCTGCCTGTGCCACTGGGTATTTTGCAGCCTGCCTCATGCCTAGGCAGCCCCTTGCCCCTCACCACAGCCAGCCACACTGCACAGAGGTGCCTGGGCAGGTACCCTTGCCCCTGTTCCCACACTGCAGGGACATACTAAAAAAAAGGGCTGATGGCAGAGCATCCATTCATCTGCTTGTCCTGTGGCTGCAGAGTGGAGCAATCCTCAGCAGTGCTCCAGCCTGTGAAAGCCAGACCCAGACCCTGCACCCCTGGCATGCCGCCAGCAGCACAAAAGTACCACAGCCCCCAGGGATCAGCCAGGTGCAGCTTGCTGACTGGTGCAGCTTGCTGACTGGTGCACTGGTGTCCACTCAGTGGCTTTGCTGAGGTAAAGGGAAAATTGACACCAGCCAAGGGAAAACAGAAGGGATAGTGGGACCAGCTCCCACTGCTTCAGTCCTTGAGGGGTGGGAACAGCAGAGACAGGAGAAGAGGAGCGTAGCTATCTGCTAGCCTCTGTGCTTGACAAAGTCTCATCTGGGTTCAACAGGAATCCTGTAATGCTTGCTTTGCTCCCATCCTTACACAGGAGATGCAGCTCCCCAGGGGGGAGAGAGGAACAAGCAGGGAGAGGAGGCTGGCTGTGCTCCAGCAGGTGTGTGCTCTCCTGTCCTGTGCACACCCTCAGCCTGCAGCAGGGGATCTTAGTGCCATAGTCCAGTGATGTACAGAAGCTTGTTCCTTCCCTCTCTCAGGTTCCTAGGGTCGCTGGTGCTCTCCTCATCCTTGAGGAGCATGTCCTGTGCCTTAGTGTTCTCACAGTGGCCACAGGTCTTGTGTCCTGCCCAACCTTCCCTCAGCCTTTACATAGGGAAGTGAGGGACTGATCTAAAGCCAAGCTGGCTAACAGCTATGGACCAGCTTCCCTGAGGGAAAAAGCAGAGAGCCAGTAAAGACATCCTTGTGAGGAGGAAGCCAGAGAAGTCTTAGTTCCATACCAGTTCCCTAGTTTGCAGCTTAGTCATTGAAAGCCTCTGTTTAGAGACTTCATAAATGAGAAAAATAGTTCATTATTATGAATCCCTTTTAATCTTTGCTCAGTCTAAAAGAACACCTTGAGATTTAAATGAAGGATACAGAAACAGCTCTCAAGTTCTCAGGAGAAATATGATCCAGGCTCCAGTGAAGCCTGGGGAAGTCTTTCAAAGGGACCTGTGAATGAAAGTTTGCCCAGAACCACGGTGTTTTATTTTTATTCTCCCTTATTTGCAATGCCATCCTTTTATCTAGCTAAACCAGAACAACATAGTTCTGTGATTTGAACTGTCAACTTCCAGCCTTCCCATGGGTAACTTCCCAGCTGAAGCCCTTCAGCCACACCTCAGCAGAGGCAGTGCCAGCCCCATGGTGCTGGGCTGCTGCGGCTCAGGCTGCGGCCAGGCCAGGTCCTTCCTGCTGCTGAGCTGAGCATCCCTTGCAATAACACCCAGCCACCCCTCAGGCTTCAGCTTCTCTGTCAGATTTGGGGAGAGTGTTTCCATCTCTGCACCTTGCTGAACACAGCTGTGACCTCAGCACTGTTAGGTTTTTATAACAGCGCTCTGTTTAAGATAAGGGATTACCCCAGCAGCTAATGCTTCCCTGGGAGAAACAAGTTTTCATTATAAATATCATTTCTCTCTCCCTCCTGCTTCTCTGTGACACATTCTGCAGCAATATATGACAGCACAGCAGGTGAAAACTTCACTGAAACTTCATTTAAAAACCTAATGGTTAAAAGGGACCCTGAGAGCCAAGAAACCTGGCTTTTACTTCTTGCCTTGACTTTGACCCATGGCATGCTGTCAGCACACCTTCTTACACCTCCTGAAGACACTGAAAAAATAGCACTTATAAAATAATTTCACATGAGCATTGCAGCAGCACACTCCAGGACGGTACATCACCTGCATGTGAGCTGTTGCACCCTGCAATCCGAGTACCAGCTGGTGGGAAGCAGAGGATTCACCTCCTTGCCCTGGCCTCTGACAGGCAGTCCCCTGCAGAGAACCACGGAACACCTCAGGCCTGAAGACAGACTGTCATCCCTACCCTTTCAGCACACGCCCTCACTACACTCCTCTTCTACCAGGTACTGGCACTTCTTCCTGGCCACCTCACCTCTAGGAAGCCATGAGGGAGTTGTTTTCTTCATTTTTGGTGTTTAGAGGGACCCCAATGCTGGCAGGACTACTGGCAGATGCTATCGCCCCAGCCCCCAGAGCGCTCTGTGCTCCCTCTGCCCATTGCAGCGTGGGGGAGATGGCACGGCTTGTTCCTGTGGGCGTGTTGTACTCCAGAATTCTCGGGCCATGTCCTAAGGGCAATCAATCACATAAGTCTGAAGAAGGCCTCCATCCATAAATCCATCACCAATAACCACTTCTCTCCCAAAGCTGTGACCTGCAGAAGTCTCTGGCTCATGCCACTCTCTTCCCTGGTAAGGTCACCTTTTTCAGACTCCTCATTTGCCAGCCATCTCAATTACCTACCCTTGGTTTCCTTGCCAGGAGCGGGACCCTCCATGACCTGCTCTTTGCCCTTTGCTGTCAGCTCCTCCCTCGCCATGCCCTGCTCTCACCACCTGGTGGCTGTTTCCAGCCCGTCTTCCCTGAGGCCCAGCTCTACCAATCTCTCCTGACCAAGGCCTCTGGTGGCTGAATGCTGAACTGGGACGTGCGACACCTCAGCTGTATAGGAATGGTGCTGTGAGTTCGGATTCTCTGTGCATTATTCACCTGATGTGAAACCAGAGGCCAGAAGTTCGCACATTTCAGGGGGTGTGAGGCCCATCATCCTCTCCCAGTGGCATGCGTGGCACCTTGAGAGAGGCTGCCAGCTACATCAGACACTGCTCCACAACCTCAGCTCCACACTGGGAAGGCTGCCAGCCTCCTGTGCCACGCGCAGCCAGGCTCCTCCATCCTTCCCACTCGTCATCTGTCCCGCCTGTTTCAGGCACTTGTCTTCCTTGCTTTTACTGCAGGGGAGAGGCACTGTGGGCAGAGCAGGCAGCGCTCAGGGAGGGGCTGGCATAGGTGCCCGTCAAAGGCAGCCTCAATCCCTGCCCCACTGTGGGATGCTGCTGGCAAACCTGTCCAGCCCCACTGCGGCAGCATCCTCACTGTAACACAAGACTGGCTCCCCTGCAGAGTGCTGCTGAAATGAAGCTAAGAGTTTTGGAGAGTTAACAGAGCTGCTACGGCAACTGTGACCTCGAAAAGTTTCACTAGGTGCTATTTTTAACTTTACTGGTCTTAAGCTCTGAGGAGCACAATGAATGATTGGAGTCTGAAAGTGAACTACATTTTCCATTATCAGAACTTAAAAACCTAATTAACTACTTAACCATACTTTATCCGAAAAGTAGAACTGGTGAAAACTCAGACACAGCCTCATCTGCTGTGTCACAACAGTGCCGCTGTAACAACTGAAGGGCCTTACACCGCTGGTGATAGCTCAGCAGCCACTACTTTTGGTGTCAATTCATGACAATGTGTTAGGAGACAGAGAAACAAGCCCTACTCACTGTGGATTACTTGGGGATACTTTACTCCTTTTACTCTCTGCTTCCAAAAGTTCCCTGGTCACTGGCAATGATCTGAGCTATTTTCTTCCAAGGTGTAGAAACTGATGAAAGGAAGTAAAGTGCTGCATCTCCAGGGAGAAGATACCTCCTACCTCACTCTTGCAATGGCTTGCACTGATTGCAAAGCATCCTTGGTATCCACATTTCCCTTCTTGTGGGAGATCATCCTCTGGGGTCTCTGAAGTGAGAAAGGGAGAACAAGGAGAGTATTTGGGGCTTCCAAAAAGTGTGTAGACCCATTGCTCTTCCACCAGTATCAGGTGACTGTCCATTCACCTGAAAAAACAGCATTAGAAACCAAGTCTGAAGGGACCTACCACCAAGTCACCTAGTCTGTTCCTTTCCCATGAAGTGGTATCTACACATTTAACAGCCATTTGCCTTAATTGTCCTTGTAACCCTCCAGTAGCAGAACTCCATGAGCTCCACAGTTGCTACAGTCCAGCACTTCATTGAGAAAATTCCCTAGCTGGAGGGATTGAAAAAATCAGCCTGAAGGAGCAATTCACTTCATTCTCAGCCACGGTGGCGAGGAGCAGAAGACTCTGTAGTAGCCCACACAGCTGGAGACCAGGCTGCCCTTTAGAGCTCAGATACATTCATTCGGTATTTCCTATCTATTTTTTTAAAACTCTTGACAGTTTGTCATGTGAAGTGCAGAGAAGACAGCCAACTCCAGGGCCCCAAGAACAGACATGTGATCAGAAGATAAAGTGGGACAACAAAAGAACAAAAGCAGAAAAAAAATGCAATGGCTCAGCTTATGACAGAATCTGCAATGCAAATACTGCCTGAAACTGCAGGATCATGAAAAATACTGCCACTCCGGATGGACTTTCTTCTTTGTCTCTACGAGGGAAATAATTTGGAACAAGGAATGAGGAGCTCTCTTTGGTTTATGCCTGCTGAATAGACCAAAGGCAGGAGGGGAAGAAAGGGGCCTGTCCTACTGGACCTCCATGCAAGAGGGGGAATATCATGCACTTTGCCTTAAAAAGATAACTGGTCAATCGTACTCACTTGGGATTGTTGACAGCCTTCCACCAGGCTAACCAGTACCTATCATTCAGGGAATTAGCTGAGCAGGTTTTTGCATGAGGTTTGGAAGAGCCAAGGAGAAGGGAAAGTTTTCCTGGGAATCATGTCTCACTCATTTCCTACCCTTCTTAGGGCAGTGTCTGTTGTGTGAGTGCCCTGGGCATCTTTTGAAGGGGGAAGTTTACAAGGAAATACGCCTTCTCTGGAGATTGATACCCAATGGTATCTCAGCAGCTTTTGCTTAACCTCTCATCCACCTGGGTACAACTCAGCCCATAGATGGGGACAATTTAAAGCTAACTGGTCAGTTAGTAAGGGCTTTATGCCTGGTGTTTTCAATGCCATAAAATAAATGCCATAAAATAAGCCTTGACAAATAAAATAAATGTTGGGGGGAAAGGATAAAACAGCTGGATAACTAAATGGAGTCAATGCCCCAAGCAGAGGGTGTCTCTCCAGGGGAACGCTGAAGAGGAAAAGGTCCCAGCTACCCTTCTGACCCAACAGCCTGTAAAGCTATAGCCTGCAAACAAGCAGTAGGTATGGTTTCTTGACTTGCAACACCCCTTTGGCATTGTTGTGACCACAAGGAGCACTTAACAGATTAGCCCCTGTTGCATTTTTCAGTGGCAACATGAGGCAAGTGAGGCAGTTTTAAGCGGCCCCTCTTTTCTCTAAAATTTCCACCAGAAAGCTAACGACTGTGGGTTTCAGGAACACTGTCTCATGAGCTTTTCCCTTTTATTTAAATAGCTTAACTGATTACATTATGTCATACCCAATTTAAGTTTTTAAATATGGAAGAGAAGATAAAAACAGGCATGGACAACTGCTGTTTGACTTTGCCAGTACAGACAAGACAAATACATATTTCAAAATGTCAAGTGGCTGCTGCTTTCAGCTTTCTTCAGTGATTACTTGGCTTCAGAAACAAAAAATGAGGTTTCTACTCACCAGCTTTGTTTTCCTGAAAAAACCCTCTTGATTTCCAACTAAGTTTTAAAGATTTTAACATTTAAGACCATTTCCCAATTGAGTTATAAATTGGCAGAAATTAAGAAAAGTCACTATCAACTCTTCGGTATAGGTATAGGCTGTCACAATCACTAGAACAGCAGTCCACCTACTGCTTAACCAGGGCAGTATAGAGCAGCAGGTTCTGCTGTTTCAGAGAGGAAAACAAAGGCAAGTATCTCCAGAGAATCAATCTTCAGCAATAACTGCTGAAACATTTGGAAAAAGGAATCCTTTGCATACTCTCCCCTGAAAGATCTTGATTCCTCTCCACAAGAGTTGGTGGAATGGAATACACTAGTAACAAAAGCACGTCTGTTCCAGGTCATTCAGCTCAAGCAAATAATGTTTCATTAGAAAAAAACCCAAACCAGAGCACTGTCAGGTAATCTGAGGGCTTGCTCTGACATTCAGCAAAGTCAGCAAGAAACCTACGTGGTCCTTGGCAGTAGAGGACAAGGGCCGAGGCAGGTAACTGAACTGCTGCTCTCCTGCTCTGCAGCTGCAGCTTTGCTTGTCCTTCTTTCAAAAATAAAAACTTAAGACTTCAGATACATTCTCTGTTAGTAGCTCAGAGTTGTATTGATTTAATACCCAATAAAGGCAATTTTGGGTCGTTGTTACCGTTAGGTCCAGGCATTTGATCTAAGTGAAATCCATAAACGACAAGGCTTAACAGAGGAGCCCATGAAATGCCCATTTAATACCAATACAGAGTATTTACATGCAACTGCAGGCCCGGGTACAAGAAGACGATTTGCATGGTGATGGGGAAGGCATGAGGAAAGACCAACAACATTGTAGGACTGCAGTGTTAAGATACCACAGGCATTTGGGATATAGACTCAAATGTGCAAATGTGTGTGTTGTAACAGAAGAAAAACTGAGAACAGGATGAATGAAGCAAGATACAGATAGTACTTAGCAGAGAGATCAAGTGCTTTCTTTCTACAAATGGCTTAGATGTTTTTATGGCAGACTTAATACATTGGAAAGCCTTTGGTAGCTCCTGGTCTGAGACCAAATAAATTTAAAAATCCCTTCCAGCATTAAATATCTATTGATCATGTGCAGGGCTGTAATTACATTGGTGTGCTCTACTGCTGGAACACCAGCTCTATCCTGGATCCAGCCACAGCTCTTCACGGTGAACTGTGTCACAGGTGTTTAAAAAGCAATCTAACAGGAGAAAACCCTAATTTTCACCCACGGATGGCAGTTTTTTCAACCTGAGCTGCAAAGTCAATTTTCAATTACAGGTAGTTTAAACTGCTGTTTGGTTTTCAGCTAAGTATCCTGCAGCTTCACATAGGCTTTGTAGAGGCTACTGGATTTTGACTACAGGTTTATGTGACTGTTGATGAGCCATGGGACCTGCTAACAAAAGCTTTAAGCAGACTAACTGCACACAGCAACGTTCCAGGCTTCTTTCACTTCTGTTTTCAATTTTCTCTTCTCTAAGCCTGTTTCAAGGCTGCTCTCTATGTTCCTAGGAGCATGTACATTTTTTTTTAACTCCATATTATGAAAAAAGTTCACTCACTTCCATGAACTGCACATGGATTACATGACATAAATGGCAGACCTGCCAAAACTGTTGGAAGCAAAAGCTACTTAAGGCATAGAAGAAAATCCGAGGTATTTCTAAAACAGGACAGCTTGCTGCCCCAAGAGTGCAGGATAGCACACATACATTGTCACCTACTGTCACACAGCCCTGCAGTTCTGTCTGGCCAATACCTTGTGGCTAAGGATTCCGTGTCAACACCCAGACACATCCATTATTCCCTATGATGCGCAAGGCCACAGTAAGGGCTTCACAGATGATCCGAAGAAACGTATCACGCTCTATTTTCGCTACTGTTTTCTGTTGCAGATTAGGCAACAGGAGTGCCTAGGCCCCAAGGGAAAAGGAGAGGCATGACCTCCTCCTTTGCCCCCAAACACCTGAAAGCCACAGAGCCCCAGACTGCAAGCCCCTTCTCGTGCTCCGTGTGCCCCTCCGGCCGCCTCCACCGGCGCCTCGCAGAGCTGCAGTCTCCTTGACCATTCCACAAGTCCTAGGGAAGAGGTAGGCTCTTCCCGTTCAAACCCCAAGGGGCTCATTTGGCCAAACTTCCACCGGGCAGGCCCCCTTTGGCTCCCGCGGCAGCG
>WBMY01002351.1:2017663-2031074 GCA_013397315.1 Donacobius atricapilla | reverse complement strand
CAAACATCTCATAGGATCACTCAATTACAGTTTCTAATTCAACATTNGGCGGGCTGGGGTGGGCCATCTCCCGTGGCCCGGCCGGCAGCGTGGTGCAGGCCACAGGATCAGCTGGATGTTAGCAGCCATGGCTCTGCCGGTGTCTGCTGGCTCAGGGGTGGCGGGTCCTGAGCCAGGCCCCTCTGCTTCCCCCTCCCCTGGCTCGATGTTACCTCATGGCAGGCCCGCAGCAAAGGAGGACATTCCCAAGACTCCATCTGTATTTAAGGCATATGTCCCAGGGGTGTACACCTGTATCCAATTGGGCAACCTGGCCATCAGTNATTGGCCAACCTGGCCATCAGTTCCAAAGCAGATCACTAATTGTTTTTTTACCATTCATGCCAAACCAATACATATTTGTAAAAGCCTTTACTCTTATCTTATCCCCTGGCCATACTGAATTCTAACTGGGCTTTGGCTTCCCTAACCTTGTCCCTACCTTCCCATACAATTTTCCTGTATCCTTCTCAGACCACTTGTCCTTGTGTCCACTTTCTGAAAGGTGCTTTTATCACTTTGATTTTGCACAGCAACTCCTTATCTATCTAGGCCTCCTGGCATTTTTGTTTAATCTCATCCTTGTTGAGATACCTTTCTCCTGAGCTTGGAGGAGGTGATCTGTGAAATTCAGCCAACATTCTTGAACCCCTCTGCCTTGCAGGGCTCTATCCAATGGGACTCTACCAAGTAGGTCCTTGGAGAGGCTGAAGTCTGCCCTCCTGAAGTCCAGGGCAGTGAGCTTGCTGTGTGCCCTCCTCGTTATCCTCAGAATCATAAACACCGTCTTTTCATCACTGCAGCCAAGGCTGACTTGAAGCACTGCATTCCCCACCAGCTCTTTCCTCTAGGTGAGCGCAAGGTCCCGTAATGGCACCTTCTTGTTGGCTTTTCAGTTACGTGTCTGAGGAATTTGTTGACCCATTTGAGGAAGCTCTGGAATTGCTTGTGCCCTGCTCTACTCCCTCCAGCAGATACCAGGTGGTTGAAATCCTGTATGAGGACCAGAGCTTACAAGGCCACTCCTGTCTGCCTGTAAAGGGCTTCATCTGCACCATCCTCCTGATTGGTCTGCTACAGGCCCCCACTATAATAGCCCCTGTACCTGCCTTCCCTTTAATCTTCATCCATAAACTCTCAGCTGGATCTTCATCCTTCCCTAAGTAGAGTTCCATACTCTCCAGTTATTGACATAGAGAGCTACACCCCCTACATGCCTCCCTAGCTTCTTTTTCCTAAAAAGCCTAAAAACTTCCATTCCAATTGAATGTTTGATGGATGATGACTCACTCCCTAGGTTCTGTGTCCTACCTTTGTGACCTCCCTGCAGGAACATGTGTGCAAACTGCTATGCCACACCCTGTTTGCCCACTCTGTTTGCTGACTTCATGGTTGCTTGCTCTCCCTGGAAACATTTAAATGACAATGCCCTAACAAGGGCTCCTGGCAATGCCCCCTCCTTGCCTGATGGATCCCGAGGGCTGCAGGGTCCTGAGGGGGTTTTGGGCAGCTGATCAGTGTCCCGGAGCTTGGGATCCTCCCATACTGCACAATCCAACAGCCCCCACAAGACTGACGTCAGGCGCCACTGATGTCTCTACTGTTGCCTCTTCAACTGACTCTTGAACACTTAGCCCAGCTCAGAGAAGTGTCTCATTTCAAGATGGCACTTAACATTTTAGCCGTTTAACCTAATTCTACATAAGTGTGTGCATGATGTGAACCATGTGATTAAGATGTGCTTGATGTTCCATAATGAATTAATTCTTCTGTGTCTTATTCTATTTTCATCTTCTGTCCTTAAGATAAATCTTTGGTTGTAGATGTAGATGCAGTGCCCTCTCCCTTGCAAAGATGCAATGTCCTGAGCCATACTTCTCAGAGTGCCTCTTTAGCATTGTAAGCTGCGACATCCCATCTTCAGGGCCTGGGTTCTGCTGCTTCCTGTTTTACCCAGACCAGATATGTGAGGGAAGGATATAGCACCCTTTTTATGCTGGCACACCCAGACTTAGTGGATTAATCCTATCACTATAAACAGGATGGATTGATTGTCCAGCTGTAGCCCAGGAGGAGATTTTAACTTTTCTGTAGAGTAGATGCCATTGACTCCTTCTTCTCTACACTTAAAACTGTTTGTCTTTCCAGTGTGGCTCAAGACACAAATCATACAAGCTGTTAAGAGAAAGAGGCTCTTGGGGTACTTGCCTTCAGCCCCCTCTCTGGCTTTTACACTAGCAGATGTTTTCCTATGTGTTGTTATGATAGGGAGCAGAGAGTGTTGTAATTCCAATAATAGCATCGGTACTTGAGATATACAATGTAAAGCTGTTTAAAAACCCAGCCCAGTCATCTGCTGCTTGAGATAGATAGCTTCCAAAAAATAAATTCAGCAGCATTTCTAAGCATGTTCTTTAATTTTTCACTCTCTACGTTTCTCAGGGATGGAGGATGTAAGTCATTTTGCATACATCAATGCAAATGCAATTCAACTTAGTACTGACATGCAGTCTAATTGGCTTTAAAATGGAATTTTGTTTTTTGAGTGCTAATTTTCAGGTAATGACTTTCTAATTGATTTTCTTTTTATGAAGGACCATTGATTCACTCTCTTCAATGAAATTCAGTTGGCTTCCCAAGAAAATATATTAAAAGTTGTTGAAAATAAGGATCTATCACTGCTGCTTTCTTCCCACCTTGCTTTGCTCTTCCTTCTGCCTAATGTATACTTTAATTTTTTATTTTTCCAAGAGCAAGCCTATCTTAACTAGGCTAAACAATTATATTGATTATATATATATATATGAGTCTGAAATTGTCTCTTTAAAAAAATCCCAAACGTCTTTATTCAAAGACAGATTGAATTTTTTGTTACATTCTTCCTAAAAACTGGATAGTAACTATGGCCTCCAATGTATTAATGTGACAGCTACTTAATATTTCTATCAGTCATTTTAAGTCATCACTTTTGATCACACAGAGATTATCTGAACAGAAAAAAGATTGTCAATTTTTAAATGGAAGTATGAGCCATTGTGTTACCATATTGCTTATATCATTAAGTCACAGATGACTTTGCATGAAGCATACTGGAGACTGCCTGAAAGTTTTCTGTTATCATACAATATAACAATTCCAGCCAGATTATAATGTGTAATGTGAGTGATAATTCGAAAACTTTTGGTAATCCTGTTTTGAATCTTAGTGTTTAAGTCAGTGATGTGGCAACAGAATGAATTCCACAAAAAATTAATGGAAATCCATGCTGTTACTTGAGTCTGATTTTTTCATCCATTGTGGGAAGGGAGGAGGGAAGCTAGTGGCTTTAAAAGAAAGCCTGTAAGGTTTTGCAAGCCAGATCATGTTGTTATTTTGCTAGCTGTCCCAGACAAATTATATACAAAGTCCATATTTTCTCATCCTAGTTTTCCAGGTTCTTAAAAAGAAGTAATCCGATAGTGAATATAGATTGGATATAGAGCAAAAGAGGTAATAAGATCCAGTGGCTGGATGAACAAACCAAGTAGAAATAATGCACATATTTAACACTTGATATAAGTGTAGAAAATCTTCTGTAGGGGTGTGATAGATTTGATTTTTCTATCACTTTCAGTTTAGGAATCAAGACCGGATAACTTCATGAATGGTACACTATAGCCCAGACTGTGAACTTGATAACTGAACTATGGCATGGGAGTTGGCATTGTGTCTACTGAACCCCAGAACAGATTATCATAACGCTCCCCTCTGGCCACCAAATTCAATTAATCTCTTTATTATTATTATTGTTATTGTTATTTTTATTTGAGTAAGCAGGGATGTAAAAAATAGTGAATGGGTTGGTTTTATTTTTAAAGCATCAGTGCATAATTGATAGCTAATTAATTCTCAACAAACATTTCTGAGAGAATTATCTCTGTCTTACAGACAGGATGAGTTTCAGAGTCATTGGGATATCAGTCTGAGTTCACGCAGCAAGTAAGCAGCAAACACAAATGCCAGCAGTCATTCCTGGCTGCTGTGCTTATGCTATTACAAGTATTCACAGAGTTTTATCAAATGTCTGTGAAGGCATTTCCTGCAGGTACTTTCTGTGATCCTGTAGAGAAACAGAGTAACATTACGATGGCTTCTTTCATCTGAAGAACTCCAAATTTGTTCTGAGCACTCACAAGCGTGTTCTCAAAACCCTCTCAGGCAGTAACTAAAGTCTAGAAGTCAGGGAAAGAGAAAGATAGGGAGATCCTGGTACCTTTCCCTTTCTGCTCCTTCTTCCTATAAATATCTACAAAAGGATGTTTTTGGTTCCTCTTCCATGAGTTTTAGAGAAAGGGATATAAGACTAATAGCAACAAGATAATGGTGTCTTCATTCTACCAAAGCTGATGATGCTAGAAACAGTTTCCCTTACTGGAAAACAGCAGTGTGACGTAGCTTCAGAAAGAAAATAATATACAAGAAGATTCACTGAGTATCTTCCAGCCTTTTCCTGATCAATTTGGGCCTTTTCATAAGAACAGAACCGCAGCCCTCTTCTCTGTGCTGCAGAAAATCCTTGTCACAGGCAATCAGAATCATGTAAGACAAGTGTTGCACCTAAGTAATGAAGATCTTTGCAATTTCCACCTTCTTCTACATGAGTAGTAAAACACATGAAGCTGTTTATAACAACAGTGTTGTTCTACTGGCATCCAACTCTTCTTTTGAGTTAATGGCCATGGATGCTGTCAATCCTGCTCAGTGATAGAAAAGGCTGAAATTAAGTAATGCTAATCTCAAAATGTTACTGCCTCCTTGGCCAGGGAAGCATGTATCCTGGCTGCCAAAAATAAATAAACCAGAAATATCTGAGTCAGATAAAATTGCCAATGCTTGTGAGAAAAAAAAATTACTTGCATGTAACTAGTAATCAATTGGCTCTAATGTTCAATCCTCTAAGATTTATGGCACAGCTTAAAATTAAATTTAGGAAGTTTCTGTTGAAAGAAAATTAGGCCATTACATCACTTTACTACTTGTTTAATAAATTTTAAAGAAAGAAGTGGACAGCTGATCAAAATTTTAAACCCCTACATTCTTTCAATTATTGTTTTCAAATTAGATTTTCCCTTTGATGGTTATTAAACAAGGGTTTTGATTTATAGAAGTCCTCCTATTTCAGATGCTAACAGCCATTTGAAGGCATTTCAACTAAAAGATGTCTATACAGTCACCTTGGGAGTAGTAGTTGATGCAAACCTGAACAAAACAGCATCATATGGAAATTATAGATGCATATTATCTCTGCAGAAGGGAAAACGAAAACTTCTGAAAGCCTACAGCTGCAAAAAAAGGTAATGAGATGAAATCAAATTTCACACTTGAAAACAAAAATAGGAATTTCAGTATTTCATTTTTGTCTTTTGTTAAGACATCTAGCAGTTTACTAAATTCACAGGTGTTTCAAATCAAAGGTCACTTCTTACTCTGAACTTCTCATATAGATACAGGCATTTTTTGTATGGAGACTCAAAATGGATTTGAGCAAAAACACAAGAATTCTGCATTTCTCTAGGTATTTTTTTCAGTCATGCTCAACTTAGCAGGAAAAAGGAGAAAAAAAAATGAA
Source organism: Donacobius atricapilla (assembly GCA_013397315.1). Classification (NCBI taxonomy): domain Eukaryota; kingdom Metazoa; phylum Chordata; class Aves; order Passeriformes; family Mimidae; genus Donacobius; species Donacobius atricapilla. The sequence goes on along the minus strand of WBMY01002351.1, from coordinate 2,025,427 downwards.
ATCCCTGAAGAAAGGGTTAGCTTTTGGCAATTCAGATATTTCTTTCCACGTTCCTTTGTAAAATATTCTCGTGGCTTTTTGGTATCATTTCAAAAAGCCAAGTGGTTAAAATTGTCCTTATTTCCCTAGAAAGATGAGCAGCTATTGAACGCAAGTTGAAGGACAAGCGGGCATGTTTGAAGCCTCTCACATACTGTAATTCTGCCTTCGGGGATTTCTTAGTAATATTCTTTTGATCAGTTTGAAAGGACTATTCTCAGGAATCCTACTCCAGGTATTCTTCCTGAGACAAAAATTTTGTTTGCTTGCATGCCATTTTGCTTATGATTCTCTGCATCTAAAGCCCTTTTAGCCTTATACTGGGTTTTAGAAAGGATCTACACCTTTTTCATTGACCTTTCTCATAGTTACATTTCGGTTACATTTTTTCTGCTCTCGTCCTGGGTCACAGACCAGAAAGTTCTAAACTTGTGAACCTTTGTCAGGTAGGTCTTAAATGAAGATCGTCATTTTTGGCATATGGGCTCTGCCTAGAGTGAACAGGAGAAAAGGAAAGGAAAATGATTAGTGAGTTCTTGTATCATAGTTGACATTGATAGCTGCATCACTCTTTGGAATTCTTAACTTTGGTGTATGTGAAATATTTTCGATAAGTTAGTTTTATTTTCTTAATCTTGATGTATTCAGAGAGTACTGTAGCTACAGCCAGAAACTGAAATATGTTAGTGTTAGATGGCAATAGTTGTATTTTTCCTTTTTTTTCTTTAGTAATTTTTTTGCTAAATCTTGACTTAATATTATATGTGAACTTAATTTCTTTCATAAACATTGCAACTTAGAAACATGCAAATACAAGACAAAAAAGATTTAAGATTATTTCAAATGCATACTTTTTATGTTTCTATAATTTCAAATCAATTCTGTGGTGTTTCAATATTATTTAAGGACAGCTGAAACATGTTTAAAACAGCTTATTGGCTGTTTTTAATCCAGTCTTACTTCCCATTACTGAGAAGCTTATCTGAATTATGGAGAATATAAGTGCTATTTGCAATTAACTAAAATCCCAGCATTAAATAGCTACTGAAAGTATACAGAAAAACACCTGATTATTTACATTTTGTGTTCAAAGTTTATTTTATCTCAGTATACAATATTAAATTTATACATGAAGTAACTAATACAGAATAACCAGATTTTATTCCTCACTGATTGATTTACAATTGTACTCTTGCAACTATTTCAGATATGCAAAGTTTTGTTTCACAGTTGTTTCTTACATGCAAATAGTCAAGTAAAAATTGCAATGATCTGGAAAGCAGTCTCTGGACTCTTCTGTGAATGAAACATAGGAATGAAAACTATTCATAACAGAGAAAGTTGATCTTAAATATTGACTGTCCTGTTTTACATGACTCAAAATAAAAGACTATAAAACCAGCTAGTGCAGTAACTTTTATTTATAGTTATAAACTGAAAACACAAATCATTATTTTCTACTATGAGCAAAGATTGCTGTTTAGATTGATATGTACCTAATTAAGAGCTAAAAAGCTTTCTTTAGTTGCTATGTTCTTACTGAAGATAGAAGATTCTCAACAGTATTTAAAATTGATTTTGCCTTTGTACTTTTGTACTTTTTCCTTCAGGGAGCTTTAGTCTTTTAATCTGAAGCACTAAGGGAGTGTGGAATGACGCTGCTGAGTTTGTACTTTCCTCTCCTAAGTGCACCCTCTGGTAACAGCCTCAACTATTTGGGTGGCAAGTAATCCAGTAGAGTAGTGGGGCTGTGCAAAAGAAATACAAGATGCTTTGAGACAAGAGTGGTGCACAAGGAGTAAACACTGTTCTGAAAATTACTAAAAAGCCATTTTAAAATCATCATGATGTGCAAAAATTTCTAAATACTTCAGTAGTGGAGAAAGAAGCCATGGACTGCTCTGAGTTCCTCTGTGTTTGACTTTCTTCTCAAGGTGAAAGCTCCTGTTACTGCTGAGCTCTGTGGACCAGCAGCCGGTGATCAGAGAGCTGCTGCTGCTATTATTTCAGTAATGGTTGCAATTGTGCTTAGGTATTTTGGAAACACATTCTTCTTGTCTCTCATTCTACAGAAGATAGAGCAGAAGTAACTTTTTGTGTATTAATGAATAAAATCTCAAGACTTCTGTAGAGAAAATGGGTTTTATTCTGTCTGTACAACCATTTCACACTGATTTTTCTATTCTTTTTCTTTTAACATGAATCGGTCAGTGAGCAACTTTTGAAACTAATGTGCTGATCACATTCTTTATTTTATGGAATACAAAATACATTATATTATTATATTGTATATATATAGTGTATGTGTGTATATATATATACACTATACATATATAATATTCCTATACTGTATTATTATATTGTATATATTAAAATATCTGTTGTACCCAGGAAAATTTATATTTCACTGTGCAGCAACTGAAGAATGGCAAGATTTTAATTTAGTTGCTATGTCCCACTTTGCTTCACTGACCACAAAAGGCTCAGCTTTCTAATTTAGACACCCATGTGAATACTTGACGAAGTGTTTAGTAAGAATTATTTTATTTTTACAGCCCCATAAAATAATTTAATTCTTATTCCATATTTTATATGTGGAACAGAGATAGTGAAAGATTAAGTCAAAACTACCTAATAATTTTGTGTCTCCCTGGAACTATTCTAAGTGCCACAGAATTTTTTTTTTTGCGACTGTCTTCTAGCATCTCATGGGAACTGTCACAAAAAGACTCCAGCACCTGTGTTGTAGGGCACAGACTATCTGTTACCTTCATGGAAGATGGTCCATTCCTATCTGGCAGTCCACAAGTGTCTTGTTTCGGAAAGACAGGTGTTTGCTAAGGAAGGCAGGAGACTCCCTTGAAGATGTAAATCCCCTCCCCCTGAATTATTACAATTTTGAAATTAAGGGGCTCTCAGGCAAAGATATGGGAATAGGAATAACAGTTATTTACTAGGAAAATTAAAATAAAAAGGTAGTAGTACAAAAAAAAACCAAAAAAACCCCAAAAAACCCAAACAAACAAACAAAAAAACCCCTACTGATAGAGTCAGAATACAACCTGAGACCCTGTTGGTCGGGGTGCTGGTAGCAGTCCAATTAATTCATGGCTGTAGTCCTCCTAGAGTGACAGATGTGGTTCTGTTGAACCAGTGATCCTGTAGAAGGGTCAAGTTTTCATCTGAAGGTTCAGTGGTGAGATGGGTCTGGTCTTCCTCTGGGAATCTAATGGAAACAGGCTGCCCTGGTGTTCTGAATCTCAGATTTTTATACAGGTATTGTTTGGAATGCTTGGCTCCTCCAATTGGGTGGAGCATCTCACAATGGGATGATGTAAATGTATCAGTCATGCAGTGAACCTTAATGGCCCATTAACAGAAGATTCCCCTTAGAGGGAGGATGGGTCCAGGAAGAGATGAAGAGCACTGCCCCACCTGGTTTTAACAGCTGGCCCATTAACAGAAGATCCCTGGAGTTATGAGGGGTAGGTCATGGAAGAGACAAAGAACACTTCCCCACCTGGTTTTAACAGGTGGTAATAGAACACATACTTTTGGTTACATCTTGCATTGCACCCTAAGACAATAGGCTTGGACACTGTGTGTACGTCATTCACTTATGCAAATAAAGGAGCTATCTTAAAGATACCAGTCTTATTCATTATGAAACCCCAAGCTGCTCCTGGAGTGGGTCCTGCAGTGTTAAAATCTATTTAATTTATTTAAGACAAGAGCAAGGTAATGATTACTCCCCAACGTGCTAAGAAACTTTTTCTAATAATGCAGGCAGTTGATCTTTACTAAGATGGAATGTTATTCAGTGGTGGGAAGGTTGTACTTTCTCCATTTAAATCAAAGTGTAAATGCTGGATACTAAATCTTGGAAACAAATTGTGAAAGACTAGGATAGACTTCCATGGGTAGAATTTTCCAAATCAAGCTCATGTGTTTTTCCTCTTAAATTTAGATATGGTTAAAAAAAACCAAACCAAAACAAAACAATTATATTTTAAAAAACCCCAAAACAACCAAAAATAAAAACCAAATAAAAAAACACCCTAAAGCCTCAAGGTATTTCAGCCTCATTTGTTTAGTGTATTAGGATGAATAATCACAATTTTCTGTCTGGGAATTATATGAACCTCTGGGGAATAAATATCAGGTAATTATGTTAATAAATTAATATCATATTGATATTCAGGAATTCATTAAGATCCTGCAGGAAACATAACTTCTACTAGCAGTGTTGACTTTACAACCCTAATGATATTTTAATATTCTTTGTGTATAGTTTAGGTTTTAAAGATTTTTAGAATGGTTTCCATTTTATGTCAAGTGGAACAAAACCTATATGGTTCAGAATAGAAGTTGAAATTTTTTCTTCATTATGCAGGCCTGAAAATAATTGAGGAGCTTCATGAATATCGGTTTAAGAAATTTTTCATGATATGTTTGGTGTCTTCACCAAAAGGGAAGAATATCTTTAACAGTGAGATATTTCACACATCTCCGGAATATTGTATTCAATTTCAGGATGTAGAGAAATGTGACACTGTCGGTGCCTTTGGTGTGATGCTGTGATGTCCTATAAAGCAAAATTTAACAGTATCCATAGGTCTGTGTCCCTTGCTCAAGAGTCTAAAGGTTAGGGGAATAGGGTTATTAAATGGAGTTCTGGGCAAAAGAAAAACAAACAAAACCCCCCAGTCTGTACACATGTGCCTTGTCAGAAGTCCTACCTCAAATAGTCCAATAATACAAAGTCAACAAAGGGTTTCTGTCCAGTCCTGAAAAGAAGTCAGTTGCCCTAGCAAAATTCAGATGATTTGGTAATATTTCTGTGCATAAATAAAAGATGAACAATTATACATAGAAGTATGAGAAAAGCAATTCATTATTGGATTTGGGACATATGAATGAGATGGATAGGTAGTTCTTTGTTTGTTAAGGCTTTGGGCTTCATTACTCTAAGTAAATTAAACAAAAATAATATCCTACAACAGTGCCAGAAGATAAAAGAATGTTTCACTTACATCCACTTACTGAGTCACGCTCTGGAAGCAGTATTTGGGAGGGTGTGGGGATTTTTGGTTTGTGTTTGTTTGCTTGTGTATAGGAGTTTCATTTGTTTCTGTTTTTAAAAGAAAAACTGCAAACATCAATACATTAAAACAGATTTGATAATGAAGCTCATGTTTGTAATTTTTCTTTCAAGTTTCTAAAATTATGCTCAGATATTATATCTTGCTCTTCCATTTTCTGTCTTTAAATTTTAAAAAACATTTTCTAGGAACATTATACAGAACTGAAATCCCAACGAGTTATCTGTGAATAGAAAATTACAACATTCCTTAAAAACTTTTTGAAACTTACAGATTTCTGGAGGTTCTTGTTAAAATACCAAAAAATCAAATTCCTGGAGAGGAGATTGAGTTCTTTTTAAGTAACACAGTGGTTACCAGGCTATAAAATGTTGACATATTTTGTTATAAAGATCAATAATGTTATGTTGCTAAACCATTTAGTTTTGTTTGGAAATGTGAAAGGCTAAAAGGCAGCAAATACTCTTTTGGCTGTAGTCTTTGCATGTAATGAGAATTCCATTATATTTTTCATTAAATAATGATGAATACATGGTAAGAATATGTTTTCAGCATACAAAGAGAGAATTTGAAGTTGAAAGTAAACTTCCTAAGAATCAGTAGAGAATATAAGGGTGTAAGGTGAACAAAAAGATGGATCTGATTAAAAAATGCTAGGAAATGTTTTGAGCACAGAACAAAAAAGTGTTATCAGTTCTAGTGAAAGCCTGCAACTAGGTGTTCCTTACTTTGATTATGTGAGCAGTTTTCCAGAAATTTTTAGCACTACACACGTAGTGTGGGGATTTTAGATATATATATGTATATAAAACAGAGAAATGTGCCGGAGGGAAGTATATAGACAGCCACTGAAATTGGGATTTACTGTTAGCACTGATAATAGAATCAAGTTCATATGAGCTCACCATCATCAGCATTATAATGTTTAGTTGATCCCACTTGTTGTTAATCTTGAGCTCTTAGGAGTTCTGGTCATTTTAGAACCACCGTTCTCAAAGATGAGATTCAGCACCTGGTGGATCGTTTGAGGATTTCAACTTTTGCAATAAGAGAAATACATGCTATAGCTTTTAATTATTTTCTGATACTTTTTTTTCTATTCAGATGCATTTCTCTGTGAGGTGATTATGCAGGATGCTGTAGAAATTTTGTTTTGCTTTGAACATGTTTGTTTTTAGGGAAAGAGTAGAGTATGCAAATTGTAGTGTTACTGTTTGTGCTGTTCAATGGAAAAAATGAAGAAATGTTTCTCCTAGTAAAGATTACTTCCTCCTATCACTTTTCTACTCCTCGCAGTACAAATGGAAGTACAACTACCTGTCAAAACTGAGATAAAATTGACATAAATTAGATGTGTTACTTTCTGATGCATTTTTTTCTCTTTATTTACTACTATTCTTTCCTTCTGCAACCTGTTTTCCTACCATATTTCTATCTTTTTTTCTCCCCTTCTTCTTGAAGTTAATCTCTTACATTCCCCTTTACCCAGTCCTCTTATTCTTTCTCTTTGAGTTTGCATGACATACTTGGGCTGGGTTTTCATGGGTATTGAGCAAAGAAATGTTTCACCATCCAAGAGGAATTGATGAAGTTCAGGTTTCATCTTTTTTTCTTAAATGTCCATGTGGTAAAAGAGGAACAAATTTTTGAAACCTCTTGTCTTCCTTGAAATCTGCTGTGGATTTTGATCAGCTTGCACAGAACCAGTTCTTGATATGAATATTTCCAGGGCCCCTGGATTTGAAGTGCCCTGCAATGTCAAACATCATTCCACTGCACTGCTGGTGGAGCGCTTCAAGCACCTAGCCAGCCCTGTTCTGCTTACTGATGGTGCAGATTCCTGAAAACACAAGTGAAAAACAGTTTCCAGGTTTTCTTTTCTGCGCAGTCAGGTGGCTGGCAGCCATAACCAAAGCTGTCAACATCTCAGTTTTGTAATCTTACTAGTTTTTGAAAAAAAAAAATATTTGGTTTGGAAACGGGGGGCTTTTCTATAAAATAAAAAGTTCAAGGTTTAGTCAGCTTCATGCTTAACTCACCTTGGACTCCCCAAAAACCCCCAGTTATGTCTCTTGAAGACATATTCTTCCTGTCTGTGGTTGTTTCCATATTTTTATATTGTTATTTCTTTTTTCTGTGTCTGCCATTTATAGAGCTATAGTACCATGGAACACAGACTCCGTACTGTTTTTACTATTGCAGTGTCAAAATAAAGTTAGAAGCATAGAATATTTTCAGAAGTTCAGATTCATAAATTATTTCTTCCTCTGATAAAAAAAGGCAAAAAATAACTATCCAGAGTATAACAGTGAGTATAAAATCAAAGTGGTGAAAAAAGTACTAGTAGTTAAAGAAAGCTATGAAAAACAATTAATACTTCCTTGTACAGGAAAAGAAATCTCATCCTATTATTCCATGCATTGTCCTGTTTTTACTTTATCCTAGAAAGAGCCTACACTGAACCAATTTTAGTACTCATCTCTGAATAGATCATTAATTTGGATGGAGAATTCTTCACCTGAATTAAGTGAGGTGAAGAATTAATTTTCCCCTTAAAATAGTTAGATTCTCTGGTATGTATGTGTTGGGGGTTAGATTTGGTTTTTTTCCCTATAGAATTTTT
>WBMY01002351.1:2000397-2017457 GCA_013397315.1 Donacobius atricapilla | reverse complement strand
GTTTTGTTTTGTTTTGTTTTTTGAGGTTTTTTTTCAGGGTTTTTTTCTCCGCTTCACAGAGAGTCAAGTGATTGTAAATATTTTTTGTTCATCTGGTTGGAGATCTAACCACCATCCTTCCATTATTTAGCTCTTTGATTAAAGCATGAGAGCTTCTACTTTTGTTCACTTGATAACATTTCAGGCATTTCTGTGCCTCCTTATTTCAGAGATAAATTAATGCTGAGAATTTATGTTTAATTCTTTATTGTAAAAAGTATTTTCCTAAAAGGAATTTTTTTAATGTTTTTACTTAGTCCATAGAATTGAGTACTGTAAAACTGTTTCAAACTGTCCTATTACAGGAAATCAAAACCATTTTGGCCTGTTTTACTTACACACTACTGTCAAGCTGTGTACTATCTCATTACAATGCTTATATGAATTTATAATTTAACTCTACAATTTTTAATTATTGATTAGAATGTAGTCATTCTTTAATTAAATGGAAAAAAAATTAACTCTGATCTTAACTTTCCATAGTTTTGCTTCGAAATTTGTCAAACCCTTACCTTCAGTTTTCTCCAGGTTCTTTAGCTATGCAAAGAGAGTTTCTCTCCAGGGTCCCCATGTGCAGTGGGGTGGATGAAGCATTTTGGTAAAGCCAAAGTGAAATTTAAAAATCACATAATTTTTGCTGCAAATTCTGCTGAATGATTGATTATTTCTTTATTTAATTATTTTAAAATTATTGGTTGGCCTGTTAAAATATGTTATTTGTCCTATAAACTTGTCCAGTCAAATTTTGAAAATTATTTGGAACTAAACAGGGTTTCTTTTTGAGTGACAAAAATCATGGTGAATACATTTGAAAGCTCCATTCAGTACGTGTTTAAAAGCACTGTTTAGAAAGGATCTGGGGACTTGTTTTCTTATCTTTCTTTCATTCATATTCTGTTGCTGTCCTGTGGAGTACTACCTTTGAGAAAAGTGGTTGTGACTTATAACATTCCCAGTCTTTTTATTGCAATGTGAGCAGAAATATGAAGCAACTCACAGAAGCCAGTATCCAATACAAGAAGAGAAATGGTTTATAGAACAGAGTTTTTGAAGTTTGTACTCATAAGACAGTGTTTTACCGATAAGTGAGCCATTTCAATCATTTTCTCAGTTTGGGTTAAAGAAAAAGCATGCTATCTGGCAATAATATTTAAGTGACTTAATGAGATTAATAATCTGAAAAGCTTGTTTAATTTACATAGGCATTTACAATTTTTTCTGAAAAAAAACTTTTGCAAGGAGGTTTCTTATTGCAAAATGCTGTATTTTTTTTTACTTTTTTTAGTCAGAGATTCATTCCTTGTTTAAAAAAAAATCTCCTATTAGAGATGTGAGTCTAAATTATACTTTTAAATCCTATTGTTGAGAAAAGGAGATTTTACAGTAATTGTGCATAATTTTCAAGGTCCTGTATATGGATTTTTCAGTCTTGAAATAATAGATTTTGGCCTGGTATTTGTATTATCCACAAAACGTGTGTTACTGTTCCCCATTTATTTAAATGAAGGCTGTGTTTAAAAGATACTGTTCTGCTGGAGACAAAATGAAATGTGTTTTATTAATCTGGGACTGCCTTATTCTCTGTTCACTGTGTTTATGCATTCAGCAGAGTTTACTGATTCATATAGCAATGGGAACCCTTGAAATGCCTGGTACCTGCTGGGATCTGCTCTCTTTCTGACAAAGGACTGGTAATGCACAGGTCAGGGTACAAAGTCTGGAGAGCTACAGAAAATACTTTTGATTTTGAGAATCTTTTTCATCAATAGTTTAATTAAATTATGTAGAAATGTCATATCTTCCTATATTTTGCTTCCTTTCACCATAACACTTCTAGGAAATTAAAAAAAACCCAAAAAACAAAAAAAAAGCCTGAACCAAAGCAGCCACCAAACCTCCACATTTAATAGGGTTTTGATAAGATTATACGAAGCATCACAAAATTAAAATCCAAATGGAATTTGCTTTTGAGCGGTGGAGCATTACCTTCATGTTCAGTAAAATATACATTTTTAAAAGAATAAATTTTTTTCTTCTCTCCATGAAGTTCTGTGATTCCTAGAACAAGATTAAGAAAGTAGGCAGTTGCTCAGCAGGATTTTTAGTTGTTGTCCAGTGTGTGCTTTCCTTTGTCTTCTCTTCAGCTCAGAAGAGAGAACTGTTCGCCTCCTTTTACCACTTAAATATATAAGTACTTCCAAGACACAATTTAATGTCTCTTACTAACTTATCTGTGAGGTGAGGAGTGCTGTCATCGTCATTTAGCACATCAATAGCTGCAGAACAAAAAAATTAGGGTGAATCCGACTGTTAACTTTATAATTTTGTGATAGAAAAAGGGATCCTGTGCATCCTCTTTACATCTACCACCACCAGACTCTACTATGCATGGCACAAAATAATTACTCGTCTAAGATTTTTTTTTTTTGAAAAAGTAGTGTCTGAGCATTTAATTAGCTATTCCTATAAGTGTAAGCAAAAGACCAACTTAAATTTTACCTCTTTCAATATTTTGATGACTATAGTTTGCAATGTTAGTCCTTATTCTTTGGTTTTCTTGTTCCACTATTGATACTTATTATAGGATTTTATATATATTTCTTCAGATGCCAACCATATAGGCACTAGAACTGATATTTTTCTTTCTCTTTCCCTTAGGCATTTCCTGGAAATACAAACTCTGACAGTGTGGTCCGGCATGATTTACAACATCCAGTTATTGCTCGTTATGTAAGGATCGTTCCTTTGGACTGGAATGGAGAAGGCCAAATTGGGTTAAGAATTGAAGTCTACGGTTGCTCCTACTGTAAGTTTTTCCATGATGAACCTTTTTTTTTCCTCCCCTAAATAAAAACTCACTTTGAATTTTGGATTGAATCCAGATGTCAAAGACTTTTACTTTAGTTCCAGGATTGTTAGTTGTGTTACTCGGGGCTTCATGAAATATTTCTTGGAACTTTAATTCTGAGTTGATTGTTCTTCTCTGAAAGATGCCACATTGGAATTTGCAACAGTGCTTTGAAGTTGCCCCTTTTCATCTCCATAGTTTCTGTTGTAGAAGGCTTTGGCTACTGTATAAGCTTGATTGGGACATTTGAGGAAGACATCCTATTCAAACAAATGTCATACTTGGTCTTGAGAGTTATAATGGAAACAGGACATAATTTATTGCCTGGTACAAGAGATAAAATTAGCGCAATAAATAAGAATTCTATCAGAATAGCTCAGATTGTCTAAATAGCTGACATGTTTTCTGAGATTTTTTTTTTGAGTGTTTGAATTTCTTCTGAAATCCAGGTGACCAATTGTACAACTGCTTTTCTAGTTAAGGGCAGAACTGATAGTGCTTTAAGAAATTAGTTTCTAATGTCCTTCCTTCAGTTTAACTCAGCCAGTGCTTAAGTCTGCAAACCTGCAAAATTGAGTTTGATATCCTATCTCTATGTACTTTTTAGGCAGTATTCTGGATTCATTGGTATTTGAGATGGAATATGATATTTGAGATTTTTCTTTTACTAACCAGACTTTAGGATAAAGTGAGGAAGATTCATCATTGAGTTCATTGCATGACATAAGACCTATTGGAGCCTTTTGCCATTCTGACTACCAAAAAAGCCTGTGATTTCTGTTGGTGTTTTTGATTTGATTAGATAGTCAAAAAACTTCATACTTCCATTCAACACCAGTAGAACCATGAAGAATAGAGTGTTGATATTATTTTTCTTATTTCCATACAATGAATGTTTTAAAAATGTATATTGAATCACAGAGAATTTCCTAACAGCTGCAGGAACTTAGTTGAGTAATCTAATCAAACTTGCTGTGCCATTGGTACTGCTGTACTGGGGGTACACGTGGTTGTTAGAAATATTGCAAAAATACAAGAGCAGGACCTGTTCCAATAAGACAAAGCGTAATGGTTTTAAACTAATAGGGGGTAAATTTAAATTAGATATAAGGAAGACATGTAGTACAATAAGGGTGCTAGAACGCTGAAACAATTTACCCACAGAGGTGGTGGATGCTCCATCCCTGGAGACTTTTAAACTCAGGTTGGCTGGGGCTCTGAGGAAACTGATCTAGTTGAAGGTGTCTCTGATTATTGCAGAGGGGTTGAACTAGATGGCCTTTAAATGTCCCTTCCAACCCAAACTATTCCATGTTTCTATGATACCTGTAACCTGAGGAACTGTAGGTTACACTAAAGTTAATTCTTACTCAAAGAGAATTGAGCTTCTGAAGTTTTACGTACAACTCTGATTATTCAGTACATGGCTCTCAATAAGCAAGTGTTTACCATCATACCACTAAAATGTTTTACATGCTGTTTTAAGTATTCCAAACACTACAGCATGGCTAATTTTCCAGCATAATAATATCTGCTTCTAAGTATACCTCCTCGTTTGCACATCAAATACAAATTCAGGGATTTGATACAAGAAACCGACATCTAGTTTACTGTAAAATATAACTGCCTTTAACAGAATAAAGTGTAGCAGAATCAAACAAGAAACCCCTTGATATTTGCTGCAATATTTACACATAAAAATGGTACATTTTGATGAAATGAATAGACAAAATGTTGTAGGTAAGCAACAAGATACTTTTAGAGACTTAAAATAAATGTGAGAAAAAGCAAAACATAGTTTGCTGACAAAATTATTTTAGTTGTTTGATGAAAAGTTGCTTGCTTGCTGAACTTTTGGAGGAGAATAAAAAGCATCTGCCAAGGACACAATGTATGGAACCATAAAAATACTGATAAAATATGTCTTCACAGAAGAATATAATTTCATAATTTTACTGAGAGAGTATTACTGTTCTGTTTGTATTAGAAAATATTTCAGTTAATCACTGGAGATTTTTTTAATGTAAGATTAAAAATAATATATTCTGGTTTTATCTGTCAAGGGACCTTTCTTTCAAATAACTCTGTTACAATGCTGTGTGGTTTTTACATGCAGGAATCGGGCTGCTCCCAAAATGGTATCAGTAGGGAGCAGCAGAGCAGCTGAGAACAAAAACTAAAAAAATCACTGTGTAAAGAGAGAGGAAGGCAGCCCTTTGGTATGAAAGCTGTAACCAGGGAGTACTGTTTACAAATTCCCAGCTTGTCTTCAAATGAATTATTTGGAGCCAGGTGTAAATGCTGCACCTTTACATTTAGATGTGTCCTTTGGCAGAGGCCAAGTTTTTAACCTTATGATTAGAAGTGCATATATTTGCATATAAATATAAGCACTGCCATTAACCAGTGTGATTTGCAGATTAATCCTGCTGTCATTTAAGGAACTAACCATTCAGATAATCACCATTTTTAAAAGCCTGGTTTAAAGACAGGCTTCTAGTCAAATCTGCCCCAATTTTTGGAACAAATACTTAAATAAAAGGCTGCCCAATATATCTTGATTTTAATTTTTTTAATTAAAAATTAATGTAATCTTTTATTTAGATAACTTCAGATTAAAAAAAATCAGATTTTCTCATATTGCACACAAGATTTAATTGGGAATCCATGCAGAGTGAGTGTAAAAACTATTTCGTTGCACATTGCTGCCACCTGGTCATTTGCCTCAGACCTTTAAGAAAAATGCTTCCTCATACTGAACAGGTTATTCAAACATCAGGTCACTAATGGCCATATTTCCGGTTCCTATTTTATTTGCATATGTATATAAGATACGCATTTAAGTTTTTTGTACAAGGGGTGAAAGCCATGTCCTCTCTTGCCCAGCAAATCAACTTCAAAAAGAGGTATGTTTTCCAGAGAACAATTAGACTTCACGTCTGTAACCTGAAGAAGTTAATAACATTACCAAATCTTTTAGTTTTAGTTTGCTTAAAGTTTAAAATCTGTTGTTTCTTTTAAATTTCATCCCCATGTTTTGTGTAGATGAGATCTGTGGGGTTGTCTTCTAACAGAAAAGTCCACAGAAGTCACTGAAAAAGAATTAGGGCCTTACTCTGCAACAAGGTTCAGAATGAAATTTTTTTATGTTTCTCTTTCTATAGTGGAAAACTGACTATATCTTATTAAAAAAAAAAAAAAGTGTATTAAAATTGGTAAAGAACTTGCTTAATAGCTAAAGTAATGGAGAATTTGCATGAGCAAAATAAGCCTGAAAAATCACAACAAATAGACTTATGTATAACACAAAAACCACTTTTTGGCCAATGGGACTTTTAGCTTTGATTTTAAAATTATGTATTTCATAAACCATAGAGAGGAAAAGGGTCTTTACACTTGAAGTAATAGCATATATTTAAAAGCAAGTCACAAAGAAGAAAGCAGTATGACCAAAGTCAAAATAGACATTGAGATCAGTTAAATGAAAACTGATGGCCAAATTTTATTCATGCTCATTTGGAGATAGAGAGCAATGGCACATGACATGGATTTTCCACCGTGTTCACTTTTATGAATTTTTGAGATGGGCAGCAAAAAGACATGGTATCTGGAGGCCATGAAAACTACAATATAGTACTTTTTCTACTGATTCATGAAGATCATAATGAGCTCCTGCAGGATCATTGCCATATGAATAGTTCCCTTAATCTCCATCCTGTGGCAGATGAATGCCTACAAAAAAAGATGCAATAAGAGTATTATTGCATAGGCTTTGGCTATGCTTTTTAAGGTAACTGTATGAGGCGTTCTGGGTCATGAAATCCTATGAATGGGAAACACTCATGATACCTTTATTCACAGAGGAGTTTTTATATGCGCTGATTTTCTGGATCTAAACAGTACATTTGTATCTTTTTGATGCAATTGCACCTCTGATGGTAAGAATTTTCAAATTCCAGATGACTCACTTCTGAATAGTAGGATATACTTGAAAAAAAAAAACAAACAAACAGCACCTGGAGATGGCAGAAAGCAATGCAAATATTCAGTATACTCAAGGCAAATAGGTGGCATGAACAATTATAAAGCTCCATAAAAGGCTGCAAGCCAAGCTGTTTACATTCACTGACCAGCTCTATTTGCCAATACTTAGGAAGCAGTGGGACTGAACAAATGTCACATGGCCTGTATTTGCAAATCTGTTCTTTTTCAAATATTAGCTCTACTACCTGTACTGCTATGTCAAGTGTTACTGTTTCAGTTTTCTGATTAGTGACTGTTTGGTTGGTTTCTTTTTAGAGAGGGAGGGAAAATAATGAAAAATAGTAACCAAAGTCCTGTGGTTATTCAGGAAATAATGATTATTTTTATGGTGAGCATTTACTCTACAAATAGCAAAGTGAACAAAATTTTGGTCATGGAATCATGTTACAAGAGCTAAAATAAGATGTGGAAATGCTCTTAATGGGTGAGAGAAATGAATATTTACAACAACTGATTAGGCAATATTGAAGTTGTAAAACCTGAGGGCTGAACAGATCTTTTCGTTGTTGTAGTTAATCTTGTTTGCCTGCAGTGACTTTGAGTTAAAACACTGTTTTCTTTGACAGTTAATTCTGCATTCAGCTATACTTAGCTGCTGGGAAATTTACTTGTTTGAAATCTGCTCAGCTTGGTTTCGTGCTATAAGCACTAACTATCCATGTCCCATTTGCTGTCTCCCATGGTTGCCATACACGCTTAAAAGAGAAACTTCCATATTGTCCAGAATAATCTATTGTCCAAATAACAAAGTGACTGTTTAAGGTAGATGGGAAACCTGCTTTATTTCTCTTTTGTTGAATCTTATCAAGTTTCACTCGTCCAGATTCAAAGTTTACCCTGAACGTTTTGTTTCACCAGCATATAGAATAATAAAAAAAAAGGATGATCCAAAGTTCCTTGATTCCTATTGAAATACCCTGTGGTAAATAAAATAAAATAAATAATAATATGTGTTAATAAATGTATGTATACATATTTCTTCTCTTACACTTTTGGTACATGTGTGAACATATGCCTAAATGGTGAAGGTACGTATGTAGTACAGTAATCTGCATAAAATTTCCTAGCTCTTCTTATGATATTTTATTATGTACAATAAATGTGCCACTAAGTTTTCTGGTCAGACTATTCTGTCCACCTAAGTGATGAAACTTCATAAAAAATATTAACTGTCAGAAAGGAAGAATAATTTTGAATTATTCATTTTGTTAAATCATATAATATTTCTAGAAACTTTACTAACTTGCTGTAAGTGATAGTTCTTTGAATATACAGGGATTGTAATGTGGGAGAAAAACAGAACTGAAAGAATTATTTAGCAGAGGTTGCTGTAAACGACAAAAGCTTTTCTTGAGTCGGTGGTTTGGACAATAAGGGTTCTGCTCAGTATCCAACTGTATTTTCCCTTTTCTCTTAAATTTCAGTATTTCTGTCCTGGGGAATTCTATACCTATTTATGCCTATGTGTCTGATTTTTAGCCTCCACCTTCACAGCTCATCAGTGGCAAACATAGCTTGATATTCTCCTCCTGATATTAAAGATGCATTGATGAATACTCGTATCTAAACTGTGGAGAGTGAGGGAAAAGAACTTACAATTTTTTCTTTGCTAACTTTTAAAGATCTGCTTGGATTTGTACTCTGGTGGTAAGTTTGCTTCCTTGTTAGTGTATTTTTTCTACCTTTTTGTCAGACAAGAGGTTTGTTTTTTTCATAAGGTCATGAAAATAGACACCTTTTATCCTCGAGATAGTCTCAGGTCATGTTAGTCATTTAACAGTAGAGTTTTGTAATTTAAGGCCAAAAATACCCTCTGTCTTTATAAGCATTCTCAGTACAGATTGTTCTTCTCTATGGCCTCTCCAGGAGAGAACAGCTGTGCTTGTTCCTATATACATGTTCATATATTTTGGCATGAAAAATAAGTAAGAACAGGTTTCAGTTCATTTATTATCTTCAGTTGTTATCATTGACAAACACAGGCCTCTTTTGGTAGTAGATACCCCTTCAATTTTAAAATAATAAAAAAAGTTGCCTTTTGTTGTTTGGGTTTTTTTAGTGCATTAAGAAATAAACTTGTAAAATCAGAAGATTCAGGCTGTATCAGTAAAGAAGTATTTCCTAATACTTTATTCTTAATTTTAACTTTTTTTTTTCCTAAATCAAATATTTTAGGAATATTTGATATAAAAGACATTTTTAGTAAAAAGTGTTTATGTTTTATTTTTCACCTTTTTGTTAATCTGATGCAATATGAGTTTTTTCTTCTCTCAACTTTTTGCATCTGGTAAAAAAATGAAAAATCCATTATTTTCCACTTGTAATTGTGATGAGGCTACTGGCAGATATTCTTAAGCACCACAGCTTTGAGAAGTGCAACAACCATGTGTATTCTTTACAGGTTCATTTGTTAGCTGGCATGGAGAGTATAATCAGTGTGCTGGTTTTAGCTGTGATGGAGTTAATTTTCTTCACAGTAGTTAGTGTGGGGCTGCGTTTTGTATTTGTGCTGAATACAGGGTTGATAATACAGACATATTTTTGTTGTTGCTGCACAGAGTCAAGCTCTTTTCTGTTTCTTGTACAGCTACATTGATGAGAAAGTTGGTGTTGAATGGGAGGCTGGCAGCAGACACAGCCAGGACAGGTGACCCAAACTTACCAAAGGGACATTCCAGACCATATGATGACTTGTTCAATATATAAAGTGGGCAGAAGAAAGAAAAAGAGGGGGATATTTGAGGTGATGGCATTTGTCTTCCCAAGTAACCAGCGCATGTGACGGGGCCCTGCTTTGATGGAGATGGCTGAAAACCTGCCTGCCCATGGGAAGTGGTGATTGAATTTTCTGTTTTGCTCTGCCTGTATGCATCTCTTTTGCTTTCCTTATTAAACCATCTTTATCTCAACCCATGAGTTTTCTACCTTTTACTCTGGCACTATTTTCCCCAATTCTGCTGGTGAGGGAGCAAATGAGTGGCAGTGTGGGGCTTGGTTATACGGCATGTTACTTACCATGACAATCAGTCAGAGAAAAAGAAGTATATTTTGTAGGAATACATGATCCACCAGCTTGTTCAGTCATATTCCTACAGCGTTTTCAATTACACTTGAATATTTTTTTTAATCATTCATCATTTCCTTTAAAAAGATGTAAGCAGCTGGCATGTTTGAAACAGTTATTTTAATTATTTTTTGCTGTGGAATGAAGGAAAACTTTTCCTTAGTATATAAAACAGAATTTATGGCCAAATTTGATAAAATCTTGTGGGGTTTGATGAATGTTTTTTATGGTCAGATCTGGCTGTTGTGTAAAAAAACAGGCTAATGTTTTCTAATCGGTTTTCCAGCAACTGCCCACACACACCACAGAAGGGATCTTCTATACAGTGGTCTATAACCAGTTAATAGGAAGATGGAGATTTAAAACATATCCTTCAACAATCATCTGAAAACATCAAAACCAGAAGCAGAGCTAGAGTGTGCTTTTTCACAAAGTAGGAATAGTAACATTTAGGTAATTACAATCAAAAACTTCAGTCTAATCACAATAGTCTTGCCCTTAATCTTTTTTTTTGCCTGAATGAAGGCCTGTGATGGCTATGCCCAGCATTTTTTTCTTGTATCCCTGTAAGTGGTGATTGATCTATTTGTCCATGGTGATTTATTCACTAGAAAAATTAAGTAGGGATTTTTTGTTCTCATGAAACAAAATATTCAGCAGATTTCAAACTAGAGATCTTGGTTCTATGCCATTGATTTGGAGCCTGAAGGACCTCACTGGTATTTGTTATCTTGAATGAATAAACTATATTAAGGATGCAGTTACTTCCAGATCTAGTTCAATTTATTCTGCTTTTTCTCAGAAGTCTGGGTGAAGAAGATGCATTTTTTATTTTTTTATTTTAGGCATGGCTAGTGGAGTCTTATTGTGAGTAAATTCTTATTTTCTCTCCGCCAAAGATTAGTGTTATCTGATTAGAAAGTGCACATATCAAAGAGTCAACATTGCTGACAAGAAAAAAAAAAATTGCTGTTATGATTAATCCTTTTATGAGGTCAAAACAAGCCTTGGTGTTTGCGTGTAGCATATCCCTATACAGAGTTCTGTTTCTAGACAAAGTCCTGTTTCAAAGTTGGACTCTCATCTTCCTGAGAATACCTTCGGAGAGTTAGGTCACTGGGGTACATGAACATTGCATTAATGCTTGTGAGCGTTGTCTCTGAAACAGAGTAAGAAAAATAAAATTAAATCCTGTTTCCAGTTGTAACCTTCATGTTATTAGAGATCACTAGCATTTCAGACAAATATTAGCATTGTTATTGCACTCATGGTGAGCACAGGGAATGGAATAGAATGGAACAGAACAGAAGGGAATAGAATAGAACAGAGCATGACAGAACACAACTGAACAGTTATGTTTTGTTATGCCCAGATTTCTTCATGAGAAGCTACAACCCAGGTTTGAGAGGCCCGCCCTGGAGAACAGCTCTCTGCAGTGCAGGAGACAGGGCCATCCAGGAGACAGGGCCAGTGTGATCACAGCCCTGGGACGAGACCAGAGCTTCCAGTTTATCCTGTGTGTTTCTTATGTTGCGTCTGCTAGTGAACAAACATTTTAAAGTGCCCTTAAATTCTTAGTCTTTCCTGGAGCAGCATAAATTTCCCAGCAGCACTTCCACCCTGAGACAACGCCTTTCCAACCCTTTCCTTAACTTCAACTTCACTGATGGTATCCCCATCCAAAGAAGGAACATTTCCCTTCATGTCCAGCCTCTTCTGTAGGTGCAATTACGTGGAGATTGAGATAAAGCTACCTGCAGTGTCCTGCTGACATCTATCCAGTCTGATAATTCTCTTCTGCTAAAAACCCATAAGAAAACAAACAAACTTCTGGGTGTGTTACCAGTTACTAAAATAAAAAAATATTTGGCTTAACTAAGCAACATCCAATGGCTTTGGTTATGAGGGCATCAAATGTCTCATAAGCTTTGTGAGATCGGATTCTTTGCTGCTTTTCTTTTAGTCTAAGTATTTCTAAGGCTGTCACAAGAAGTTATTAGTTCACAATAGCAGAGGAAATGTTCCATGCAATGTGTATGGAAAAATGTTAACTCTATTCAGATGTAACCCTCTTTATTAGAAGATTTGACAAAATATTTTGGGCTCTATGATGCTGGAGCATTTCTGGTTTTGTTCTGACTGTACAGCAAAACAATGGATTTTTTTTCTCTTGAATATAGTTCAAGTTGAAGTACTTTTGTATTTGGTTTCATCTGGATATTTAGATGGCTTCCAAAATTGCTCATTGAACAGAAAACTCAGAGAGTTCACTTACTAAGTACCTGTTTCTACTTGACACAGACTGAGGTGAAGGACAATCCTTTAAACAACAATAGTTGTGATTTTTTAGAAACGCCACTGTGCATCAGAGATGATTAAAGCCTTTATAGTGCTCTCTCTTTTTTATAGTGCATGTAATAATAGTAAAATGGATGTAGAAATGTGAGAAAAAAAATAGTTGTATTTTAAAGATTAAGAATTCATGAGACATTTAGAATTTGACTATTGTTTAAGAATTCATGGTGGAACAGATTAAATACTGCAGGAAAACCTTAAATGTGTTCATAAGTTTACACCAATCTGAAATTCCGTTCTAACATTTCACAAACGTTCACTCAAACAACAATGACAAGGTACAAGCTAAAATGGCAACCATAACAGAGAGTGAAAATTCACATTCAAATTTGGGTGTAGTCTTTGTATTTTCATGGTGACTTGAATTCTGAGCTCTACATTCATTAAAAAGGACATAAAGTTATGTATATAACCATATAATCATATAATCATATGCACGTATACCTATTTCAGGTACTTACTCTGACCTGTTTCTAAATAAGGAGCTGCCATTCCTATACTATCTAGAAACTTAGAAAACCAAGCTCTTCATGTAAGTGCTTAGAAATTCTATAATTAAAAAATATATCTTTAAATAATGAAGAAAGCTGTCGAAATTTTGAAAATAATGTAAGTCAATCCAAAAAATGAGAAAAAAGTAATTTTTATACCTTCTAATTCTGTATATTCCTCAGATTTTATCAGGCAGACTTTTAAAGTTTCGTATGGATTACTGTTAAAAAATATTAATAACTTAATAATAAATAATAAATATTAAAAAATAATTAATAGCTTATGGGATAGGATCTGATCCTACAAATCCTCTAGAAATTTTCTTGTATAGCAATGTTTCTATCTTTGCAGATTGACAAGGTAATTTGAGTTTAATTCTTTTAGTAGGGACACGTTCTTTGTAACTTTTTTTTCTAATAGACCATACGTATTTAATTGTCCTCCTGGTCTTAAATAAATTGAAGAACTTGAGAAACTGGTTTTCTAAAGCTACATCTGTTAAAAAAAAATATCCTTGGAGGCTCAATAATTTCCTTACCTAAAAAAAAGCCCTATAAATTGATTAGGAGGAACTGCAATTTTCATACCAAACCTATATGCAAGTCTGGCAATGCTGTTTTTGCAGTGATTTGTTTTGGTAATTAGCTTTGTTTACAGTGAGTCAGACGCAGGGTATTTTGTTAAGTGTTAATGAATCAGTAAAGAGAAACAAACTTTCAGTAAACATGTATGGGCCAGAGAAGGTAATTGCTCATTTTCTTCAAGGTGGGAGGGCATTTTTGTATCTGTGGTAGAGGATGTTTGCAATAGTGTGATATGAGAAAAGCCTGTTTAGCTTATGTCTTACAGTAAATGGTTTTTTAACTGAGGCAACAGTTCTAATAAACATCTTCAGTGCTGCCCTTTTATTGACTGCTGTTCCAGGAGAGTCAAAAGGAGCCTAGTAAATCCCACGTTTCAGCTGTTTATCATTACAACCTAATTTTTGTCTCCCTTCTATTTTTAGTTTTTTTGTCCAAAAGTCTCTGCTAAGACTTTCGGCTAATCACTTTAATTTTGTATAGTTTCCTGATTCCAGTCCTTCCTTGTCTGATTTTTCATAAGTACAGCATGAAAAACAAGGGAACATTCAGGTTTTTTTCTGAATTTTGAATTACAGCAGAAATGCAGAGTCCTTTTCATATATTTAGATAATGAATTTGTGTCCAGCTTGTGAGTAGAAGTTAATTGCCTGGAAGTCCTCACTTGTGGAAAAATTTTAGAGTGATTTCAGTTGAACTACTTACATAATCAGTGGTTTTGTACCTCAGTATCATTTAAATTCTTTCTATAATATGGATATGAGACAGTCGATAACTTTTGGAAAGGTCAAGTTCTGGATATATGATAAATTTCCAACTCAGCTGGCGGAGTTTCACCCCATTCAAAACTCAACAAAGGACTTAGATAAATTTAGGAATATGATTATTTGTAGCAACTTCAGTGGGAGGCTTTTGTCATCATTAGTTCTAATGTAATTAGTCACCAGTATTAATTGTGTACAGCATTGGTTTTGGAGGAAAACTGGCAGGATAATTACCCAGGCACTGAATATGCGTCTGTAAGCCTAAGCTAGGTCACAGTAGAAGTCACCTAGTTTGAATGCTGAAAGAAGGTAGTACCATGTCTTACAGACTGCTGAAGATTTCTACTAATTTGAAGCAAATTTTGGAGGTAACAAAGGGGAAAGAAGTCTGTTGGAAGTTTTTTCCACTGCACACTTTTAGTAAGGCCTGGTGGCATCTCACTAAAGACTTTCTGTCAGTGATGATTAAATGCTTACACCATTTTCATGCATTATGTGCAGGTAAGACTACTAATCAAACACAACTCTGAGTTATGTGGCAATTCTACTGAAAACCTTTAATTTTGCATTATTCCACCTTAATTCTGACTCTAGGTTTGACAACTGTGTCTTAGGATAGCTGCAGACACAGAGATTGAAATCTCCCTTTGTAGGACTATATTTTCCACAGATAAAGTAGGGGAATTTGAACAATTGATCTTCTGTCATAATGCAGACATTAAATACTTGTTGTGAATAAACCAACCTCTTCCTTTTATTAAATCCAGCTGTAAAGAGGAACTTTATCAAGATAAGCAAGCACATATCCCCAGGTTATTTCACCCAAGAGAGATCTCATATATATTTTCCATGTACTTTGAGTTTTATTTATGTTACTAAATGGATAAAGCGAGTACTATTCTTGTATTTGGGCGTGCAAGTTTCTATGTTTCTAATAGAATCCTTGGTTTGAGCTGAAGGAAAAATACTTTGAACAATTCAAATCCCATTGAACCTTGGAAAAGCACCTCTTCAAAATTAGGAGAGGCTAAAAGTTATTTTCTTTTCCTAATAAATTCTGATAATTTACCACTCAACTGCAAAAGAAAGGTCAGCTAGAAATTTAATACCCATTTTTTTAACTTGTTTTATTTTCTTGCATGTTAAAAGTCGAAAAATACCACAAGCAAGTTTCATTTGTAAAAGAATGAAAGTAAAATATCTCAACAGTTAATAATCTTTTTCTCTAAAACAAGACATCTTCTTGTCTAGTTGTCATGAATTATACAAACAGCTTTTGATGACATTTATCTTTGGATTTTCTACATTTTTCTATTGATGATTTTAAGTCAAAGAATCAGCAAATCATCAGGTTCTGCTTAAAAACACTCAGCTGCAAAATTTTCATCCATCCTTACTAAATCCAGTAATAACAAAATACTTTTAAATTTGTGCCATATTTTCTTTCAAATAAATTTTCCTTGTTCTTACTGAGGTGCCATTTGCCTTAACTTTAGGGGAACAATAGTAGAACTGTAGGTGACAGCTTAACAAAAAATATAGTATTTAAAGTCACAAACAAAATTACTCAGGACATTTATAAAAAATTGCAATAGTTTATTTTTTTGTAGCTTTATACATGCTTTCTCCTGCTTTGTAGAGCACAAGAGTAGAGCTTATACAATTCAGCTCTTTAAGAATGTTGGCATAGAATGTATCAAATTCTTTTATTTTTATGTGCTGTTTCAAAGGGTGTCAGTCTGTTTCAGCTTTCTGGAATTACTTTTTCTCGACTCAGTTTTCTGAACTCAAGAATTACTTGTCTATTCAATCAGAATTACGTGAATGTAAACTGACTCTCAAGAAATTAACACTGAAATTTCTTCCCGGATACAATCAGAAGAGATTCATGATGAGCCTGCTGTTCCTGAGGACTATTGCTGGTTTTAGAGAAGTTTTGTAATGTATGAGGCCACATAGTCTATACCCAGTTCAGGCTCAGAATTATGCAAACGGTGGGGATAATGCAGCCTCTGTGGATACGGGAGAAGTTAGAGACAGAGAAGATGAATACATGGTTTTAAAATAAATGTTGCTCTTTATTTCTTCCTTTTCTCTCCAGCATCCACCTTAAATCCTAGGTTCTAAAAAGAATAGTGATATGAGTCCTTCATGATCTTGTCCATCAAGAAGTCCTAATTTCTGATCTCTCTCTTCAGAACCATTGATTTTCAGCCTCCAGCTCCTTCTCTTTGTCAGACATGATATTCTCTCAGCATACTGGTTTTCTGCTTAGATTTATTTCAGCCTCTTTCCTTTCAAAATTTTTCATACTTTGTGAACAACTTTATAATACAGAGTGACCTGGACTTCTGTTGTCTTCAAAGATTTAAAGTGTTGGCTTTTCCCAAAGTTTTTGATTTTAACAGTAAATCAGCTTTGTTTAGATGTGTAGTGGTTATCACATTCTCCGAATTTGTTTTGTGAAAAGTAGTGTGGGGATCTAACTTTCATTTTTTAGTGGAACAGAATTTAAAAAAAGCAAGGCAAAGCAGGCTCAACTTAAGAATAGAAACAGTTAGATTTATTAACATACACTAAAAGGTAAACAAAAAAACAACCATGAAACCCTTTCAAAGACAACCCCCCTCCTCCCTAGCAACAATCTACTTTTCCACGCAAACAATGCAAAGAGACAAAACATCAGAACTCTTAAGTCAGTAGCACTTAATAAAATAGTCTTTCATTCAGTCTCTTGAGAGAGACAAGTCCCTCCTGATTCTTCTGGTGACTTTCCACAAGAGACACAGTCAGTTTGTGGCTTCCAGTTCCCACAAACGCAGCCCACCTGACACTGCGTCTGTGAGCTTCCCAAATGCAGCCTTTCATATGGC
>WBMY01002351.1:1710409-2000213 GCA_013397315.1 Donacobius atricapilla | reverse complement strand
CGCCCGGCTCTCCGGAGGGCTGGCCCTGATCCAGGCCCCTCGGCCCGGCCACGACTCCCGGGGCCGGCGGGGCCCTGGGCCCAGACCCCTCCCGGCCCGGCTGCAATGTTACCTCATGGCGGGGTCCGTGGAAAGAGCAAATCTCCCAAGATTCCTGTATTTAAGCGGTGTCCCAAGGGGTGTACACTTTTTACCTGATTGGCCAACTTGGCTGTCAGTTCCAAAACAGATCACCAACTGGTTTTACTACCATTTATGCCAAACCAATACAAGATGTTGTTTCATATATTATATATCTCTAATTTGCACCTAACTCAACATAATATTGAATTTTATAAGAAAAAAGTCACTATTTAATTTTCTGAATCTTCTTTCTCAAATTCTGGATTTTTTTTTTATTTAATCAAACTTTAAAAATTTAATTAGACTTTTTACAGATAAAAAAAAAGCAATACAAGTTACATTAATATCCATTATTAATTTTTGACTGTTAACATTGCAAATCCTTTTTTTTTTCTCTCATGATGGATAAGAGATGAGGTGGAGAAAGAAGCTGATATTTTCTGAGGAAAAAACATTTTGATTTTAAGTTTCACAGTAAAACAAGTTATGACCATTTATATCAATGACAGTATACTAATTTGAAAAGAAAAAAACCAAAATTTTGCTCAATTTTGGACATTTATGGTGGTGTATTATTTCCTTTAAAATATGGTGACCAGCTGTTGTAACTACTTGTTTGTTCAGGATATACTTAGGAACACACAAACATCCTCAAACCTCTGTAGGCATTTGCAATCCAAAAGAAAGTTTGCCCAAGTGTTTCAAAGCAGAATATGTTGAATAGGACATTTTAGTCTGCCACTTGAAGACTACCACTTAGATCTTGTGAAAGGAAAAAAAAAAAAAAAAAAAAAGAGGTTGTGACCCCAAAATAAACACACTATCAGAAGTAAAGCAAAGGAATCAGTACAGTTATTGCAGTAAGACCCTTGAATCAGTCCAGTAATTTGTCAATAAGAAGTAATCTAGAATGACACATAAGGAGAAATGTATTTTACTTGCTTAGTGCTGCAAAGCTTAAAATATATAATAATGTCATAATGAAAACATACCAGCAATTATTATATGTCATATTGAAACCATATTTACCTGTGGAGCTACAAGTTTAAAATAAGCAGAAGAAAACCAAGCCGGCCACTTTTGTTGTTTAGCCTCAAAACTAAATTTACAATTCTCAGTATCCCGGTACATGCTCTTGTTTCTCAAACATGAGAACAAATGCTTCCCAGAGGTACATTAGCACTGGTAATACAGGGATCCATGGATGAACTGAGGGAGGGCTGGGTTGTCATGGCAGTGTCCAGCTCTCAGTTCTGTAAAGTTTCTGGGGCTGGAAATAGTCAAGCTTTGTTGCACTCTTTGCTAGTTTGTGAGAGAGACAGGTAGACCTTTCAGTTCTTGGCTACCCTGATTTGTCAGCTTCATGTCTTTCACAGCAGTAGGGGCATGAGAACATTTCTACATGCCCTTTATTTCATTGAAATTTGCATGGTATACTTATTAGAATTCTCTTCCAAAACTCCGTAATGTAAAGGAGGAGTATTTTTTTTTTTTTTGTCATGATATCTAGGCCTTCACTTCCAGCATAAAGACTAGCATATCAAGATCTAATCTTCCTGTCTTGTTACATGATAAGAACAATAATACTGCCATCAAAGTTTACATGCCTAATCTTAAATTTCTTAATGTTTTTCTACATTTATAAGAAAAAAAATTTCAAAGTTCTCTGTGCCTATAAACTTTACTGTAAGTATTGCACATAGCTTGTTTTAAACACTTTGAATAGTTAATGTGGACCATTTCACAGTCCCATAAAGAGTGGTCAGCATTTAGGAATCAATTTTGGGAACTTTGCATTGAAAAAGTGTTCCTAAATGTTTTCAGTATTACAGCCTATATAAAAGGAGTAGGATTATTCAGACTCTCTTTGTTAGCATTTGGAACACATAATCAATCACAGAATGATTATATGCAGATGTTTTTGTTGAAGAGCTCTGGGAATCAGGGGTACAGACCCAAATCTGACTCCAACATGGATTCGAGGGACACATTTTTATACCCTTTTTGTTACGTAACTGTATATTAATTAGTAAACCTACATTGTTCTATTGTATACATTGATTTTCCCAAGCATGAATTCTTGTGATTTTCCTTAACAATCATCTCATAATCATATGACGGATATGCATCCCATTTAACAATCATCTGCAGTTTCACAGGATTTACTAAAGACTAAACCCAACATTTGTTCCCTTTCCCAGGGCCTACCTGACTCATCCCCTGAATCTATTGTATACAGTTCTTACTGATTTTTAGAAACATTTTAACCCTGTGCTATAATCTTGATGCTTAACTAAAAATAATTTCTCCATATTGTTGTGATAATTGGGCAACATTTGCTTTTCGGTGTCAGATGGGTCACAGATTATAGGATTACCAAGGTTATGGACTATATATCCTGACAGGATGCCCAGATTACTGGAAAAGCCCTCTTTTGTAGGAGGCTTTACTGTAGCCTCTGCATTTGTTGCCTACAGGGATAGTTATTTACTTTGCAAGAGAAACCATCAAAGTAGGAACAACAGTAATACTGATGCAGCTTAATGTTCAACAGGACTGTTCTAAACTGCACATTAATGGCATAAAAGTTTGGAATCTATAAAGTTTGCATTGTAGAAGCGCTGTGATTTTTTTCTGCATCTCTCTGAAGTTGCTACATTCTGTATTTTCTCTAATTCCTTTAAAGCTTTGTACATAATGTCATCCTGTTTCTCCCATCTCTTATTTTTTTGCACAAAATTTCATTTACTCAGTTACTTGAGCTGACACCAGCATGGCTTTTCATGTTACTGTACAAGCCATTGTGATAGGCTTTGACCATGAACCCAGGAGTGACTGTTACATAGCTATTAAAATGGGATCCATTAATTACATTGTTGACTGTCAGCATCAGCAAAACAGAAGTGCCAGTGCATTCGCAGTACCTTCCAGGTGTTTGTTCTTCAGAACCATCAGCTCTTCCTCAAGGAGGCGAAAGGACTAGCTTGTCTCCTGCAAGGTTACTGATCCAACATGAGTAAAGCACAAAATAATGAAAATACTTCACACTTTAGAGGTGAAAATAAAACTTAAATATTGAAACTCTTGGAAATAAAAAAGCATATAAGAAAACTGCTGGTGGCCTTATTATATAGGCTACTGTTAAGTGATAGAAGTTTAATTCTTTACCTTCCTAAGGTTCTCTTTACAGAAACATAACATAAACCAAACCAAAGTTAAGTACTGTGCCAATTAAGATTGCACTGTTAGTACACCATCACAGTGCTCCTAAAATAAGTATTTGAAACGACATCTTTTTTTTTTTTTTTTTTTCCCCACAATTTGGGGGTTCTATTTCTTTGTCTCTGACTGTCTCATACACTTCATTCAGAACGTCTATCAGTTGGTTTTTATTTTGGATGAACCATAATTCCATGACACAAAGTTACATTTGGAGCAACTGTATTATCTTTAATGTTTTCTTGCATCTGTGTATCTAACAATATTCCCCATGTTTTTCTATATTTCTACTCAGGAGCTATGATTTGAATGAATGAAGAGAGTTGCTTAGCTTTTCTTAGAAAATCAAAATTCCAATTAATCTGCCCTACAGAAAGACAGAGACTGGAATTCATAACGAAGTTATTTTCGTCCATGGGAGGCATTGTTGGCAGAAATTTAGTCGTGTTTTGGATACCCTGAAGAGTCTTTGGTCCCTTTACATCTATTTACTGCAGTGTGCTTATAACAATAATTAAACATTTACTACCTGACCACAGTATTCAGCATTTCCACTGGATGAAGGAATTCAGCATTCCTGTGAAATGTTTCAGAGAAGTAAAACCGTTCCATGTGTTTTATTGCACTTCCTTGGTACTTTTCTTAGTTTTCTAGTGCAATTTTTCCATGCAATCAGATTTCGAAAGTATTTTATTGGTCATGTAGGTAGGTAGGATAAAAATGCCTAATAATGTTCAGAACAGCAACATTTAGGCAATTAACCACTGTATTCTCCGAAAAATCCAGAGTAGTTTCTAGCTTTGCTAGCAAAATATGTTACTAAATCAGATCACAATTCCCACCCTGTACTTTTCTCTTGTCCCCAGGCTGTATAGAGTTAGTAATTCATCTTTGGCATGAAATAATGATGCAGAAAAACATTCTGATTCCTCTAAAGGAATTATCTCAGATTTTGTGTTTATTTTACAAAAATGACTTAGTTTTACAGAATTCCTTTTTATTGAATATGGCTTTAAGAGAACGCTCTGTTTGCAATTTAAGGTGTTTTTTCCTGTGGTTATCCTAGAACAATTTCATTCAATTTCGTTTTTACCATCAGATTTTACAAAACACACAAATTCTGTAAAACTTCTTAATAATTCTCTAATTAGTCAGCCAGATGCAGATTCCACTAGACTCAAATGCAATGCTATGCTTAGCTGAAACAGCAGAATAGTCCATAAATAATATTTATCAAAAAATGTATGACATTAAGTAGGAATAACTGGTCATTTAAGTATTGTATCTTATACCTGTGTTGTGAACAGATGCATGAGCTTCTTCAGGAGGACCTATGAGCCTCTGACGACTCCTGTTATTCATGTGGCAAAATAAGTCACATTCGTTTTGGAATGCAAATGTATACTTGCTAATATTTGGTTAAAAGGGCATAGTTACCCATAGCTTCATATACAGAAGGAGTATTTTTCACAGAATGAGTGATTATCATTATAATTAGATAATGATAATACTTGCATTAATGATATACTTCCATTAGATTTACATCATGGCTGTGTCTACCATCTATAAAATTCTGGCAAATTGTCTTGAAAGAAACAGAGCTCCCAGGGTCCCTGTGCTCCTGGTGTTTAGCAAATGAGCTCTAAAAAGCAGAGCAAAGGACAGCCAAGTTTCTGTGCTCCCTATTCTCACAAAACCCAGGCATATGTCCCCCACTTTAAAAACATTGTGAAGTTCACCAGGTGCATACACACACAAAAAGTGATTGAGAATTAATAAATCCTTTAAATTTTTCACAAGTACAAGTTAAAGTGTGTTGTCATATTATTATGTATTGCATAGTGAAAAGGAGCTGGTTTTAAAATATTCCTTCTTATTTTTATGAATGAAGTGTCAAAGCATAAATAAGTTCTGAGAATATTTAGAGATTTTTTCCGTTGGAATCAGTACAAATTCAATTCAACTAAATTGCAAATTAGAAATCATTGGCTTGCCATTTATTATGGTTGTTCAGAAGGAAAGAGAAATATTTTAAAAAGTAAAAAAAATAACACATTGCAGTTCAACTGGCATGAGATATTTGGTGTTTACCTTTGTTGTAAGAATACCATTATCCTTCAACTGTGTGCACTGTGTAATCAGAAATCAAAAAAAGCCTATTTATACAAAGGATTAGCTATTTTCTAGCAGCTCAGTACCAGCCATATCAGAGATATGAGATTTATTATGGTATGTCCTTTGGAAATAGCAATACCCAAACTCTTAAAATATTTTGTTACTGAAACACCGGTGTAGTCATTTGGAAGCTGTCCAAAAGTAATATGGATTTTACAAAGAAAATGAAACGATATACATCTAATGCAGGAAAGCATGTGAGAACTGAGGTACTCATGGGAAAATTGCATTATTAGCTTATGTCGGAAAACACTTGTCAGTTTAATCTGTTTGTGGCTATGCTGAGACAGAGACAGAGCAGCTGAACAGGGTGGGCTTTGTTCCTCTTAGAGAGGAACTTAGGCACACAGTTAAACTATCGTTTGGGAAAAGGCTGTGAGAGGTGGTTTCTGCAAGAACCTGCAAGAGGGTTGTAGCAAGGGGTCTGGTCTCTTCTCCCAAATAATAAGTGGTAGGATAAGAGGAAATAACCTCAGGGGAGGTTTCGGTCAGATATTAGGAGAAATTTCCTCCCCAAGAAGGCTACAGACCACTGGAACAGGCTGCCCAGGGAAGTGTTTTATTCATCATCCCTGGAGGATGTAGCGATTAGGGACATGGTTTAGTGGTGAAGATAGCAGTGTTAGGTTAACTACTGAACCCGATGGTCTTAGAGGTAATTTCCATCCTAAATGAATTTATGATGATGCTATGATTTAAAAAGCATAATATTTTTAGACTGTACGTGTCTCTTTGCATCCATATAGTAAACACAGCCAGAAAAACTTTGTTTCAATGGTATCTGAGTGTTCCCTGGGTAATGAAGACATGCCACCCACCAGGTACAGCATATCTGCAGTCTCTCAATAGTCTCTAAGAGATACATCCCTCCTCCGGTAGTAGTAGTCCAGTGTTTGATATACTTAGTGTACTCTATTTTGTTTTCATTTATGTCCTCATGGACATTTGTATGGTGGACTGTCAAGTGGTGTGTGGTCATAAAAGCCTGAGAAAGAGACAAGAAGAAAAAAAATATTCTGATGTTCAATTCATATATATAGTTGAATGCTTCTGATACAAAATATTAGTGTTAGATACTGACTTCAGTAAAGAAAGTCATGCATATAATAAATCATCAAGCTATAAAAAAAGATTCATATCCTCGGGCCCCAGGTGTTATCAGTTGGAGTCAGAACAACTATTAGCATGTTCTCTAGTGTCTCAAGAGCAAGGAAAAATAAGATTTTGAACAAGAAGCCTAAAGATGTAATTTATAAACTATAGGTTCAGCCAGAAAGTGTTGTACTGGGATCAGTTTATTCAAAGAACAATATATAAATTATAAGATTTAATCTTGTCTAGTACCTTAGTGATGGTGGTGGTGGGAGTCATTTTCATGGGGATAAGGATTTTGGTTGAGTGTAGCCTAAACTACACAAAGGAGGAACTTAAAATGAGAAACAGACAAAGTGAAGGTGTTTTTCTTTCCAGTATGTTGTAGGATAAATCTCTTTCCATATTTAAATTATGAACTTAGAATCTACTATTTTACTAAGAATCCTCTTTTGGTCATTAGAAAAGCAGAGTACTCAGTACTTCTTCCCACAGTACCCAGACTATTGCTGAAGGATGATAAGAAATGGCACAAAGACATGACAAATTCCTCCTCTCATCTGCTTTCCTGAGTATCAATCTATGTCTAAATGCATATATATATATATATATATATGTGTGTGTGTGTACATATGTGTGTGTGTATATATATACATCCTAAGGCAGACGTAGAACAAAATGCACACTTTTTCAGTTCCTGGTAGTTATCAGAAACACTGTTTCATTCAGTTCCAAGATGAACAGCTAATTTTTTTAAAAAAATATATTTGTGCAGAGGATTTTAAGAAGAGATACTACCCATGCATACTTGTGAGCATATGTTAAATATTCTACCCTTTTAGTTCATCTTGTTAAAGTAGAAAATTATCTACCTAGGGTATAAATTGAACAGACAGGTAAGTACATGGACTCAGTTGTTGAGAATATGTGATATGAACCACTTTAAATTTTGTACTATGAGCCATAATGGAGTATGAGCCCATCATGAGGCAGAGCCTTAGACAGACTGCCAAGAACAGGTCTGGAAAGGAACAAAGAAAAGTAGCTTTTATAAGACACGGTGAAGGCTCTTCACAAGATGGAAAGCTCTCTTCTTGGGAAGAAGAATTCTGGCCTATTTTATGGACAGTGTTCCAGAAAAGTCTTAAAGTAGATATTAGTTTTCTTGTGTATATTCTGACTGCTGTGCAATTAGTTTCTGATCATCTAATTCTAAGAAAAGTAATTTCCAACTAAATATCTATTTTTTCTTTTGAATTTTGACTTTAATCCTCCAAAAAGATAGCTATCACATTGCTAACCGGTGATAGCACAAGGGGTTTTCTCAGAAAACAATAGTTGCAGTATAAAACCAAAGGTTGATTGGAGACTGCAGTGGGTGCACCTACTCTGCCTTTTTCTGACTTCCACCTTCTGCAAGAAGAGGAGAAAAATATAAGGACTGCGAAAACACTCATACTGAGATCACGACAGTTTAATAGAATAGAAAAATCTGCACACACAAGCAAAGCAAAAAGAGGAATTAATTCATTATTTCCCATCAGCAGGAAGATGTCCCGCCTAGGAAACTGGGCTCAGTATACCTAATGGTTACTTGGGACGACAAATGCCATTAACCACAGATGTCTACCCCTTCCATGTCCTTTCTCTGGGCTGTCATTGCTGAGCATGTAATGTTTGATGTAATTTGTAATTGAATATCCCTCTGTTTGGGTCAGTTGTCTTGGCTATGTCCCTTGGCTCCTAACCCTTTATCCACCCCCAACCCACTGACATTTGGAGGTGACAAGTATGTGGAGACAGACCCAAATGATAACTTTGGAAGATTTCAAAGATGCAGGTGCTTCTTTCTGTCTGATTTTTCTTAGTCTTTTATGGATATTCACCCTAATAATAATCAATATAGAATGTAATCAATGTAGCATGTTAATCTAGTACTATGATGGACTTATCTATCATAGCAGTAGGGTGGCAAAACATAAGCCATGTAAGTCAGAATAAAATTATAATTCATTTATTATTTTGCAGTCTAATAATATAGTTTATTCTAATAATGAATGTCTTGCTTGTCAGTCATTACTTTGAATGGTGTTATAGGTTAGAATTCTTTTCCCTGCTGTCAGAACATATTTGTATAACACTGCAGAGAACATACTGGCTTGTGAATCTCAGAGCATCAGAATACTCTGTGAACCTAAATGCAAGTATTCCATTAAGATTTTATTTAATTATTTGAAGAGTCAACAAATTCAATAGATAATTTCATAATGTTATAAAAGAAAGTATTTCAGCCAAGAGTCATTTCGCTTGCAGTTTGCAATTCTTCTGAAATATTATAGGACCTCCAGTCTTTGTACATTGATTTCTGAAAAGTACTCAGAGATAATAATCTGTACTATTTTGATATGAAATGTTAAAATGGATAAATGGATACAAATTTCAGCTTTGTAAGGATAGAAAATACTGAAGAGGAGTTAGAGAGGGATTTGAATCATCTTATCACTGTATATTCCATGGTGGGTTTTGAAACAAATAAAGATGTGTTCAATAATTTGAGACAGTTAGTTTTGTCTCTGATTGTGAGAGGCCTCATTGTCTCGTATTTCTGATTCTAAGGTACATCCTAATGTACGTACCAAATTTCCATAGAATAGGTTAACACAAGTCTATGTACCCAGGAAAAAGAAGGGATGGTGTAGCTATGTGTGAGAATAAGTGGGAAAGGAGAAATACAGCTCAGAGTCCTGAGATGTGGCTGAAGTCTGGGCAAAATGCAAAATGTTGGAGCACAAGGTAATTTTCTGTCATTCTTTGGAGCTTTGCTGGCAACCTGCTAACCACACAAAGCATTTGAGATGGGCCAACATCCTGTATATCAGCCACACTGAGCTCCTGACTACTAAAACTACATTTATAATTGGACCAATACCTCGAGGCATTCATGCAGTCCTGAAATTGCAGTTGTGATTGGAATGGACCAGGAAAAATTCATCTGCTCTGATAAATTTTGTAGATTCTGCAAAACTTATAGCCATCAGTGAATGGAAGTAAACGTGCTAAAAGTTGGAAGTTTTAGCATCGGTCTCAACATGAATGTTTTTTTTTTTTTTGGCAGGACAAATGATTTCTTCCTAGGACAGCAACTTCCATGTAATATCTATGGAGAAGTTATTCCAGGGCAATATTTATAGGATAGCCATAAACAGGATAACTGTCTTAGGCAAAATGACAGGAGATGTGCAGAATAATGTCAGTAATTTTTCTGTTTCTGTAAATGTGCAACACCCAAGGTGAGTCTGTCTATGTTAATAATCATATCAGACTGAAAACTACATCATTTTCCTCTAAAATTTGAGTCAAGGTGATCTGAGGTTTGGAGGCATTTCGTTGTTTGTTGGAGGAGTTGATGAGATCATTGTCTTTGATAGCAATATTTATTTTAGACTAAGTTAAACTGTCCATTACATTTCTTGGAATTATTTACATTGGAGTACTTAGGAATACATCTGCTAGGCACACAGATGTCTAGAGATTCTTTTTTATTAATCTTATAGATGGGAGTATCTCTTCATTATTTTGAAAACCCTTCTAGCTGTCATTCTGAATCTTGAGGATTTGCAGTACTATTAAAAATGTGGTCTTCAAATTAGGAATAAAAAGATATGTCTCTCCCCAGACCACTGCTAATTAGAACAACCTTGATAAAAAAAAAATTTCCAGGCTTTAGAAACTTTACATGTCAGATATTTTGAAAAGTCATTTTTATATTTTGTATTGGTGTTATGTTTTAAATATTTTTCCATAAGAAGCTACATGCCACCCATGAAGATAGAAATTATGCCCCGTAAACCACATAATTTTCAGTTATGTAAGAAGCATTTTGTTTCTCTAATCAGAAAATGAGGTGTGAGATGAGTTACAGCTGATTTTACAAGACCACATTTTATCAGAGTTAAAATTGAAAATGAGGTATTCCATATGTAAGTACAAAATAAAAAAAAATGAAACCTTTTTTCTTTGTTTCTATGAAATCAGCTAGTATGTTTGGTATAATAGTTTGGATTTTTCAGAGGGATGGGGATTACTTTCATTTTTTATTACTTTCCATTATTTTGCCTTGAACTTTTTAGTGTTTTGTTGTTTTTTTTTTATCAAAGCACTGTGCTTCAGAACTAAGTCTGTAATTTAAAAATATTCAGCTTTAAAAATGAAAGCTCTCTTGGTAGATAGGAATGAGCAAAAATAACTTTTAGAAAAAATAATGTGTGATTTATTAGCATATTCCAGAAGCATAAGCTACTGAAAATCCAACAAGACCGTGGTGCCAATATATCTTATTTTTTCCCATCAAACTATTATAAATTTAATCTAATTCATTAGCCAACTCTGTAGAAATGCTTAAAATAATATATAATCACCCATGACACATGTTTGTACTTTTTATACTACTGGTAATAAAGATCCATGATGAAATTGCATTTTAAGCCATATTCTAGAATCTTCAGTATCATTATTTTGTGCATGAAATGGAATCTGTTAAGATAGAAGAAGCCAGCTCTGAGTGATAGAGAATAAGGAAGTATCATGAAACACTTTAGTTTCCAGTTAGTCAAGATGTACTAATGCCCCATTTGCTAGNATAAGGAAGTATCATGAAACACTTGAGTTTCCAGTTAGTCAAGTCACCATTTGCTACCTCATCATGATAATGTATAATCTGACATATTAAATACTTTAGGACTTCCAAAGACTTATACCAAACTGTATCAACTGCTCTTACAAGAATATTGCATGCTGTTGATCCCGTTTAAACTTTGTGCTTGTCATATTTAAATTGTTTATGAATTCTAATGACAAAAGTAAGATACCTCTAAGTTTTGGACGTTTCATGGCTTTGGATGTCAAAAGGAACCTGTAGATATTATTCTAATTCCTCACAAGAATATTACCAAAGCTTCAAAATTGTTATTTGTGATATATGCAACAGCTTACAAGAAGAATTAGACTAATTAAATGGTTGCTTGCACTATTTAAAAATATTACAAATTGGTTTATTTCAGTTTAAATAAGAAACCCCTTATTTTTAATATCTAAATATAGAAAGTAAAATAATGTGATCAGATGTGTCCTTTGAATCTTCTGGTTAGTACAGCACAAATTCTGCTGGTCATATTAAAGTAATTCTCAGTAATTTCCAGGTTAATATAAATTGCTTTCAGAGAAATTGCCTAGTGAATCCTGAAAGTTGTGAGCACTGCTGATCAGTGGGATCTTAAATTATTTGCCACAACCAGCAGCCTTTCAACTTTCCTGGTCCCTGAGAGGCAATTGGCAAAAGCATAACCAGAAAAATGAGTGCTAAATTCTGAAGAAGAGAAGCTTGGCCTGGCCAGTGTCATTCACGTTTCTTTTTCATGTTTGCATGGTGTTGTGAGGAAATACATGACTTAGTACTTCAGTTCCTGTGAGTGCATGCATCCTGTTAGTGCTTCTTTGAAGTGCCATTTTTGTATGACCTCACAAAAGTTATAAACTAAGGCAAACACCTAAAAAGAGATAGTCTTGTTAGTAAAATGAGGAAGAAGCAGGGGGAAAAAAAAGAAGGGACATGGCAGAGATGGAGAAGAAAAGCAGCTCACTGGCAGGAAGAAGAATTATTTACTGGAAATGAACCGCATCCTTCTTGACAAAAGCCTGATAAGGTGGTGGGCATGGGTGGAAGAAGATGAGACACTAACAAATGCATGAACATCACACATAAGTAATTCTAGCAATAAATATTTCTGAGCCTCCCACCCACCTTCTCCTCCTGCACTTCTTTGTAATTTCATTGACTTATCTCTGCAGTAAAAAAATCTAATTGGATTGTGAAGAGTAGCACATTAATTAATAGATAAACTAACAGTATTAAACAGCAATAGTCTAGAAGCTGACTCTGGTCTTCCTAATTAGGCACCTCTCTCAGCGTGAAGTAGGAAAAGCAACTAACACAACAATATAACATAAAGGGCAAGAGGGCCCATTATGCTGGTAGACAGTGGAGAACAAAAGAGACAGAAGAAAAAGAAGACCCAGAACACAGCTTATACTTAGTGATCTATAACTATTCCATGAGTTGCACTGAGATTATGACAGATTTATATTTGGCATATTTGATAAAGTGCTAAAAGAAAGTGCTTTTTCTTAGGTAAAGCATCTCAAAGAGTCAGATAGCAGGGATCAAAATGTTGTCTTTGCATTGTCTTAACTGAGATGAGAGCTGGGTAATTATTTATTTAGACATTTAGGTAAAATATTTCTTCTTATTAACTTTGTAGAACTGAGCTGGTCTTGGTAGAATAGGTTTCTTTTTATTTCAAGGTATTTCAACTTTCTCTTTCAAGTTGTGTATTTATTTTATATTTCTTTACTGTTTCACTTTTGTATTTTACTGCTCAAAGTTCAGTGAAAGAGGATTGTGCCTGAAACATTTTCTGTACATGAAGGGCATTCACTAACTGAGAAATGCCCATTAAGTTCAGTGAG
Organism: Donacobius atricapilla; assembly: GCA_013397315.1. NCBI lineage: Eukaryota > Metazoa > Chordata > Aves > Passeriformes > Mimidae > Donacobius > Donacobius atricapilla. The sequence continues at coordinate 1,987,079 of WBMY01002351.1, read as the reverse complement.
ATTTTTGCCATTAGTAGCTCAGGCAATGAGGAGCTAATATTGCAAATATTAATTCAAAATCTGTGTACCACACTTTCACACATCCCTTTAGCAAAAAAACAGACTATAGAACTGACCTGTACAGCCTGCAATGAAGATATGTGGTGCATCTAGAAGAAGCAAAAAGAAATCTGTTTTCCCTCACTGAGGTTAAGAACCTGGAAAATCCTGACTTTATTTTAAATTTAATTTATCTTGCAGCTCTTACAGTATTAAACAACTCTAAATCTGTAGCCAAATCATTGTGTACAAAGCCTGTAAAAGAAAGAAAAGATAATTTGGACAATACTGTCTGTGGTGAATGAGACAATATATTTGTTGCCTCTCTGTAAAGGCATACTTAAATATCAGTACTATTAAGTGGTTTATTTCATCTGGTAAGAAAAAAATGCAGACCTGTTCCTTAAAAGAGAAGATTGAATAAAACTTGCCCATAGGAGTTGGAGACTAAGGATTATTCTTTATGGTGAGGCCATTTTGCACTAAACAAACAGAATTTGCCATAACATGGATACTATGATAGGATAGCAGCAGATGTTGTTGAAAGGACTGATGCTGTTGAGTGATCTAAGCAATTCTGATGCTACTGAAGCTGAAACAGCTTTGGTAGTGATGGGATTTTCTTGTAATAATTCTTCAGTGTAGACAAGGTCATCTAAAGTAGTTTAAGCACCTTTAAATGAAAAGAGTGTACAGTCCATTTGATCTCCCCTTGGCTTTAATTGCGTCTGCCTGCACAGAAATGCCCTAAAGGATCAAGGATCATTGGAAGAAAACAGTTCTAAGGATTCAAAAAGTTACTACCAGAAGGATCCATCCTTATTAAAATAAATTAGTGGAAAGGATTTGGATTGAGGATTTTTGATTGTTGTTGATTTTGCCTGTTTTAGCTCTTATCACTTTTTTCCTTAAAAAGAAAATGCTGAAAATATATTTACTTACTTATGTTAGAAAATTCAATGAAGATTTTTTTGGGGAATAGTAGAAAAAGAGTAAGAATTAAAAGCCAAGAAGAACTGGGGGCCTAAGATCTTGTAAGTTTATAATTTTCAGTATAGCTAGAGATTTTTTTCCCAAAGCCATCAGGTAATGGGGGAATGGATACCTTACTGTTGTAACATAGAGTTCAAAGACTATTTGCCTCTTAGAGGCCAAGGTATTTCTCTACAGTGTCTTCTTCCTACTTTATGAAGTAACTGGAAGATTGCTCGGCACTGAAAGCATAATCCTTTGAAGAAGATTCACTCCCCAGAGCAGTCCCAACAGGACCTTGGTTTCTGCAAGTCTGAGCAGAAAAAAATTTTGGTTGAGTTCCACATGATGTGACATCTCAGGTTCAGCAGCAATAGCAGTCATCTGCAGAATCTGTAACTTGGACAATCTGTGTGTCAGTGGGTTTTTCTCTCTGCAAAATTCTTTCCTCATTATCATACACATCTTGCAAAATCCTTAAAGCATCCTGAAAATAATTTTCAAAAAGTCTGCATATATTTTACTTTTTACCTTTTGTTCTCCTTGTGTTTATTGCTTGTTGCAAGTAAGCCTGACTTTCCACTGAAGCTCAGTTGTGTGGAAAGAGAAATACTGCTTTCATACAACAATAAGAGTAGTGTCTAATTTCTCTGGGAGTTTAGAGTCATTCATCAAAAAAAGAAACAAAAATATCCATATTTCATTCCAAAATGAAAGCTATCAATATAAACAGTTTTATGTCCTTATTTTTCCTCTTCCTCCAAACAGTCAGGATTTCTTGCTGAGCAGTTTTAGGAAATGTAGTTTGTCTTCTCTCCTTGGGATTTGACTTCTAACCAGATACATCTCCTACAAAACAGTAGAGACAGTCTTTCTGTTATTTAATGCAGTGGCTCAGGCAAGCACAACAACAGAGAAGGAAACACAAGCCTGGCAAAGAACCCCACAGGCTGAAAAAACAAAAAAGTGAAGAAGGATTGTACAGACTATATCTGCTAGAAGGTACTGAATTGGTGCTTTTAAACCATGTTTAGAAATTATAAGACAGTATTATTTTAAATCATTCTCCAAGCCTGTTAATGTGCACCAGTCTACTCAGTGTCAAGCAACCAGAGATACAGAGCTACTTATCTAATGCAATATTGTTGGACCAGAATAATTCCGTATTTACCAGGATGCAAACACAGACATGTACAACTACACCTGAACAGCATTGGATATAAAATTTTCATTGTTCATGAATAAAATGTATACCATTTGTTGGCATTGTTTGAGTGTGTTTGCTTGTTTGACTTGAAAAAGAAAGTGAAAAGAAAGATACAGATTGTATAAAAATGCCCTTATTACTCATCAGAGTAATACTTTATTACTCATCAGAGAAAGTAGCTTTTTGGTTTTGTTTGGAAAATAAGTGTTAGCCATTTGTTACAAGAGCAGAATTTTTAATCAGTGAGAATTTTTTTTCTCCTTATTTGTAATTATGTATAAAAGATAACTCATCTTCACTTGCTACACATTAAATATTTTATGCATTTCTTGTATCTACAACACTGCTTTGATGATGGTAAATTTTCAATCAGCAATTCTTACATTTTGATGAAACCCCCCAGAAATTAATGGGCTGTAATCTATGAGTAAAAATTAAAGGTTAAAAATAGTTTCAGTACTTCTGTAGAAGTTAAGGGTATGATTTTTTTAAAACATACTTATACTTAGTGGCTTGTGAACAGAATTTGTAAATTTTTTTAAATTAAACTATCTTATTGCAGTTGAATAGTAAACAAAGTTTATTCAAGGCTAGGATTTCATACGTAGAAAAAAGCAGTGGACATAGTCTAGGAGGGGTAATTTTTTGTTTGTTTTTTAACATACATGAGTCCTCCATTGACTCATAAGATCGTCCTTTATAATGAATTGTATTTGTTATTAAAACATCTACTTGGACAACTGTAGTTAGTCAGCAGTTCTCAAAACAATATAAATGCATAGGAACCTGATTACAATTTTAAATATTTACATAAAATGGCTTATTTTTCTCCCATTGATTTCTGACAGAGAATCAGATTATTCTCTTAATGTTTTTGAACATCAAAGACACATTTCCGTATGTATTTACGTGCTGGCTCCCTAACCGCTATTTCAGAATTTATTTTGCCTCATCAAAGGTGAAAAGGTGAAATGCATGTTTAGATTTTCTTTCCTTAAAAAAGAATTGATACATAGCACAGGAGTTAGTCAGTTGTCTTTGTTAAATAGGTAGAAGTCTAATCCTTCACTGGTATTAGTGATAAAAAACATGGTTTCTGATAAAACATTTTTAGAAAGTCAGGAGTCCAGAAACTGACTTGAGATGATCTGCTGGTTCAGCAGTACTTTCACTAGGGAAAATGTTAGGACAAGCGGAACAGCACTAACTGCACAACAAGCTATTACTTGCACAAACTAAACATGAATTGTCAGCTCAATAACCTTTTAATGGATTTCTTCTACTGAAGACTTATATTTTAAAATATACTGACAATAGTATCTGCATGTATATTGGCATTGATTTTTTTTTAAATTTAGTTAGGATGCTGCCACATGGACAGAAAGAGTTCGCAGAAGCTTATGTGTCCATTACTTGTTACCTTAGTTAAAATTTTTCTGGTTTGATAGTCTTCTCCCATATCTATTAGGTCTTTCTCCCATATACCTGTAACAATAACTTCTTAAACCCAAAAGGAAACAATTTTCCTTTACAAACTCAATCCATATGTGGATATATATAATCCAAGATGTGGCTATTATGTTACATATTAGTTTGTACTCCAGTGTAGTAAGCCAAGACTATGTCTGCTACATGCTTTACTTATCTGATTTGTTCTAAACAATGTTGTCTGGATAAAGGGTGAAAAATAACTCTCAAACACCAGATTCATCACAGCCAAATCTGTAGGGGAAATTTCTCTAAATGCCTTGTTCCAGCATAAAGGAAGAACACTTTAAAAAAAGGAATGTGCCAGTTTTAAGCAATAAAATTTACTTCTCCACATCTGAGTTTTAAGAAAGCATTTTCCCCTCTTATTCATGTGTAGCATACATTGTTTCATGACTGAATAGCAGCATCTTATGAAGCTGGAGTGAGTTGCCTATGCACACTTGGATGCATTTCTTACTTAGTTGGAACAATCTTGAGCGCTATTCTCCCTTTCCTAACTAAACATAATCTATTATAGCCTAAGTAGGGGCTATGACATTTCATCCATTGTGTGAATATGCATATTTGGTGTAGTGACAGTCACTAACATACAGAGCTGGTTGAATTATTTTAAAGAATCAGATACAGGTTTTTGAAAATTACTGTTGAAAAATAATTTCATTAATTACATAATCTCAAAAAATCTTGCATAATTTGAAGACTGAAAGCAAATGTTTTTTGAAATAATTTGCAAACATAGTTTGGCTGCCTCTAACAACAGATAAATGGTCCCAAAAAGAAAAATGCTCCCATCTGAAAGAGAAGCTACATATATGTTATTACTCTATTTTTGGGGAAAAAGTAGAATTTGACAGGTTTTGGTGAAATTTCTTTTTTGGAGATACAGTCTTATGATATTTTGAGCCTTCAAGATATTTCGAACTGATAAACCAAAGCTTTCCTTACTTAATCTGACTCTTCTATTAAGCAACAGGTTTAACTTTTATTTCTGTCATGAGCCTGTAAATTTAGAGACAAACACTAGAAAAATGCTTGAAGAAATGAAGCCACAGTTTTAGACTCCAGTAATAAGATTTACTTTAGAGCTTGAAAACTTAAATGAAATTAACCCCTGAGTTTAGAAAAAGTAAATCAGTTGTCATGGATGAAGAACAGAAATTAAAAGAGTAATATACTTCATGATTGTAAGTGTTGAATCTGCTGCATGTTAATCTGTGTTAAAGAACCCCACAGGCTGCCTTTACAATCTTCCTGAGAAGAAACTCTCATCTTACTGTATTTTTTTAGCTTTTAGTGGTAGAAAATAATCCAAAATTCAGGAAACTTGAGTTGCTGGCACTGGCTGAGGAGGGAAACCTGAAATGCATGGTACAATCCCTAGGGAGGAACAGCCAGTCACATAGCTGAGATACCATAAGCAAACTCCTGATGGAGAGACTGTTCTGGCAAGTGGGGAGTTTGAAGGTCTTAAGCTCTGCAACACCAGAAACTCTTGAACTGTAAACCCTGCTAGAAGTCAGCCCTGGCTGTAGGGAGGGAGACACAATATATCACTGACCTTGGAAAGTGCAGCCTGATAAACACGACAAAAATCACTTGCCAATAAAGCAAATCTTCTGTTTCCTTGTTCAGTTAAGGAAAAAAGGTGAAAACCCAGTTAACCGAAATTCAATGCTTCTGGCAGAATTAAATGTACAAATAAACTCTGGGCATGTGGGTTGTACTAGGTGAAATCTAGAGATTCCTTGGAACCGTCATGATTTTGTGACTGTGTTCTTTTACCTGATGTACTTCTTGTCATGGAGAACATGTTTGCAAGAAAAATGTTTTTTCCCTCTCAGGGAAGTAGCTCACTTTATATGTGTGATATAATGCAAGTTAAGCATTTCATATTGCTGTATATTGAATTCTTCTGGGGTTTTCTTTCCCAGAGTGTAAGCAGTGTTGCAAGCGATACTGATGCAGTACCATCAATCCCTAAGTAATTGCTTATATTTTTTCAAATACAGCACTCATTCACTCAAGAGTGGTAACTCTATGCCCTTTTACAGTAGCACCTTAATCACTTGAGGCTGTTTGCATGTTAAGTTATGAGACCTTCACTGAACCAAGGCAGAACCTAATGAATGTAGATTATCTGAAAATAAAGCTTTGACTTGTAACTTTGAGTACAAGTGGGGTTTTTAAACTGAACACACTAAAATAAGTACAAAGGATAGAAAACACTGGATTCAGCCATCAGGAAGTTCACACTTGATCTATGCATGACAGAGTTTGGGGCTCAGATTTTATGGTTTGCAAGTTTGGAATCCAAACACTTTCTTACATCACAAGGTACAAGGCATCATTGACTAAGGAGTACGGTAGAGGTATGCATGATCTTACATATGTTGGATGTTAGGCAGGAGAGGAATATATATTTGACTGAATTACTTATTTTGAATGATTTGTCCACAATCAAGTTCCAGTGGTCTGCTTTTCCTATGTTGTACTAAACACAAGATATTTATCTCTGATTAATTGGGAAATAAAACAGTGAAATTGAACTGCACAAATGTGCAAAGTTGTTCTGCTATCCTTTATGCTAAAGAATTTGCCTCTATTAACTCATCATTTTGAATAGCAGTACAGTAGCTGAAAATAGCAACTCACTTTAGTTCCTGTTTCCATAAAATGAATTTGTACATCAAGATGGAATTAACAGCAGCAGCAGTCTCACAGTTGCAAGAAAGGACTACACATCTATTAGAAACGGGGTTTGGTGACACACATTTTTTGCCCTTAGGCAATAATGACATTACTCACTATAATAAATGTGAGTGTCCCATGCCCAGGTCTGTCTCAGTCTTGCACTCCATGTTCTTTGCAGTCAACTGCAGAATGTTGAATACAATTGTGAAATTTTTACTGTATGAGACTTAACTGAGCACAGGAGCTTGAAATGGTCCATGCTCCCTACCCCTTAATTGTTGTCTATGCAGCTCACTTTGAGAGTTCAAGTTGAATACAAGCTCCATGGTTGGAAGAAGTAAAGAATATAAGTTTGAGAATGGTTGTATGGATACAGGATATGGAACATGATTGAGAAAAAGAATTTGGTCTTGAGTAATAGATGTTCTGAAAGCATCCAGGTATTAAAAGACAGGGAAAGATCATATACCAGGAGATGATTGGATTGGGTGACATCAGCTCAAAAAGAAATCAAAAAGAGAACTTCTAAACCAGTATTTTGTAGGTCAACTGTGTCTTCCTGTTTTCATGTAGCTGTAAATATTAAAACCAAAGCTCCAGCTAGTCATCAATTTCCTTAATGTTTTAATAGATTGTCTTGACCATGTCGTAGATCATTTATTCACTGAGTAAATTGAGTATAAATGTTGTAAGACACGGTACAACTTCTTTCTTTTCTGTAGTTCTTTTTATTAAGTAATGAATAAGTTCAGCAGTGTAATAAGGATTGAGACCTGTTTTGGCCATTTACTGTGCGAGAGTCAGAGCTGTCTTTTTTTATTGACCTGTAGCTCCTGTGATTTACCTTTTTAATAAACAGTGAAAACATTACTAGAGGCTAACTGTTTTCAAGTAAATTAAGTTCTTTACTGTACCTGGTTTTAGACTTTAATTATATACTTTAATGCTCCCATTGAGATCCAGCATCAAATGATAGGTTTCAAAATGAAGAGCAGAACTAAATGTATTTACAATTGCAAGGAATGCTTCTGGGTTGTAAATCAGCATAATAAAATACAAAAAAGCAGACTGTCTTTGTAGTATTTGAATTACATATATTTTTACCTGATTTATTTTAAAATACCATAGCCAGAGAATAGTAGATCATAGGGAATATTTTGTTGCATATACTTCATAGTTGCAAGGTGCCTGAATTTTAATTTTCCCGATCATAAATGAATCATATAAAGCTATACATATGAAAACTTTTCAAAATGTAAAAACTCATGTACAGCCATCAAAGCAGTATTTTTATTGATGCTGAATCTCTTTTTCTCCCTAGGAATAGACTTCTTGAAATAGAATGCATCTCTTAACATGCATTGTAATTGACTTTCTGGAGTCATAAAGCAGAATAGATTGTGGAAAGAGTAGTGTTTGTCTGAGATGAAGATTATCTTGGGTTACAGTCTTAGTTCACTCTGGCACTGGTAGCAGTCCACTATAGGAGACTACTATGTACTGTTCAGTAGGATTTATTTTGTGAACTGTGGTTGGAATGGATAAGCTTAAAACTGAATTGCAAAGTATACTATAAATATGTTCATTTTCTCATTTGTCCACCTTATAGTAATAACATAGCATATATAAAAATGTTTCCAAATAGTTTTTAAATTAATTATCTTTTTGAAATTTGGAGAATCAATGAAAGAAAATTTGCTTGAAAATAATCAGCCAAAAAAATCATTAATTTTACATTGTTAAGCTCTTGAAAAATCATTCTATTTACACATGCCCTTAAGAAAATAATGTTGTACTGTATTTGGAGGCCTTATCTACATTCATGAAATTTTCAACTGCTTTAGTGTTTTCTTCTGTGTATATGGTAACTAATGCAAGTTAGTTGAAACTGCACAGAGCTTCACTGTTTTGTACACTCATCACAAATTTATCATCTTAAGCAACAATTAGCTTGTATGAAAAATTTAGTTTAATTGCGAGAGAAAGAAACCAATTTTCCTACTAAAAAAAAAAAAAGCAGGAGGTAACACACATACACTTGAGGACACGGGCAACTTTTAGCCATGGTCATTATATTACATATCTTTATATATATTCTATATTCTTTTGTTTTTCTTTCTTTTTAAATTTTGCTTCTAATTCTTTTTCATTTCACGTCTCACATTTGTTTCTTATTAGAAAATTATGATGAAACCATATATCTTTAGACATTTTCACAAGAGTTAGAAAATTATTAGTAAGTACCAACATTATAATAATTACAATTTTTATAGTAGGAATATTATATTAGGATAAAAATAGTGAAGAATGTCTGTGCTTTGAAATTCAGGAAAAAATTTAAAGTAACAAGTGTTATTTATTCCATCTTCAGTGGATATTGCACTCAGAACTTGACAAAACATCCTCACTACCTTAGGGAATACTTCCTCACAGATTTATTTGGAGAGTGTCTGTCAGGCATATAAAAAAAAAAGAGTAAGGTTCATGTCATTTACCCAAGAATTGAGTTAAAAATACACCTTGACAAAACACTCTTACTGCTTTGATACTGCATTGCCATATATGCACTGTATGTAATGTAAAGAAAAAAAAGGGATAAAGTTCCACACCTCCTTGCAAAGGTGTTTTTTCTCTTTCAAATGTTGACATCACTTGACAGATAACAACAGGATTCAGGCTCACTGCAGTGGAAACTAAGCAGGCAAGAGAAACGTAAGATTGATTTTCCATCACTATGTGCTTCTAGAATAGGAATAAGTACACATTATTGTATATGCAACATACATCTGTATCTGTATTAGTTGGGGTTTTTTTTCCTTTGTGGCAGGTGCATTGCCTTTTGAAAAAGGGAGTAAAGGCAGTATCAGTTTGGCTGCAGCAGGCTTCAGGCCGGAGCTGCCCATGTCTTTACAGCTGGGCTGTAGTGCCTGAAGGCAGTGCTTAAACACGGTACCTTTGGCTCTCTGCCTCATTGTAAGAAAACATAAAAGAGAAGACAGTCTTTTTTTTTTTTTTAATTTTTGGTTTTTTTTGTGAAATGAGGTGTAGCAATGCATCTCTAAGATGAACTTAGCTAACTTAGTTCCACTGAGGCTCGAGCTGCAAAGATCCCTGTGGCATATTCAACGTGCTATCATGTTGTTAGCATATGGAACTACTGAAAAAGTAGATTAGTATTTTCTGAAGAAATTTCTGTATATGTAGTTTATGTATCTCTGATATTTTTAGATGGTAGATGCTCAGAGTATGGTTATCATTATCTATTACTGTACTACTAGCACATCAGATCTAAGATTCAAACTATGGGGTAAGAAAAGAATGCTAAAAGTGAGAATCTTTTCCCTAAAGCTCATTTAGTCTAAACAGACAATTTAAGCAGATGAAAAAATGGAGGAGAGATAACAGAGTGAGAAAAATTCAACTAAGGTCGCTGCCTGTCAGTTTTACAGAACTTTTGTATCTTTAATCCCACTGAAATATTCTGTATAGGCTTTGAAGAGTCAATCATTCAGGGATCAGTAGCAATTTAAAAATATGCGTACATGTTAAATTTGAAATTTAGGAGGAGAAACATATTGCCATTTGTTCACTGTATGGTAAGCATTTTTCTGGAAAACACTTTACTATTCTGCTTTGTTTTGATCGCTGTTATTTTACTGTGCCAGAAAGCAGGGATTTTTTAGTAACCCCAGGCAGTACCTTGATCAAAGTAGCTAAGTAGCAGTGAAGAAGTCTCCATATCTCATGAGTCTTTGTGAATGAGCTCTGCTTCATTCTTAAAGTGCTGGCACTGAGGATAGTTGTATTTCTTTCACAAGAAATGGAGTAAATAGAGAAGTTCTGGAGCTTGAGTCTTATTTGGGGCTGTTTTTTTATAATTATTTAATAAGTTGTTTTGAAGCATCAAATAAAATATCATCAAATATTTTGGATGATGCGCTGATCAAATTTTGCCAAATCTTGCATGTAGCCAAAAGTACAGGACAAAAGAATAGGTACGAAGACCTGTGACTGGGGATTTAGCTTCCTTTGAGATTTATGAATAGGGTCCCATTTGTCACCCAATTTGTCCTGTCAATCTTTGCAAGGCTTTCTGAAATATTTTTAGAGGCAAATCGATGCTGCATTAACTAATAAAGGACTTTAATAGGGTCTCAGATATTTCCTGGGATAAGGCCTAACACATCTCCCTAGCCAAAGGAAAGTGGTATTATATTTTTATATTTTTAGTAGTATTTTCCAATCTATCCATATAATAGGAAATCCAGTAGGGCAGAAATCAAACTGCAAGTAATCAGATTTGTACTTCCTATTTCCATGTAACTAAAGAAAAATCAACTTCTCAGGTTTTCTTTCCCCCTTCTTTCTTCATTTTCTTCTCTTTCTCCCTCTTTTTTTAACTTTATCTTTTCTTAAGAAGGTTTTCCCCATTGCAGCAGTAGCCTCTGACAGCAGTCACTGACTGCAGGTGAACATAGTTCATGTGATGGCTTAGGTCTCTTTTTTACTAAAGCTGATAGATGAGAAAAAAATATATATTTACGCTGCAATTATAGGAATTATATGGTTTACTGTCTGAGCAGCATTCTGCACTGTGGTAATTATCATGGTATTAAATAGCTGAGTGTCATCATGGAAAGAACGCAAGTCATTACTACAGTCTACATATCATAACTCTTAAACATAATTGCTGTGTAATCTTCAGGTGATTGAATTATCATTCAGACCCATGCTGACAGTACAGCCATGTATTAAAAAAAAAATCTGCTTAATCAATGATTACTGCAGTTTGTTTTTTTAATTGAATTCTTTCAAAACATGGAAATTCGGGGACAGATTCTGGAAAATTGTGGCCTTTTTACTCAGCTTTGTTAAAGTGTGTAATATAAATTTCTTCAAAGAATGAGAACACATACGGAACCATAACAATGAGGTAGGAACAGAAGTGGTAGTTGCCTTATCATGGACGTCTTGTGAATCCACAAAACTGCACGATCCTGATCAGCTCTGGGTCAGATCCTTGGCTGTTAAACCTACTTTTTCAGATGTTACAAAATGGTATTAGCTGGCCCGAGGGGAAAACTGATACACCACATACAGGAGTTTCTGTAACCATCAGAAAGTAAATTTAAGAAATGTTATGGAAGACAATCTCAGACATTGCATGAGGAGTCATCTCTTGTGATGTATATTTGGTATGAAGGTTACTTAAGGTGTAATGGCTATCAATTTTCTTTCACTTATAACACTTGTGCCAGGCAGTTGAATGTAGAAAAAAAGCATGATCCCTGTAGCAAATTTGCTTTACATAAAAGTATGATTTTTGTGATGAGTGACTTTCATGCTGCATTTATACATAGATTTCATGTTTTTCTATAAGTTGATTTTGGTCTTTTCTCTATAAAACACATAAAAAATCTCAAAAATTAATTTCTCAGGTCTCTTGACAGCTTGCAAGGCAAACAAAAGTAAACTGATTCATATAATCTTTGTTACACTATTTTTCTAACAATTTACTCTGTTTCTTAAAAAAAAAGTAATTGACACAGTTCGTCACACACACACAAAACACACTCACACTTTGATCAGAAGGCATGAACTAAAACTCTGTTTATTTGAAAGTCTGGCTCCAATATATAGTGTCACTACAAAGGCCAGGGATTGGGGGAGAAGGTTGACACCTCTCCCCATTCCATTGGTCAAGACAACTGTCCATCAGCTGTCCATATCTCTAAGAACAGGGATGAAAACTTTCCTTGGAACTATACAATAACATTGGCTGTGTTTACAGACCAGAGTATGAGAAAGAACCCCAAACATGAAACTGTGAAGCAGAAGAGAAGGCTGAAAAAATCAGGGCAGCAAGTAATCATTCCAGAAGTGACTGACTTACTTGAACCATGACCACCCCTCTTCTGAAATCACATTTGTTGCTTCTGAATACTTCTGCATCTATGCCCAAGTAAATGGGCCCTCTTTCAGGCTGATAACTTCTAAATGAATTTATTGCACAACAAATACAACATACTATTTTGATATTTAATTTTGAGCTGACTCCCATGCCTGGAATTTGTCATTTGGAAGAACCAGATCAGGCTGAGAGTTCTAGGTGTACTTAAAGCTTAATGCATATTTATCAGTGAAATTTGCAATTTAAGATGTGTTTTATAGAGAAAAGTAATATTTCTGATATATATTGCTGAAATCTGACAAAAAATTACATATGTGATGATAATTATGGGATATTGCAGCCATTGTAAGGCTCATGTTTTACATACTGAATAAAATTCTTCACAATTTAGATGGCATAAACAATAAGGGGATCACAGTTTATCACCTCTTCAGAAGCCTTTACAGCTTTAGGAAGACTTGGCCATGTAAATTCAAATTGAAATATATGCAGTTAGGCATAGTATACACAGTTTTTTAATGGAGTTTTGAAACAGTCTTCTGTGTTAATTACACAACAGAAATGTGTTTTTCTCTGTTTTTGAGAGGGGATGGAAGATTTAAATTAATTCCCTCTATATTAACAAAAACAAGATAGGATTTTTAAAAAGTTGCTAGTAATCACTGAAGAGCAGACCACAGAAGAAGGCAAAAATAAGATGTGGTTGAAGAATATATGATAAAGTCCCATCCTTATTTTTATTCAGAGAATGAATGAATATGGTATGTCAATAAGGAGTCTAAATACTTTTGAAGAACATGAAGAATTTTACTTAATGACTATTCAAATTGTTAGTTGTCAACAGTGAGGATGAAATGTTCATACAAATAGTTGCTAAAACACTGGTGAGTTGATTATTAGCAGGTTACAAAGGGCATTTCTTAAACAAATCTGTGTAAATTTTTAGAGATTTTTGGAGATCCGTTTGAAATCTTTTACAGAACTCAGCTAAAGTGACAAGATTCAATATTCAGCATAAATGCATCTGTTGAATGGAATCCAGTTCTGCAGCTATTTTTACTGTGGATCTAGGATCAGAAAATTGTGGAAAATTGGTGTTCATTCTTTAGCATAGAGATTACATCATGAAACTAAAACAACATGAAATTTTGTATTGTTATACAATATTTATATGAATATTGGATTGACCTTAAATGTTTGCATCCCTCAGTTTCCACATATTTTGAACAAAACCAAATATGAAAAAAAAAAATTGTTCATATGTCAGGGGTTTCTTTTTTTCTTCTCAACATTACTTGAGGTCACATCTTACCTGCCATTTCCTAAAATAGGCAGGGTCTGTTGTCTGTTTTACATAAAGGTCTTTATGTCTGTTTTACATAAAGTCTAAAATTGCCAGGCAGTTACTCTGGGCTCATGTTTTATTGTTTACAGTCCTTACAGATACCTATAGTGAATTTTAAAGAGGTATCAAATTATTTATTAATGACCATGTAGACCTTTACCTTTCATTTTGAGCTATAATTAGGAAAATGTACATGGCAGCAACTGTATTTGAAGGAAACTGAAAGTCACTGAGTACAGTTGTAGCATTTTTCCTCCCAAATCTGATTTGTTTCTAGTTTTGCATTATGTGCATTAAATTTATATTCTGCCTGGTTCTTACTTTTCATGGTATTGAATTGTGGTCAAAAGAAAATGTGTTTACAATGCATATCACATTTGCACGTTTTTTATTCTGTTCAGGTACAATCTGCATATGGCATGTCTGTTTTTCCAGTGGCCATAGGAATATATAATCACTCATCAATGATTTTATTTTCTTTTTCTTTTAGGGGCTGATGTTATCAATTTTGATGGTCATGTAGTGCTACCATACAGATTCAGGAACAAGAAAATGAAAACACTAAAGGATGTAATCTCTCTGAAATTTAAGACCTCTGAAAGCGAAGGTGTAATCTTCCATGGAGAAGGACAGCAAGGAGACTATATCACCTTGGAACTGAAGAAAGCCAAACTTGTTCTAAATTTAAATTTAGGTATGTTTTGATTGTTTAGTTTTGTGGTAGTTTTTAGCTCTCTCACAAAAATTTTAGGTCAAACATTTCATCCTCTTTCCCACAGTAATTTGATAAGCCACATCATTTAATCGGATAATTTGTTGAAAATGTTTTTAATTCCCTTTCTCTGTGTTGGGGGAGTGTGTGTGTGTGTTTAGTTCCATCCTGTCCCTTTTACTCTGTGTGATTTACTATGAAAAGAAGATCATACCGAAAAGCAAGATCAGCAATATATTGTCATTACTAGACACAAAACAAAACAAAAAGTCGCTTGCCAGAATTATATTTGGCCTCAGCTGTGGCTTTGTGTGAGAGAAGGACACTGTCATCACTTTTGGAAGAAAAAAGGTCACACTTAGGAACCTTGCAGAAAAAAAGTATCAGCCTAGGAAGCTACAGGCTGCATGAAGTTGGAGTTCAGCAGCCTTCCTAGAGTCTGAGAAGGAGGGCTAGGAAAGGAAACAAGAGATTGTTTTATCAGGCAATCTTATGATAAAATCCTGTATCTATTACTCTAGTTCCAGTCCTCACAGTAGAGGAATACAGGCTCAATAAACAGATGTAATGCTTTATGGTGTTATTATTCCTCTCTCTGAGTATTGTCTTTGCATCAGACACAGTAGAAAAGGATGCTCATCTTGCCTGGTGAGGTCCAGTGACTTAGTTTCAAACACCAGGAGCTGGGGGAAGGATGGGGAGACAGAAATGTATTTAGGTTTCCCTTTGCACTGCATTTGACTTTGCATTGAGGAAATTGAGGCTCAATGACATGTATGCAATTCTATTTTATTTTTTAACCAATAGGACCATTGGCCTTCAGCATAAAGGCAAGATGGTAATTTGTAGGGAAGTAATGTCTTGAGCCATGGAAGTGTGATTTGCAGAATGCGTTTTCAGCTTGCACAGACTTTAATGTCTCAGTTGCAGGCATTCTTGAGGGTAAGAAATTCTCAGCCTCAGAAATGCTTTAGGTCCTCATGTATTCAGAACATGGAAGTTTGTATTGAGTTATTGAGCAGTGCAGCAATTTTTTACACTTACTGCTGAATTAGTCATTTGCTGCTTCAGTTGGGATCCATGCTATCAACCTTTGCTGGCTTAGCTGTGTCAGTCAGATGGCAATGAGATGTGATCTCTGACTAGCACAGCTACGCTGGCAAAACCCCCTGGATAACACAGCAGAGAATTGCAAAATTGTACTCTTGCTAGTAGCTTGACTTCCAGAATAGGAAGATTGCTTCAGGATAACAGACTGAAATAAGCTGTATTAGCAGAAGATGGTTTTTGCTGTTGTTAGCTCAGTCTGCACTGAGCCTTTTCCCCTCTGCTTGCTGGTATAATGATACTGGTAAAGGCCACAAAGCATAGGACTCAAGAGTGAAAAGGCTTATTTTGCCCAAGTCTGTTATCAGGCTCCATGTCAGCATTCATAAATCAGTACAGTTCCAATGTAGCTCAGAATCTGGCCCAGAGGTGACAGCTTTCCTTTTCTGTAGCATAGCAGTGAAAGCAGAAAACCCTTGATGAAAACAACTTGGAATTGGTGTTGCTTCTTTACAATCTTTACAACTGGGAATTGGTATTGCTTCTTAGGTTCATTTCCAAATAACTGCTCTTATGAATTTATACAAAAATGTATACAGTTCAGTGATCAAATACTTGCTTTATTTGGTCTGGCTATTTGTATTGGTGGCAGCAGCTCTCTCCACTAGGCAGATCTCAACTTCATAGCAGACTGACTTCCTCCAGTTTATTGCATGTCTCTTATGATTCAGGAGAAACACTGACAAAGAAAGTGGAAAATGTTTGCCTATCTAGTATGAGGTGAAAAATGCTATTGTTTCTGTTCTCAGGCAGCAACCAGCTTGGCTCTATTTTTGGCCACACATCTGTGACGACAGGCAGCCTCTTGGATGATCACCACTGGCACTCCATCATCATAGAGCGCCACGGGAGGAACATCAATCTCACCCTTGACAGACACATGCAGCACTTCAGAACAAATGGAGAATTTGATTACCTGGACCTGGACTATGAGGTGAAACTTCTTTCTTCTAATTCAAATTGGTTTTATAAAGATAACTCCAAGAAGAAAGCTAACACAATTTGTTTTCCTAATTTTTCGTACATTTGTTTTGATTACTTATTCCCTTACATTTCCAGAAAGTTTCTTTCCAACAGTGTTCTCTCTTAAGTGTAAACTATGTTTCTCTTAATTAGCCCACCAAGTCCAATCTGGTGTAAAAATCATCCCAGCCCTTTGTTTTAAAGCAGGAGATCTGTGTTATTCAGCAAGATAGGCATACACAACTTTAAAAATCTCTAAAAGCAACTGCTCTACACAGGAAGTATATTTTAAAAAGTGGTACAATCTGTTGTTCCACTCAGGTGATAATTTTGCTCCTGAATCAGAAAGCCTTAGTCTGTGATGTTAATATTTATTTTTAGCAAAGGAAGCAGGTTAGAACCTTTTTATCAATACAGATCCCTATCTGTCCTGTCTTAGGTAGGTAGGTACATCCTTGTATTTTCACAAATATGACATCAGTAACTACTTTTTAGAAAGAAGCAATGAAGAGTTAGGAAAGTTGTAAGAAAACTTGTTTAATCAATCAGGTTAATGCCCACAAGTGCTGGTAGTAATTAAATGTGGTTTTGTTGTTTCATTACACTACAGCTTCAGCTAATACGAACCTCTTCAGCTCTTCTAATCTGTACAAGAAGTTCAATACGTTGTTTATTGCAATCTTTGTATAATGTTTTCTTACACTTTTTACTGTTTCTAATGAGAATTAATTTGGTGGGCTGCACCAAATATGTAATTTCCACCCTTACAACTTTTTAAGGTGTAAGAGTGAATATAAATGATGTCATGGAAAAAAGTTTGAATTAACTTGTGTATTTATATTTTTACAATTTTTTGACCAAGAATATATGAATGTTTGAAAAAAGTTCTTATAATTGTAAATGCTTCTGAGTCAAATATTTGATTATATTCCAAAAAATGTTTATGAATACATTATTTGCAGGCAGCTCTGATGAGAAAACAACAGGAAAATTTGCCTGTATCTCTATTAATTATTGAGCATTGAAGATCTGAACTGAGCTACTTAAAACTCACACAAATAGATTTTATTAAAGGCTTTCAAGTGAATGAACTACAGAAAAAGACTGAATGCCATAAGCCAGGGTTGTGTCATTTGTGCACATACATATATATATATATTTATCATGTTTACATAAGAAACATATTGCATATAAAAGGCGTATCCCTAGTAAGAGCTGAATTCAGTGCATTCACCTTCCCACCCTATCTGCATAAAGAGACCTCACTGGCAGTTCTCAAAGATACATTTCATTTTCCGTATACATGGATCTTCTTGTGTTTAATTGAACTTATTTGAGTGTGTGTGTTTACATTTCTGTGATCCATATAAACTCAAGAGAATTAATCTCTTCTCCTTCCTTTCCTCACTATTATCTCACTGGTTTTGGAGCTAGACATCACAGACTTAATTTAAAGTTGTTGTCTTTGTGATTAACAGGGGATAGAGCCAAAAGAATCAAAACTATTTTCCATAGATAACATAGCTTCTATGTTAATCTCTTTCAGAAAAGTTAAGTAAACACAAAGGAGGAATAAACATTAGTTCTGATTGCATTTTCGAGGTCAAAAAATAGTCCCATAAGTTGCTCTTAACTCACTATCACATTATATGGTTTTTTGCTTTTTCTTCTTTTCTTCAAAATTCTTTCTTTTTATTAAATTTTTACATTTGATTTAATCCAAACACATGATTATAACATGCATAAAATGTTTGACAACCATTAAAATATTACAGTCCCATTCTCTGTGTGAAGACCTGTATCTTCTCTGAAGTCATGTCAATTTACAATACCTGAAGATGTCCCCACAAAACTTTTACACACCAAAAGCTGGTGTGTGTGGTTTATAAAGGTTTTAGGTTTCAGCTGTTTGGTTTTAGTTTTCTGTATATACCAAGTGGAAGGCTCCTCTTTGGCACAGAAACTGGTATCTCACATGCATTCAAAACTGAAAATGTCGCTCTAGAGCTCTCTGACTGCTGTTGGTAATAACAAATGGAATTCACAATGAATAATGTTTAAAAGCTTTGATCTGCCAAATCTCAGCAGTAGACTACAAACTGATATTTTTCTGAACATTTGTGGGGCAGGAAAGTAAGGTATCATTGCTATTTATGCTGTCATCTGGTGCATATAATTACCTAACATTGATTGCAATGGGCCCCCTATTCTTGGCATTTGGGCTGCAAAATAGTAATGAAGACATGTAACATTATTCACTTCCAATTATTTCCATAATGACCATAATGTGGCAGAGACCTGTATCATCTCTATGGAGAGACAGAGAAAGAATTCATGAAAAATGAACAACTTTAGTTTGTAAATATTTGGGTTTCTAAGCTTTTTAACACTATAGATTATAGATAACCCAGAATCAATTGCCCAAGAGAATGCAATTCAATTGTAAGACAAAAAACAATTCCTATTTGAGTTTGATGTTTAAGTCTTTGCAGTGGTTGTCTTCATCTTCTCTAAGGAGACGTTTTGACCAGATAAATCAAGGGGTAACTCCTCACTGACTATAACTACGTGACAAAAGCATGTTCTTGGTAGTGAAAGGTCCTTCTGTCTAACAGGGGATTGTATGCTTAACTATGTGATTCTGTAAATTCTTCTGGATGAAATAGATACATAAGCATTAAAGCAGAATAACATGCCACATTGGAGCCCATCACTGCTGCGCTGTCGTCTGAGCTTTGGCACACGGTTAGAGCTGAGTGAATGATTTGATTCAGATTATCTGGCTAATTTCATGTCTACTTTTGTTTAGAAAAATACTGTGATGGGAATTTGTCCCAATTTCTTTGTAATGGTAATTTTCTGATAGCAATCAGAACATCAGTTCACATATGAATAACTGTGATGTGTGTCTGTTCACTGTTTGGACAATTGGAATAAAATTTGGGTTTGGCTATCATAATTAAAATTAATTACAATATTTTTTCTGCTTTTGCAGCATTTATTTTGATACATTCTTTTTCTGTAAACATTGCTGCCAGCTCTCTATTTTGCCATGACTGAGTGTTCAAAGAAAGCAAATACTTGTACAATAAAATTCTTTAAAATTTTTTGCCTTCCCTTGGTACTAACTATTTACCATTTTTCTGTTTCATTTGAAGATAACTTTTGGAGGCATGCCTTTTTCTGGCAAACCAAGTTCTAACAGTAGGAAAAATTTCAAAGGCTGCATGGAGAGCATCAACTACAATGGCAATAATATCACTGACCTTGCCAAGAGGAAGAAATTGGAACCTTCAAATGTGGTAAGATCATAATTTCATGGTCATCTACCCTTCTGATTCTCCTTCTTAGGGAGACTAGAAGATTTTTGAGGGTGGGTAGCTGATATCCTTGTGATATACTGCAATAACATTAAACACAAAGCAAATTTCACAAACCCAAAAATCTTATTGTATATACATTTGTGACTTAAAAAATAATATTATCATGTATGAGCATTTTATTTCTTACGTCTTGTTTCATCTTTAAAAACTTAACCTTTAGTGTCAGTCAGATAGTTTTGTTGTTGTTTGATTTTTTTTTAAAAAGAAAATCAACTGATCCAGTAAATGCTTTTTCCCTTTCTTCTCATATTATAGCAGTCCGAAAGCAGTGCAGACAAGATTTATTATTAAATGAATTGCAGCTTTCTTAAGGCTTTTAAATCCTGGTAATATTCTATCCCTGCTGAGCTAGTTGGATTGCTGGAGTGCAAAAGTCCTTGGATGAGAATGCTTTTACAATCTTTTCTGATACGTCTGAAAACCCTCAAGATAGTATACTTGAAAAATCATTATTTGTTTATTAACATTACAGAGGTTATAAGCATTTTACTCTATTTTTGCTGTGGCTTAAGTGTTCATAGTTGCTTTCATGTTCAGACTTGTGGCTTAGTGGGCAGGGTGATTAAGAAAGAATGTAATTTCTGCATTTTTAAAGTTCGAAGTGTTCCTCTGAAAATGCTTGCTGTCATATAAAGACAATATGGATAAGAAATAAATGTATTATTGCCATGAGTTTGAGATGTTTGAATAACTTTCAAGGCTTTCTTCTGTGCAAGCTTACACACTTTACAAATGTCTGCAAACCATATGTAGGTTTACATAATTTCATTTTCCTTATGTAATAAATTGTAAAGCTGTACATATGCAGTGATGATATCATGCAAGGAATTGATTATCCTTGGATAGTAAAACTGAAGTTTCATGTAATTGTGTGAACATTACGATGAAATAATCAAGGAAATCCAAAGGATAATCATGAATATGTGATGTTCGCCTATGCAAACTCAGTAATGCAACCCGACATCTGTAACCTTTTCTAGACATAATTTCGTCAGTATTGTCAAAGGCGAAGAATATGACATATATTCCATTCATTAAGATTCCAGTTTTAAAATTTTTTCAACCCAATCTAATGAACTCCTGAAACTTTAACTTTTTAAAGTTTTTTTTTCATAATTATATGAGATTTTCTTCCTGCAGGGCATTTTCAGCTTTAATGTAACCATGATTTTGAAATATTAATGCCTGACTTAAGAAAGAATCTTTGTAAAGGAGTAATCTTTCCATTTTGCAAAATGAAGTCCACCTCAAGTTAGTAGGACATATTCTTAAAGTCTCTTTCTGAACAGAAGAGTTGCTTAAGAAGTTGCTATAGTGCAAATCCTGTCCTTTAAAGCCCTAGCCTCTCAACAGTGTGACATAGCTAGCAGACATGTAGTCTCTGAAAAATCATATTTCTGATTGTTTCTTTCTTTGTTTGTTTCTTCACTTTTAAAATTCTGTTGCTCATAACATGAAAGTAAAATCCTCACGAGAAGCTCTAGCGGTATTAGTGCCATGTCAAGAGTTGATATGCCAGTTTAATTTGATGGTTCTGTTGATTTCCAATTCTGAGAATGACTAGAAAAATAGAATTGACCTTTGCTCTCAGTAGAAATACTTAAATTGCTTCAGCTCTTTAAAAGCAAAATCAATTTTTCTCTAACTAAATCAACATGCATTTTTATGTTTTTTACAAAACCATTTTTTCTCCCAGTTTTTAGCCTGACATAGCAAGAGAAATAGACTTTCTGAAACTATTGTTGTTAAGCATGTTTATGATGATGGCACTCAAGCAATTCAACAGGGATCAAAGCTCCATTGTACGAGATTCTGTACAAACACATAACAGGAGACACACACCTTCCCCCAAAGAAAGTATTATCTTAAAAGGCACGACACACACAATATAATGAGGCTGAATACAAGCAAAGTAATCAGTGTAGTAGGGAGAAGCATTACAAAGGAAGGATAAAATCAGAGAAAAGCAGGATTTAAAAGGGGTGTGAAACAAAAGAAAATAATATTCCTAGATGAAGACAGTTGAATTTCAGAAATCACACAATGAAAGAGACTTGACAAATCAATTGTACAAAGGAGGAGGCTCAGAAAATCAGATGATAAGAAGATGATGATCTTTATTTTTCTCTGAACAAAATTATTTTTTTTTAAATGTCTCATGTACATATGTGTTATGAACAAAAAAAAGCACTACCAAGCATCTTTTGCTTTGTTGAAGAGTAAGGATGAAAAGACAAATTTAAAATATTTTAAATTTAAGTAAAGTCCAATCCTGACTTTAGTAACATATTTGATTTAGATTCAGAAGGTAAAGGGGAAAAATTATTTTGATTTTTTTGTGATATTTAAGATGGCATTGGTGTATAGTGCTTTGCCCCTACTGTATGAACCATCCTGATTTAACAGATAGTATAGTCTTAATAAACTTATTACCTATCTTTTGGGAGCTTCCTATTCAGCCAGTAGGTCTTTTAATTGGGAAAGGTATTTACAGTAATATTTTACACAGGGGATTATGTTTGAATGTGGATAGGCACAACTGATTTATAAGTAAACTTGCATCTAATTTTCCTTATAGAAGAAAGATCATGGTGCACAGGTCAAGCTACACAAATAAGTTGTTTTTACCTTTTCCCTGTCAATGTAGTCTGAAAAAGTCTCTAAGATCAAGAGTTTCAATATAAATTCACAGTATAAATCTTACTTCCAGATGTCATTGCCCAGAAAACTATTCAGCAAGTCACCCTGAATCTCCAGGAAATGATCTCATTCTCTTTGAAAAATGAAGAGGCTATTACAGAGACATGCTGCAGATTAACTCAAACCCTTGACTTAGAACTAGTGAGCAATCCATATAAGATGGGCTGTACTTAAAAGAAGAATCATCTTGTGAACTACAGTTATAGAAGGGATCAATAATCCAGTTCATATTAATCTGAATAGCTCTGTAGGGAAAATGTTAACTAGCAGGGAAATTAGAATTACGTGTTACTTTCTCAAGAAATTTTTAATGCAGCTAGGCTGTTCATGGGAAATGCGTTCACTGATGTGCAAAAGGATTTGAATGCATTCAGTGCCATTAACATTAATTGGCTTTATACATGCAAGTATCCAAAACATCAGGATGACAGGAGAGTGCCAATTGGATATAAAAGCCTTCTAGTAATGACAAAATTGTTAGTTCCTCTTGGTAACAAGGCAGCGAAAGGAACTCTTAAAAAATCTAACAGAATGCTCTCTGAGCACTACACAGTTGGTATGTGTGACAGTACAGTGAGATGACATCTCTCAAAAAATGATGTAGCCTTTTGTGTCTACACAGGACTGCCTTAACTATGTAACAGAAGTTGCTTCTATGCATAGGATGACCACTAATCTGAGAATGATAGGCAAGGGTTACAGAGAATATTTCTAACACTCTTCACCTTTTTTTTACTGTATGCAAAATTTGTGGTTTAAGCACAGGTATTCTGTGACAAACTGTGGAAATGTTTATATTAAAACTACTCAAATAAATGAGTTAACTATTCTGATTTCATGCTTAGTTGGTTAAAAATGCAGAATCGAAAAATCTCTAGGCAACTTTTAAACCTCATCACCCCAAAAAATAAAACAAAAAGCAAAGCGAAACCACAAAAAAAATCCCAGAACTGACAAGCAGATTAGCAGGGAAGTCTTTGGTCTTTACTCATAAAATAACTGTAATTTCTCTCATCACAGAATTACCTAAAATCTATCTTTATTTGTGTCACCTAGCTTTTTTCCTAATTCCTTGGATTTATATTTTTTTAATCTGTGGAACTTGGGCAAAGGAAAATAATGTGACTTGTAATGCTGAGATTTTATCATAAAATTTAGAAACAAATCTAGGAGATCACTTAAAAGAAATCTCTAATTCCAGATTACTGGAAACATCAGTGTTCCTTAATTGATCACAGAGGCTGCCAGCTTGATAGTATAGTTACTACTAACTCTACTAGCTTTGAGAGGTAGGCTCTGTACAACTTCTGATGGTCAGTAGGAACAAGGGGTTATTATGTAGAGTAATCAAAGTTTTTATCCTAGTGTTCAAGAAAATATTATTTTTATTCATTTGGGTTTTTACATGGAAATCCAGCGCAGGAAGCTGAATCTGCCAGACCAGTTGTATCTCACTATGATACAGATAAGCTATTCTCTGATGTGGTGTTCTTTTAAAAAGGGATGGGTTTGGACACTGGCAAATGAGTGCTAAAACTTGCTATTGATGTCATCCATCATCTCCAACTGAATATAATTACTTCTTTAAAAAATTTACTTAGGTCTTTCCTCCCACACATTTTCAGACACAAAGTTCCTATCTGCTTCCAAATTCTCTGCATTCCCTCAAGATGAACTGTCAGATGCATTTATGCCCTATGAATACAGAAATGTGACATAAAAGCTTAAATCAGGAAGTCAGCAATATGGAATTTAAAAATAATTATGCAATACAGATAATGACTGACTTCTACTGGGATTCCAAACACTGCTTAGGTGGACCACATCTCTAAATATCTATGTACCTCCAGAAATGTTGTTCAAAGTTTAATATTTTTTTTAATGTACCAATAAATGTCCGAGGAATTGCTATCTTGATTTTAGTAATAATTTCTGTGCTGCATCAGATAAAATTCTTTTTTCCCAAGTAGAACTAAAATTGCCACATAATTTCCACCTGCAATATTGCATGAGAAGGCGTAAGACAGGATCCACTTTGCAACATATTACAGGAATTCTTCAGCAGAGGAAGTTTTCCTGTTATATTTGTATTCATGCAGTAATAAGTTAGTTCTGGACATAGATTAGTACAAAGTATTATTTCTAAGGAAAAAAAAAAAAAGGTAATGCCCTACCAATATTATCAAATGGTTATATCCAACCAATTTGGTCTTTTGTTGTGACAAGTGACATGAGAACCAGAGAGAAAAATTCATGTCCCTAATTCTAGTCTTGTTTACAGATACATTTTAAAGCCTTGTAAATCAATAAAGCTGACTGGATCCTTTGTCAATTTCCTGAAGAATAATATTTTACAGTGTAGAAACTGCTGTTTCTTTTTCAGACAAAATTATCTACTATCCAAAAATATTAGGTGTTATTCATGATCAGCTACTCCAAATCCTTCTACTTCATGAATTGAAATACTAGCAAATGTAGTTATCATTTAGCTGAAAACATAACAGAGAGGCTGATTGTTCAGGTATTACACATTATTACTTTGGAACATCATGTGTTGTATTGATTGACATATTGATACCAAGGTATTTATAAATCTGTACTCATATTTTATACTGTTCTGTTATAGATTTCTATGGGGACCATAGACAAGCCCAAGTTTATCTGTGATTAATTTATATTTTAACTAGAAATATCAATGTTTTCATCTAAGCTTTTCCTTAGACTACAACTTTTCAGGGCCAACTGCCTGTTATTTTGTGTATGTACAGAACAAAATATAACGGGGTCTGCCAGAAAACAAAACAAAACAAAACCAAGAAAACAAACAAAACAAAACAAAAACAAAAAAACAACAAACAATAACAACAAAAAAAAGAAAAATCAGTAACTTTTATAATAGTAAAAACAATGATAACATTAATAGCACATCTTTAGATGCAGGAATACTTTTCTAGAGGTAGCTATGAATTTTGTGGAATCTTACCATTTTGCCTTTTTTTTTTTTTTTTTTTTTTTTTTTTTGTGTCTGTGTGTTTGTGTGTGTTTTACTTAGGGGAATTTAAGTTTTTCTTGTGTGGAGCCACATACAGTGCCTGTCTTTTTCAATGCCACCAGTTACCTTGAGGTTCCTGGTCGTCCAAGCCAGGATCTGTTTTCAGTCAGTTTCTTCTTCCGGACCTGGAACCCAAATGGACTTCTCCTCTCCAGCAACTTTGCAGATGACCTGGGGAATGTTGAGATTGACATAAATGAGGGCAAAGTCAGTGTCCATATCAATGTCACCCAAGTGAAGAAGAACCGGATAGACATCTCATCAGGTAAGTGAGTTTTGGGTTTTTTTTTTAATTTGGTATTGTTTTGGTTGGTGCTGTTTAAAATCA
This sequence comes from Donacobius atricapilla, assembly GCA_013397315.1. Lineage (NCBI taxonomy): Eukaryota > Metazoa > Chordata > Aves > Passeriformes > Mimidae > Donacobius > Donacobius atricapilla. The sequence goes on along the minus strand of WBMY01002351.1, from coordinate 1,961,178 downwards.
TTATGTGTCTAAAGACTGGAGCAATGTTTTACCAACTTTAAAATTTATATTGCAACTATATTAAATGCTTTACTGTTTCACTGAGTTAGAGGTACAAGAATGTTGAAACAGTTGTTAGATTAAAATAAAATATATAAATGATCTAATTCTGTCAAGACATCACACTTTATCTATGAGGCAGCATTTCTTTTTTCTTCCTTCCTTCTGTCTTGCAGTTTTCTCTGCAAAAATATTTGGTTTCAAAATAGGAGTGTACTCCCTTTCTAGGTGGAGTCTAATAATTAGGCTGCTCCTAGTATTTTCCAAGAATTAGAGAATCTCTCATTAAAAAAAAAATCCATTCATACCATAATTATTTGTATGGATTTTTGAGATCTGCATAGCTATCCTGCAAAAAGTTAGATTTATTTCAATACTTCATTGTTATTTTGTTGCAACAGGCATTTCAGTGCCTGTGAAATTAACTGTGTGTGTGAACACAGAAAAGGAAAATATGGCATCTGCCAGGTAAGGCTGCAGAAAGAATGCTGCTGTTGTACAGTAAATATCACAGCAAACTTTTTCTCTTCTTCTGCAGGGAATTAACAGATGTCATGATATAAACCTTCTGGGTTTTCTAGAAGTCAAAATGGTCTGCCTTTGGCACAAAGATTTCTGACCATTGTCGTCTTATTCATAAAAGGTGCAGTTTTTTCACTGGCTGTTTTTAACAGCTGACAAAGGAGAATTTCACCCAGTCAAGTGTGCAGCCTTCTGCATATGTAGGACATGAATAATTCTATAGGGTATTAATGGAATTTACTGGGCAGGATGCAGCCTGGTTATCACAAAATATTAGACTAACTAAAACCACAGCCTCAATGCAAATCTGTTTTGGGTTTCATACCTGCTGTATTTCTGTCTGTCCGCTGTAATAGCATATTTTCCCAGGAGCAAGTTAGTCTCTTAGTCTTTATTCTATATGCTTCTCATAATTTACAAACTTGCTTACATTAGCAGTTTTAGTATCAGTTTCTGAGTTAACACGGGGACACCAATACCTCATTCTGGGTCACAGTGTAGTGCTGGTTATAGAAGCAGTAGCTGTACTGACTGGTAGGACTCACAAGAGAGGGCTGTAAGCTGACATGTGTCAGGTGTCAGTCTTATTCCTTCACAGTTCTGCAGTTCAGGTACTTATATGGAATAAAACATGGTTTGCCTGGTTTTGTCACAACTTCCCTTGAATGCCTTGAAGTTGCATGTACTGACTCAGGGAGCTCTAACTTAGCAGGCACAGATTTCAGATAAACAGGAGAGTCTAGCCTCCCAGTTTTTCAAATGCAGATGAAAACTTTCTTAATGGTAGCTGGACACTGCTAACCTCCTTTCCTAGCTACTGCTTTATGAAGTGCTTCTTGATGACTAGGAGGGATCAGACGGTAGGAGAAAAGATTTTCTTGTTGACTTGACAGAACTTTCATACGTAATTCACGTAAGCATTTTGTTTATGGAGAGAAAGGCAGCTGCAATTTTATATATTTTGATGACACTTTGCAAGAGTAAAAATGAAATAATTGTGCGTAGAAGTGCAGTGAATGGAGGGATACAATACTCTAAAATGATCAAATGATAAGCAGGAATGCAAAATGTTTAACTTTTGTGTAAATACAGTGATCATGAGAGGTTACATAGCATGCTGTGGGAAAACATTTGGATAATAGTAGGTGATTCATTGGAATCATGAAGCAGACATTACTTTGCATCTAAAATCAGAGGAATGGAGAGCTGCCGTCAGTCAGTCTGTTCTTTAGCAGTTTTCTTTGTTTCCCAGAGATCCTTCCCTGCTATCTCCTTCAGTTTTTGTCAGGGATCATTTTTTCATGGTGTTAGCAGGTCCCAGCTAGAGTCTCATTTCATGTTATCCTTTGGTCTTCAAAAATTGATCCTTCATTCATTTAACTGCATGTCCTACCTACTGGAGATTTCACTGTATTCAATTCTTCATTAAATTCTCTCAGTCTCTTGATCAATTTTCTTCATCTCTTTTGACAGGATAAGTCATTCCACTACTTATTCTTGGAATATGTAAAAGAAAAATAATATCGTTATAATTATTAAAATGGACTTGTGTATCTGAAGCTTCTTCACTTATTGTTTGGAGTTCAAATGTTTGGAGTTCAAAATTATCTTTAGTATGAGACATTCCTACTGTCTTTTATGCCTTAGTTACCTCTCTCTGTTGTTACTACTTTTGAAAAAACACAGATAGTTGATACTCGCATCAGCAGTTTCTAGAAAAATTTCTATAGATCACTTCTGGTTTTGGCAAAATACATTTTATTTTCTTCTTTGGTTATGCTACATACTGTTTATCTTGCTGCTTCTTTCATGTCTTCAGTCACTTTCAAACCACAACCTCAGCTCTACACATCTGATAATTAAATCTATCCATATAAGAACATTTCATATTTATTTTACATGGGATGAAAAGAAGCGGGGATGGTTATATATATTATAGTATACAGTAGGTATGATTTTTGTGTTACAATTAAAAAGCAACAGACTTTTGCATTGACCTGGCAAAACAGAATTTCAGGTTTTTATTGACCTGGCTATGAGTTGTTTAACAGTGACCAAATGACTAGTCTGTGACCTGTCCTGGGCTTCAGAGAGGTAAATGGTGGAGGTAATAAAGAGCTGGTGAAAACCAGTAATAAATGTTTTACTGTGTTAGTAAGGTGTACATTCTGATGCCCATAACAAAATGTTGAGTGTAACAGAGTATTTTTCATTAATATGCGCATGAACTTTCAGTTTGTATTACATACGAGAAGGACAAAGACAATTAGCCCTTGCAGTTAGATTTAGTCTGATTTTCTTCTTGAACAAATTATTTTCTTTTTTCATCATCTTGCCAATTGTACTTTCAAAACAGGTTTCTAAACGGTAAAAAATCCCTGCCATGCCCAGCATTCTGTTAAGCATCCAGTAAGCTCTGCTTAGCTGTGAACAGAATGGCAAAACTCTTGTACAAAGTCAATAACTCTGATTTTGCTTTTTTCTTACATTAGTCTCATTAAAATGTGCACTTGATTGATGAGAGTTATATTAATAAACTTGCTCTTAGTAAGAGGAAAATCAGGCCCACTGAGAGCCGAAATAAAGATTTAATTAGAAGAAATAAGCTACTGACTGTGCAGAATTATACAGGTGAAATATTTAAAGCTTGTGTATAAATCAAGAGTTAAACATCCTATTGACTTTTTCTCTGCAAAGTAAACTTTGATTAATATCTTTACAATTGTATATGCCCCAGCATAGGGATTAATAATAGGAGAGAATCTCAGAAAACAGTCAAGAGATTTATCTTTACTGCTCTGTGTAGTTTTGGACTAAATTCTATTTTTCTTGTTATGAGATTCAGACAAACTTTCTAAAAAATGTTGTATTTACACAAGGGATTGATGGAAATAATGCTAGGCTAAGACAGAAGAGAGATGTTATCTTGCTTTTAGAACTTTTTGAAAGCAGATGTACAATATAGTTTTGCATATTTAAGGATTCTGATATTCTGCTGCAGTTTAAAAGTAATTTAGTTTGAATACATAGTAAGAACCTACTCAATATTTGTAATCTTGCAATTAGAATAAGATGTTGATGAAGTTGTGTTTATTTATAAGCTTCAGCAAGCTAATGTCTTCATTCTTGAGCACAGAAAAATCAGCAACTGGAAAATGTCATACTCCCAAGTGCCTCTTGGCTATAAAAACTTTTTATTTAACTTTTCCCAAAGCCATATGCAAATGCGGTTCAGTGCAGGGTTAAACCACAGCCTTGTGTCCCAGTTGCCTCCTTTTCTTCCACTTAGTTTTATCTACCTGCTTCAGCAACTTGACCCAAATTCCTTCCTAATTAAACTGAAATTTCTAAATTTTTCAACATGGGAAAAAATGAGTAACATTAAAAATCAGAGACAGTATTGCTTTGTCCAAAGAAACAATAGTAACATTCAAAACAACACTCCTGAAGAATCATCTAATGATTTTACAATGTGTTTTTAAAGCAAACCTCAAATTCCTGTTTCAATTTCAATAGAACCTCTCTGCCTCTTGAGAAAAGGCTGGGTTTTCATGATGGTAGGTTCTAAAATAATCTCTTGATATATCCTCTGTTTATTTTCTCACTCATCTTTTCATAGGCAGTTTTGACCTTTCAAATCTTAGCATTCTCCGCTCTACTTAAATACTAGATGGTCTATGAAGATCCCTTGGATTTTACCCTACAGTACAGATGATAAGTCATTGCAAAAAGGACATAATCTCCTTCAGCTCATAAGAAACAGAGAAATTTTCAGTGTCCAGAATCTCCTGCCTTTAACTTGAATTCATCTGCTTGAAGCTTCTTTTTTCCTCCTCCAGCTCTATTAGTTAACGTCTTGTATTAGCTGCTGCTCAAGACTTCAGTTCCTCCTGTCAAGTATAAACTTATTAAAACTTGAGATATGAATATCTTTTTGTCATATTTATCTGTATTAAATAAATCATCCTTCTCCCTGTGGAAGTCCTGGGAAGCTTTCCACCCTTCTGTCTTGCTGCTAGATCTCAAGTCATCTGAATTACAGTTCATTTATATTTCAGACCTTGGGTTAAGATAGCATCCTTCAGGTAATAAAATGTCTCTGTCTGACAGATCTAAAGTGGTACTCTTCCAGGGACAATTCCCTGGGGCACTTTATGTGGGAATCAAGAAGTATTTTTGCCTTAGTGGTTAAATAAAGGCTTAAATGTGTATAGGGAATGTGTATACACAGAGCACAAGTGCATTTCTGGTGGGAAGATAACATTTCCCACCAGGTCTTTCTCATATTACTGGTAGTAGGTTATACACTGAATGTTAGTAAGTGGAGGCAGATACCCCTGAGGCACTTGTCAGCAAGATCAAGATGAGAGACAGAAATTCTGTCCTTAAAAGACAGAATGATGACTTAGCATCAGACAAGTCTGAATATTAGAAACTCAGAATGTTCACACATATCCAGGTTTGTCCCTCTGTCTCTCTCTGTATATTTTTGGCTACTGACTGACCTTAAGCAGTGAATGCAGCTACATGAATAGGCATTTGTGCATTTGAATTTCACAGAACTGAAACACAGAAATACTTGTAGTAACGATGACACGTTTTCCCTGTAGTCTGGCTTAGCATCTCAATACAATAGATTCAAACTAATCAGATCAAGAAATAGAGTTCCTGATTGCAGGTTTTCTTTGTCTAAGGAAACAGATGAGTTTAGTTCAGGGGTTTGTGAATTCTGCTTCATCAGTCACTGATTTTCACTGGAGAGTTGCCTAAAAAGCACAAGCTATGCATTCTAAAGCATAGACGGTACCTTTTTCAGATATTTCCCTGAGAACAATGGAACTCTATTGGTTGCATTGACACAGAGGAACCCAAGAATAAATAAACTAGGGTGTTGTCCTTAATAAGATTTCTCAATTTATACAAGAGGCTGATGTTCAGTTTACTTGTTTTGGTCTCATTTACTCTTGGCTGTTGAACAGAGTTAGATGGGACTTTTGCTGATCACTATTTTAGCATGAAAGATGAGATAAGGTTTTTTACAACTACCATTTGAACACTCACTGTGTTGTACTGAATTTCCTTCAGGACAAAAACCCTGAAACTTCCTGTGGTTATATGATAATCCTAACTTGCTGCTAGAAGGAGTGTAATTTATGTGAGTAGATCTGGACAGAATTAACTGGAAATATACCATTCTAATACTTTTTTAATTCAGTAAGTTCGACAGAAAGTGGACTCAATTTGCTTTCTATGTTACCTTTTGGTGTTGCTTTTTCTTACTACACCTGCATCAGTTATTGCTAGTCTGGTTCTAGTCAAGTCGGAAAATTTAGGTTTTGACTTTGATGAATGGAAGATAAGCCCTTTAGCTCTGAATGCTACAGAGATGCCCAATATTTTGCAGTCATGTTAAGCACATAGATTTTTACTTTGGTGGATTCTCTGCACATTTTCATTGAATGCAAAAGAGCATGAAGAGACTGTCTCTAAAGATTGGTTTATCAAGCCAAAGATGCTTAGTTAAAATCAGCATTACCTCTTAGATCAGAAAAATGGTGTTGTTGGAATGGACATTATAAAATATGTTTATATTTTAAAGTCTTCCAGGATTTACATATACTGATTGAAGTGAATATGTGGAAGGGTTTTTTTTTTTTTTCCATTATTCCTTTCCTTTTAGATTATAATAAAGAAATAAACAAAAAGATACAATATAGAGTGGAACTATAGTTATATTTGTTGCGTTTATGCACAACCCAACAACAGTATTCCCAGGATACCGCAAAGTATTCATATAATATAAAGGGAAAAGAAAGGAATGTTTTCTAATATCAGAAAGACTGTATATCCAAAATATTATATTCTTTCCCCCAGTATGCTAGTTTGCCATCTCTGCCTCTTCCTCCATACAGGTAGTTCTTGGAGAAAGCCCATTTCCAGGATTCCCACACCTATGCTGACCAAAGTTTGTCATAGATGGCAACATGATGGCTACCGCACAATAGGGTCAGCCAGGCCTTTCAGCAATGGCACAAATACGTTCCAGAACAATTTAAACTTCCTAATTGTGGAAAATCATGGATTGCTGTTAGTGACAGGATGTAGTGGTTCCTGTAAACTTTTCTGTAGGTGTTAGTATTACTGGAAAAATGTGATTGGACTTCATGCTTTCTTAGCTCTTCTGGCTACCTTGTAGAAGATTTAATTTTTACTGAAAACTAGTGAGAAAAAGTACGAAATCTATTTGAAGGGTGTTTTTTACTTTGCTTCTATTTAAGTGAGAAGTAGTTGACTAAGCACATCTCATGATAACCCAGCATATGATTAACCATTTCTAATTACTTAAAGATATCCTGCTGCTGCCTATTTAGTTTGGCAGCTATGATGTTCTGTAAATGGCTAAGTGGAGTAGAAGAAGGTAACAGGAATGCAGTCACTTTTTAATCAATAGTATAAGTTACAGTCACTCTACATATATATATGTACCATTGTGCTTGTAGCAATGTGTCAGTCAGCTAATTTGCCTACTACAATGAGCAGGAAGTTCACAGATCATTATCTGGTAAAAAAGTAAAACCATTTGAATGGATTCAGGAGACCCAGGGTGCACCTTGTTTCATATCAAGGTCCTATTGCTATAACTCTCCCCGTTGGACAAGAGGCTGCATTATTTCTAGGATATCATCTTCCTACAGGATCAATAGTTTCTCCCCAGTCAGCACTGAGACCCAGGAATGGTTCAGTAGTTAGACTGTTCTGGAGCCCATTACAACAGACAGCATGGACAAAACAGTTCCTACTCTGCCAGTCTGGCTTTTCCTCCAACACACCTCTGCAAGAGTTTGTCCTCTTACAGATTCCTGTGCTTCTTTCTTCCCCTCCTGCCTCTCCTCCTTCTGCCCATGCAGCATATTCTGGATGTCATTGCTTAAAAAGTGCAAAAATCACAGGTTATGAGGTAACCTTATTATTATTCACCACTTTACGAAGAGATGTCCATTTTTAAAGTCATAATATTTCCAAGGTGTCTGGGACCCAAAGAGGGACACGCAGGGTGAGGGGGAGAGCCGAGCTGTTGTGATAAGTCTGCTGTGGCTGTGGCCATGTAATGGTAATGACCTGACAGGCAGGAGCTGTCAATGTTGCATGGGGCTTACCCAGTGTGGGCATCTGGATCAACAGGGTGAAGCCCTGGGGCCAGGGTACCGGTCCAGAGACACCTCCACAAGCTGTATGGTGGGCTCAGAAATGGATCTTTCCTTGGGCCTGGCTGCAAAGATGGTAGAGACACATCCTGCCTTGTTTCGGAAGCAAGAAACTACAGCAGAGAGGGTGAAGAATAGGAGGTGGCTTACAGATGTAGAAACAGAGGGAAAGTTCTCAGATTTGGAAACATGGTCTGTCATCACCTCATTTACTCAATATTTGTTTAGAAAAATCTTTGGTGGGCATAAAACCTTGCTGGTGTAAAAAAAATAGTTGTTATGGTGTTAAAAAAAAAAAAAAGAGGGGAGGAGAAAAAATACTGGCAGCTCAGTCTCCAGTTAGAACATAGGGAATTCAGTTTCTGTAAACTTAGAAAAATGTTTAGGGACAGATTGGGAGATCAACATATACTTGAACATATACTATGTAACAGTGTTTCATAAAAAGGGTACAGAATCTTCAAGCAGTGTACACAACACTGTGGTATGAAGCTATCAACTATGTAAATTAAACCAGCCAGTGCTCTTTTCACCTTTTCATCTTATTCAAATGCAAGGGAAAGAAAGAAGAATTTTCTTTATTTTTAAAGTCAGCATTTGCAGCATTTGCACTTTGAATAACACCAGGAATAATGGTCTTTCTACAGCAAATGTCCTTGCAAGTAATTTGAGATTTTGCAATTTTTAATTTTTAATCTTATTTATCACTAATCCTCAAGTAGATGTTCCACAACATCTCTAGCCTATTACTTACAAGAAAAAATTAAAAATCATTGTAATATTAAACACAATTCTTTTTCAGGGGGAAACATGACCTAATTACAGGCACAGAACTTTAATTTATGTACTGGGAACTGACACTCAATATCTTCTTTTTCATTGCTATTCAGGAACCTGGAAAATAGATTATTATCTGTGACAGGTTTCTGGCAGTCCCTCTTGGTTTGACAGTGTTATTTTAGAGAGAAGAGAAAGTCACTTTTGTATATAATGAAAGGAAAAGTTGTCAAGCATTCATACATATTTTATGCTGCATAAAACTTAAGTGCTAGAGGAAAGATTCTGTTTTCAGTCATGCCATTGTAAATTCATGTTGCTTCTGCTGACCTCCAGGCTTGCTTCAATGACATAGAATGGCATCTAGCCCAAAGGATTAATTCAGAGGTTTTTTTTACACAAGCAGTGCAGCTCTTGTAAGTCAGCTTGGCCCTTACTGGGGTTTTTTGGTCAGCACAGTCATGCACAACTGTGATGTGTATTTTGGCACTTTGGCATTTTCTACTGACATTGACAGAAGTAAAAGCAATTTCTATCGAAGTACTTTTCAGGCATAGTCTATATTCTCTTTTTTTTTTTTTTTTTAATGGAAGTGGTAACTGCTGCAAAAATTGTCTTGGGGAGAAAAACATTTTCTAGTTGTATGTTGCTAGCTCTGCCTTTACGCTGTTCTTGTAAAAGATGGTGAGACCCTTTAGGCATTTTTGAACATTGTTTGTATTTATTTCCAAATGTTGCTGAAGCAGCATCACATGAGCACTGAGGTGAAACAGAGCAACCAAAGTAGTTTGGTTTTTGTAAGCTGAATGGAAGATGATATTGTCATTAAAAAGCTTACTCATTAAGTTTATATATTTGATAGAGAGAAAAAAAAAATTCAATTCTCTTACTGTGAGGCAGCCACTGTAAAATACATGGTTTATTTTAGCAGTAACCAGTATCCACACACACACTTTCGCTGAGGAGAAAAACAAAGTTCTACACATATCCTTCACAAAGTATTTCCTTACTAAAGAAAAACATGTTTGGAGTCATGACTTCCCCTATATCTTTTCCCAGAAATGTGTGAAGCTACAAGGAATTTGAGGGATTCACTATTTCAGAATACAAAAATAACTTTGCTTTCTTTTTGTGGATTCAAAATAGTGGAACATTATATTGCATGCCCTCAAGTCCAAGGGTTTCATTGTTTGACCTTTTGTAGCTAGCTTTTGTAACAGCTCATTTTCTGCATATTAGCACATACATTAAAACAAACTGCCAAGTGGAATCAACTTTCCCAGAGCACTAGCAGAAGATTTCTCGCAGGAGACAATAACATTCTTAACGTTCTTAACATTCTGGTGTTGGTGCTTAGATAATTATCTGTGAAAACAGTAATAGCTCATGCCCTTGTCTCTGGGTTCTTGAATTTGCAACACAGGGCTGATATTCTGGACGATATTGAATCTGGGAAAGAATAATGTGGTGCAGAGGAATCTTTGGGAGGCTTAGGCTGGTTTCTATAGCACTGGAAACAAGTGATGGTTCATCAAATTTGCTGTGTGATAAAGTTTTGCTGTATGCTAAGCAAGAATATCTGGTCTTAGGGGAATGACCTTCATCTTCTAAAGCATCTTCCAAAGGCACAGAACTGAGCACAACACAGCTCTGCCTTCTTTACCTTCCCAGGTGCCTGTGGAACATATGCACATTTACATATACATACATATATATACACACATATATATATCTACACAGAGAGAGAAAAATGATGTTTCATTGACAGCTCCCTGTAAAAACAAGCAAACAAAACAAAAATACTCAAAGAAATTACCAAAACATTTTGTTTATCTCTGGCAAGATGATCCTGAGTTACATTCCTGTTGAACAAACTTGGATCACTAAGAATGCACTTACCTCTTCTACCTTTTTCTTTTTTCTTTCTAGCTTTGAGTAGTAGAGTTTGAAGTGTTCTTTTCTGATTTTGTTTGCAGGAAAATGCCGTTATGAATGTGATGTTTGTTTCATCTTTCTTTTAATATAATATTTCCTGCAGCAGGCTGTTTTCTTTGGGAACCTTTTTTTTTATCTTCATAAGTGTGGCATTTTAGAGTTCCATTTTTTATTGCAAGTAAGAATTATAATAACATTATGTTAATACTATTAGCTAATTTTGCTACTTACTAGAAGCATTTTAGTCCAGCCTGTTCCATATAGTATTAAGTTGGATTAGCATTTTGAGTGTTATTTCTTCCCCATGCCAGGAATCTCTGATCAATGTTACAGACTATTAATTTCCACAAGGCTATTTCATAATTAGAACAAGGTTTTGTGCATTTAAATAATGACAAACAACCCCATACAGAAGCAGTAAATATCTGAAATATGATCATCCAGAAAGAAAAATCCACTTATATCATCCTAAGCAGACATTGCTCTCACCTGTTGCTGCAGGTGCTCTGCAGCTGAATACAACACCTTAAGTTCTTTTTTGGCAGAAAGACTGAGTGTCCATCACATTTTTTGAAGGCTTCATCAGGCATTTTCAGTATTAGGTCTTCTTGCCATTCCCATAATCACGAATCAGAGCCAATGTAACCAGGATTTTTGTGAATGGTGAGCCATTGAACAGTCATGTGGTAGGGGAATGCAGCAGGTCTGTGAAAAAATCTGGATTTTCCCAAGCAGATTTTTTTCCCAAGCAGATTTTTTTCCCAGGATTTTCATGTCTTACTTTGTGCTACTGGCCATGCTTATTTCTAAGAGTGAGCAGAAAAGGGTTATACCAAGGAAAGGAGTGTTAGATGAATCATATAACTGTACACTGAGGCAGATAGAGGTTGGGAGAGGACTTAAGTCAATGTTGGATAAAGATTTTTGGCAAACATGCTTTTTTAGGTATATATATGTATATATATATTAAAACAATACTATATTTGTTTTAGTTATATTAGTAGCTCTGCAAGAAGTTAGAAAGAAATGTGCTAGTTTGCTACTTCCTGATCTTACTGATTCTTTATGGAATCTTTTATTCTGCTTTGGTTTGTTTACACAGATGTACTACTTATCCCTCAGTTACTACAAATTCCTTAAAAGTTTCCTCACATATGGCATCAAATTCCCATTGACAGATATGCAGAGAAAATAAACTTTGTCAATGTACAGGCATTTGCCATGTACAAACAAGTGAAGAAAATAGCTTAACTATTTTTATCTTTTAAAGTATATGTTATTTTTATGAAAATAGTCTAAGGTCCAATATGGTGTCCTCAGAATATGTCCTCAGAACAATTTCAGCATCAACATTGAATATAAAGGCACAAGTGGGAAAAAGAATTATACAGTTCTAAGTAAAGGCTCAATGGTAGTGGATTTTTCCTTTCCCCTCCCCCCCCCTTTTTTCTTTTCAAACAATAGTATATTAAACATGTAGCTCTGTAGTTTGTTCCTTAAAGTAAATTCAAATTCTACAGAACTTTTATAAACCATAAGGATATACCCTCATCAAATTCTAAGGAAAAACAATTTTAAAAATCTTGAAAGAATTCAGTAATATTTTGGAAATCTCTTTTAAATGATAAGTAGAATAACAATCAGTAGTGATGTTTCTTTTATATTAATAGTACATTTAATATCTCTTTCTTGTATCATACTTTTTATGAACAAGAGGAACTTTTCCTTTTAATTATTTATGGAAAAGACGTATGTTCAGTTATGTCAGTCAAGTGTTGTAAAGTAGAATTATTTCTTAATACTATTAATGGTTTCTGTGAAATTTAGTTTCATTTATAAAGAAAATGGATATGCATTATCATAAAAGTGATGAGCAAACTGTAGTAGGTGTAAAATTAAAGAAAGTACCCTTGCATTATTCATAATTTAAAAGAAATTGCATTCTTAAATATCATTCCTAATTTTCTGGATATCATTGACATCACTACAGCAGAGCGGAGTAGAAAGAAAGCATCATATTCAATAGGTCAATTTTAGTTTGGATCAAAACTTGCAGCTCAGATCTGGTTTTGTCATTTGTTAAGTTTTACCAGGAATTTAAATATTCATTATCATAAACAAACATGAAAATTTATTGAATTAAAGTTCTGATTACACTGACACCTTGAATTAGCAAGAAGGTATGAAGCACTGCTGTAGATTAATTTTTTGACCATTGTATGTAATGATTCATGCACTTAGCCCACAGAAGCTCGAAATAACATCTTTTCTCCACTCAAAACCAGTACAGTCTCATAGGAAAACTGGTATTATGTTTTTTTGACTTGTTGAGATCTCTGATAGCTGCCATGTATCCTCAGTTCACACCAGAAACAGTAGAAATTTGTGCATTGTAATTAAGAGCCAAGAAAGGCAATGATGCTGACACTTCCAGTCCTGAAGTCAAAATCAGTCAAAATCTCAGGCCAAATTAAATCCAGTGAGACTTTGAATCAGACTACTTCTGAGAAAGGCTCTGCAATACACCTTTTTTTTTACCCCAGTTATTTGAAAGTTACTCTTCAGATTATCTGAGCACAGCAGCAAAAACGTCCAAGAACGTGCAAGGTCCTTTCCTCTGAGCCTTCACAGCAGCCCACACCAGTCAATGATGCCTGTCTGGTGCTTGTCAGCACTGTCAGGACTCACTGCCTGCCTCTGGAAGTTCTATTTTCAGTTCATTCCATATTCATTTAACGTAAAAGGCAGGTGAGGGGGAGTGACAACAGGGATCAGAAAGCCCTTCTCCAGAATCTTACTTGCTATCATTTGATCCTTTGAGATTTAACCTGTCAACTTAAAAACGTTATTTCACAGTATTTGAAGTTTTTGCATTGCAAAGAGCTGGTTGGGGGTATAAAATCTGACTAAGATCTGCAGTTCCATTCTCTTTACAATCAGATTATTTTTATTATGGAAGTTAATTTGGAACTGGAAGTACTGCTACCTCAAGAAGGAATATAGAATATATATATTTTTCTGCATGTAAATTAGTGATATTCAGTAGAAAAAGATGTACATGTTCTGACTGGTCGAATCTTATGAATGTTCCCGTGGCCAAGCAGCAAAACCAGAAGCTATTATTCATTTCAGATTAAACAGGAGTTTGAAATATTGTGGGTTTTTTTTTACTGAGAGTGTTAAAGATTCATTAAACTAATACTTTTTTATTACCTTTTTTTTATTTTTTTGTGCCAGGAATTCTTCAAATAGGACATTTTAAAATGTTGTCACCGCCCAGGGTAGATGACTAGTAGATGAAATCTAACAGGGTTCTACCATTTATGCTCTTGAGAGACTGTCTGGCAGGTTACAAGGAAATGCCACGTGTCACTCACTCTCGTGTCAGGACTCTCACCTGTCCCACTCAAAAGGGAGGGGGAGCAGTAATTTATGACTTGCAGGAAAAAATGTCATTGGTAGGAAACTGTCAAGCTTGCAAGGGCCACTGACAACATTATACAAGATAAAAATTTAGTGGAATAAATCTCTTGGTTTCTGTAGATATAAATGCTCTTTTGTGAAAAGAAAACTCGGAAGTTTTGCCTCATTCCCAATCTGTTCAAACCCTCCAAGAGTTAGATCTCCATGAGGGCACCCAGGCATATACATGCACACAGTCCTTACAATGTGTACCATAGTTACTTTAAAATCAATATCAAAGCAAGCAGGATACCTTGATACCTTTCTTTTTTATTCAGGCTCTGGCACAAGGTGTGGAAGAGTTGTAGCTCTGCAGAAGGTTTATAAGAATCTGTTCAGTCTTTACCTCTTTTCCTTTCTCCTCTTGTTTGAGGCAAGGAAAAAAAAATCTGCAGCTTAGAGATCTGGCAATTTTTTTTCTTATGGCTCAACGAATGGATGACTTCAAATTCTGTTGTACTAATAAAATTACTGTGGGAATAATGCATGATACACCATCGTACTTAGAAATGGGACATGGTTCTGGGTAAGTGTTTAGCCCATCCTTATGTATTTCAACATTGGCAAAATGTTTTGTGCTGTTGAAGGACATTAAAAATATATGCTGAGTTTGTTGGGTTTTTTTTTTTAAATTAGGAATGACCTTAATCAAATTTTAATGTTGTAAAAGCAAACATTAAGAAGTTGTTCTCTCATTGAAAATATGCTGAGTTACATTTCTTGTCCCATGCCATCATAATCAGTCTTTAAAATTATTTTTGGAATAGTAACTGTGATGGAAAAGCCACATACCATATGCATAATATAGCCAAATTTGATAGGTTTACTATATATATATCTCCTCAAGGAGACAGAATATTTTTAGGATTTTACTAGATCTTGTCCCTTAGAATAAAATATTTTGTATAAATAAATAAATTAAACACAGAGGTTCATCATTATTATTTATCATTATGAGAAACATATTGCACTTTGAAAAATAATCCTAAGAGAATAATTAATTTGCTTTTCACAAACTGATCATTGTTATATATAATTGTGTTGTAATTTACTAATATATCAAAAAGCACTAGCATAATCAAAATGCTTCTTATTTTGACTCTTGCAATGTACAAACATGCAGACAGAAGGGAAATATATCAATTGAAAACCTGTCCTATGAATGTGAATACCTGAAAAACCTTTCAGATTTTAGTGGGCTTTAACACTATATTTACTGTTTAGCATCTTTTTTTGCATTTCTACTTCATCCATCATCTGAAGCCTGACATAGTGTCATTCTTCTAAGTCAGTTTAGCAACAAATCAGAAAAACCCAAGTGATTACTCAAGCAAAGCTTATGTAGAAGATGGGGGAATATGCAAGGAGACAAACCAAAGTCTAATAAATTGTGTTTAAAACTTCACCTCTCACCTAGTTAGGTTGTGAAGGTACCAGATGAGTTTATGCACAAGCTGTTGACCCTTCAGGCTCAATATTCCAGCTGCCTGCATGGTAGAGAAATCATCTGGATTCTCAGAATTTTTACGAAGTTGACAGGAAAGAGAAGTCACAGAATGTTTCTCTGCAAACCTCATGAATGTAAAAACATTAACAGAATACATTCTCCAATGATAAAATCTGTGCCTGCAACTGAGCATCCTATGAATCAATACTAAGAGGAGTAGCACAAAAAGGTAAGTTTTAAAAAATCATGAGCCTAATTCTTGCACACTGTGAAATGGCCTTTTAGGTTGAAACTGGTTTAAAGGCTTTTCATGTCCTTTGAGCTTCTGAAAATTCAAGTGTACAGTATTTTTTTTTTTCCAAGTATTTTGTTTTAGTAGTAGCTGAGATCCTCCTGTAATCACTTTTCTCCAGGAATTGCCTCCTTCAGAAATTCCTAAGATACATTAGGGTGTGATAAAGGCACAAGTTAGTGGCATGAATTGCTGTCTGTTGTGAGAGCTGGGAGGAATAAGCACTACATGTCTCTGCTGCTAAGTTTCCAGAGAAACCTACATTTTCCACTGCTGGTTCCTTATTCTTCAAAAGGCAAAGTAACTGAGAAGTTTATGCCTCAGAAAACGCAAAGAGAAGGATCATGCAGGCAACTAGCTGTGGGTAGCAGAGGCCAGATAATGTACCCAGCCACTTCCAGCACTCTGCAAGAGCTGTATATTACAGACCTGAGATATAGGAGGGAGTTTCCTTTGGAAGGCAAAGCTGAAAGGAAGCGTATTTCCTTCAGCAGCAGGGAATAGCATGAAAAAATATTTGTGGAGAGCAGTGGAGGAAGATGGTTAAGGAGAATCAGAGTATCTCTTTGTAGATAACAGTGAAGTTGTGCGTTCTTACAAATAGGCTGAGGTGGAATATTTTATTTCTGTTTGTTGCTACTTGATAGCGGCAGCTTTCCTTACCCAAAGTAAGGCTACTACACTATTACTTGTGTGTTTCTATCAATGTATTATGAGAATACTAGAATCATATAGGAATGCTAGATTAAGTATAGGCAAATGGCCTGACTGTATTCCTTACCAAAGTCGACGGTATTCCACCCTGAGCTTCACGATGTACTACACTGATGAGTAGCACTCTAGCAGGGTTCATGTCATCCACGTATGAATATATGACATATAAAAGTACCTTTGGCTGAAGTGCAGCCATGCTTTCAGTGTCTGAAGTAAGGATGAACTGGTCCAAAACTGCTAAGTGTTCTGTGTTTCATTCAAATGTATTATAGAAGAGCAAGTTGTGTATTTTTTTTATGAAGCTATGAGGAGGGAAACAGCTTACAGTTGTCAGACAGAGTTGTCCAATGATTGAAAAGAAAAAGAAACTTGTCTTTCTAAAACCATACATGAAGTTGTAGATAACACTCCCTAAACTTACAATCTTGCTGTACCTTTCTCTTCATCACAGTTTTCTGTGTCATACTTCTTGCAGATTCAGATTCTAGAATAGCTGGAACATCCTTGATTCAGAATGTGCTCTGTGGCAGTCATATATTCTTGAATTATTTTTGTAGTCTGTCTTTAGTGTGGGTACTCAGACTGGGGACACAGCATTCAGCATTGTTATGACCAATATGTAGTGCAGTGGTTTCAATACATCATCAGTAGTGGGTAAATTTACAAAATTTTCAGTTTCCAAGCTATAAAAAAAAAAGACTTCTTAAGCATTTTATCCTTAATGATGTAATTTTGATGACTCTTGATTGCTCACTTTCCCCAAAAAAATACCTCTACATCATTACTTTTATCTAATTCCTTACTTACTCAGATCTATTTTTGAATCCATTTGTGGACCGTACCTTATTCTAATATTCAGTTCTCCACACTTCTTTCCATTCATAGTATTTTGCTTTTCATCTTCTTCATTTTATATATGTAAAGGAGATTAAAACCAACCAAAACAGTGTTATGGGAACCGAGAGAGAAGAGATCTTAAAATATAAAGACCTGTACTAATTTTAACAACATGGATGGTTTCACAAGCATAAATAAATTTGGAAAAGTATAATAATTTTCTGAAAGTACTTCAGTAGTGTAGTCATCAGGGAGGTATAACAGCATTTTAAGAGTAAGGATAATTATTGGTATAGTAATAAGGGGATATAAACTGTCCATGGATCACTTCAGACTATAATTCAGAGGAATAGAACAGGACAATAATGCTTTGGTGGGTCCAGGTTGTAACAGCTAGAAGGAATCCCATCAAGTCCTGAATGTAAAAATTCCTGCAGAACTGAATTCACGACTGTAATATATAAAAAAATTATGCTGGTTCCTAGTATCCTTTATCTTTTTGGCAAAATCATCTTGCAGCATAACTGTTTGGATTTATTTTTACAATGTAGAGTTAAACTTAGAGGCAAATTCTGTCAAGTTTGCCCACTTGCTCATGGTGCATTACATTTTAGTTTTTATTCACTGATGAATTGTACTTGTGGAAAAAAAAATCAAAACAACAAAACAACTGCAAACCCAGACAAAGCCTACTATAATTACTTAAGCACATTTCCTCAGAAATACTATTTGCAGCTCAGCTAGCAATATGCTGCTATGTGTTGCTTACAAACCTTTTCACTGGCCTCAATTTTCTTGCCAGGCTGGGCTTCCTATCTTTTGGGCCAGATTTTCCATCCCTTGCATAAATTCTTTTATCTCTTCTACCCAGTCCAGTTAGCAAGGTCTTAAAATATGAACATCCATTGATCTTTTGTCACATACTGTATCTTTTTGCCTCTGCAGGCATATGGGTCATTAAAATCCATATTTTTATCTAGTCTATGTATTTAAGGTTTTTTTACCATCACTACTTTTATTTTCTGCCCAGCAAGTATAGTTCTTCTCTGTCTGGAATCCTCAGTATGTTTTTACCTCTTTGGTCCTTTTAATTTCCTTTTTATTTCTAACAAGGATATTGAAAAGACTAAAATTGATGTTTGTCAAGTTTATATTCATTTTCTTGAGTTTTTAATGATGAGTTAAAAGTTTAACAGGATTTCTTTTTAATAACTGAGCACTAGAAATTATTCTCTTTTTCTAAGTAAGAAATAAAACAAAGGAATTTTTTCACCCAGATTTACTACACTGGTTTACACATCTATTATATGGAATGTAGTGATGGGTGAAGATGGGACTGAAATTCTCTTAGATGCTACAGGTAGCTGAAAAACAGGTATATAGGTGAACCTCTACTGGTTTGCAAATACCTCTAAAGATACATCATGTTTCCATAAATAACAGTGTCCATTAAATGCTATTAACCAGTAGTAGATCTATCATGTTCCCATTAATAGTGGAATATTCTTTATGTTGTTAACATCACATAAGTTTTAGTGTCAAGTCATCATAACAAAAGCAAGGGGCAGCTTTTCCTTAGGGAGCAGCAGGTCCATTCCACAGAGTCCTGAACAAAGCAGCCAAATGCTAGATAGGTGCTTATCACGGAGAGGTGGATCATGACTCACATTGCTTCTAAATTTTCCAGTACTTACTGTGTCTTAGGCAAATTAGTTTTTTTAAAATTCATGTTCAAGTGTCTTTTTGTATCTCACAACATGGTTTCCCTTTAGAAATTCTTTGTAATTACCTTTGAATTTGGTTTTCACTGTTTCCAAAAAATACTCCTTCTCTCACAGTAGACTGATTCATTAGATTGGATTTCACTTACAGGCACAATACAGCATATACTCTCTAATGTCCTCTCTGAAAAGAACTGATGTGAACAAGCATGGGCTTGCACAAACTCCTAAGAGGTTTAGAAAAATCGAATGGAAGTTTTTCCATTACCTCAGACTTGTTTCACTTCTTTTTAACTACAAAATACATGTTGGGGATTACTATCTCACTCAATGTATTCCTAAGAGTAAACATCTCAAATATAAGTATACCAGTTTTCAGCAGCTCATTAAAAACTAATCCATTAGCATATTTTTACATACATCTTTACAATATAAATTATTTATATATTCTAAAAAAAAGTTTAAAAAGAAGTTTAAGCAAAAGGAAATGTAAATCCAGTGCTGGGTAAAATTAGGTGTTTATATTTTTTGGCTAAACACAAATTATAATTTGCATTTCTTATCATTATTTAGAGTTAGAATAATTTTTTTAGTCAGCTTTTCACTTGTGAATGTTTTTTTTTAAACAGATATTATTCTTTTAGCATAGAAAATTTTACATTGTCTGTATAATATTTAACTCCTGTTTTCTGCTGAAGTCCTATTACACATGTAAGGCAAAACTAGGAACCTGCAGCCAAATAGCCAACAATTTCATCACAGGTCTGGGAAAATCAAATCATATTTATCGTCTGAATGAACTGTCTTTGACTAAAATGTATCATTTATGTTGAGTATGCTAATAATGATACATTAGTAAGCAAAAGGCTATTTACCAAAGTGATAGAATAACTGTAGTTTCTGTAAACTACAGTTTTAGTAGTAGTCTGAACTCCACACATCTATATGCTCTGTTAGAAAATAATGAGGTCTGAATGAACTTTGAACAGAACTGTATTGTAGATTTGAGGAAATTCTGTCTCTGGATGTGTAGAAACCTCACCCTAAATAGCCCTGTTTAATTATCTATCCCGTCATATTGGGTAGAGAGAGTAGGTTTGCCACAAGAGAAATCCAACTAGGTGGTGACAGAGATGAGATCAGAGATTGCTTGGATGATCTGCTGTTCTCTCCTTCAGCAGACTCATGGGGAACAGGAACTTTAGAGTTAGTACCAGGGACTGGCTGTGATAATACCAGAAAGAGGCTGCTTGATAAGGATGAAACATCCTCCCTTTACTTATTTTATGTGCATATTTCAGATTAGAACATCTGGTTCATTTGGGAAAAACCAACAAACAAAAAATGCAAAAATTCAAGATGAGTCCATTCTTCAAGCTCCAAGCCTGAAATGGTGTCCAATTCTCTAATTTTATCACTTTATGAAAATTATTACCATTGCATATGGATTTTGTTGTCCTTACATCCTTTAATCACCACAGTTGTTCCACTGCTGCAGGTGCTGAAAGGAAGCAAGCTTCCTAATAATCACTGGTGCTTATACTTACGTGTTTTCCAGGTAAAGTCTGTATTCAAATATTTTTTTCACAGTGCATTCCTGTCCTTCAGTTTTGTTCTACTTTGATCAGACCAGATGTGTTGCAATGTCGCTGCCAGAATAGGAAAAAATTGCTCTCTGTGCAAGTCATGTATGCACAGATGTTTCCTTGCAAGCTGCATTCCTCCTGTGTTTTGCTGATAACTTTTGCAGTAGGAAAAATGTTGTCATTTGAAGCCTGTGCTAAAGCAATGAGGATTCTCTTCCAAAGTTTGCATGGCTAAAAACAGTTCACAAGGCTGTCTTTGCTTTTAGTTATTTCTGTCCTTTTGTTTTTCTTGAATCTAGATGAAACTCCATTTCTGGTGTGTATTTGCTTTTTAGAAAGATGACAATATCTACAGTTGTTAACATATTAGAAGATTAAGCAATGGCAAAAGCAGTAAGCAATTCCCCTGTCAGAAGAGAACATCTCTAAATGCATCATATCCCACTCCTTTCTGGTGATTATACCAGTATGTCAGCAGTTCCATTCCAACCCTCTGGTTTTGAAAATAAGTAACAACTTTTGAGGGTCTCTTTGGGCTACGATTGGCCAACTAATTCATGATCAACAAGCTAAAGTTTAAAAGAAAAGAAGGAAAAATATTATCTTAAACCCTAATATAAATAACTGTAAGGTTTATACTTATAGAAAGAAGAGACATGAAAGTGAGATTGGATGAACTGAACCCAGAACCTGGGATTTAACTGCTCATAGAAGCAAAAGATAAAAACTTTGAAAAGAAGCTGTAATGTTATTTGAGAGGGACAACAGAGTTCCTGCATCATGTGTTGCTCCCATAAATTAATATCCCCCAATTCTGATTTCCTTATTATTCCAGAAGGAAAATACCATTAGTGGTTTAAAGAAGAGCATATTTGGTCATTTGAATATAAAACAGAGATTAAGCAATTAAAGAGTATCCAAAGGGCAACAAAGATGGTGAAGGGCCTTGAGAGGAAGCAATTGAGGAGCAGCTGAGGTCACTTGGTCTGTTCAGCCTGGAGGAGGCTGAGGGAAGACTTCATTGCAGCTACAACTTCCTCATGAGGGGAAGAGGAGGGACAGGCACTGGTCTCTGCTCTGTGGTGACCAGCGACAGGACCTGAGGGAATGGCCTGGTTGTGTCAGGGGAGGTTTAGGTTGGATATTAGAAAAAGATTCTTCCCCCAGACGGTGGTCAGGCACTGGCACAGGCTCCCCAGGGAAGTGGTCACAGCATCAGCCTGACAGAATCCAAGAAGTACTTGGACAATGTTCTCAGGCACACGGTGTGACTCTTGGGGCGTTCTGTGCAAGGCCAGGAATTGGACTCGATGATCCTTGTGGGTCCCTTCCAACTCAGCAGATTCTGTGATAGCTAAACCGTGTCCATCTAATGGAAAGGATAGATGCTATTTAATACAATTGTTTTGCATATCAGTGTTGGGTTGTCTTGCTTCCCCCATTGATGTATTGTTGTGAAATCATTGTAACTGAAGAGATGAATCAGCTTTTGCTAATATAGCCATACCCTCTAATAACTTTGTTCTGCATTTTGTGCTGTACCTTTAAAGACTACTATTTAAAAGAAATTCCCTGATTTTAATTTGAAGAAATATTTTTATTTGGATGCATTAATTTTATTCTGTATTATGCAGAGGTGAAATTTGATCATCTATAAATTATTAGTTTTTATAAGTTCAGTAACCATTTCATTATGCCTATCATGAGCAGACCAAAGTCTTCTTGACTTCTTTTTGTGTGTGATAAAGGTTAAACATTCATGAAATTTTTGTCTTGATTTCATTTTGACATAATTTAAAGATTATGTGTGTTTGAAAGAAAAAGCAATAGTTTCCATACTTGAGAATTAAATGTTTCAATTCACCTAAATCAAAGAAGCAGTAACAAAGTCACCTCATTATCTTAGTGATGTGTGAACTTGAAATATTATACTGGCTCTTTTAAGAGCTGTATGAAGGACAACAGCATCTTATTTTTCAGCTTTTTATTAAAAAAGAAAATAATATTTAAAAAAAAATCTAAGAAAGTTTACTTTCTTGGCTGTTAAATCAAAAACAACTCATGAAATGTACCTCCACAATAAAGAGGACTGATAAAATTTTGCTTACAGATTTCACATATTTTTTTCTAATCATGTCACTTAAATACTATTTCTGTTGTATAAAAATGGCTGATATTGGTGTTAAAATTATGAAAAAGCCTCACTGCTGATTGTCCTGATGCTTGGCTGAACTTTAGAGGCTTACAGTCTCTTTCCATTCAAAGAAGAGATGGCTGATGCAGTTCACTGATTCAGTCTGTTGTTCCTCCAGTGTAGTCCTTCCTGTTTGCTTTGAATGGCCAGAGGCCCGTTGCCCTGGCCCAGTGGGAACCAGGCAAGAGAGATGGTTTCTTTTCTTACATTTTCAAGTTTCTTTCAATCAGAATTGTAACAAAAGCTTACTTTCCTTTGACTTTTTGTCACTGTCATCTTAAAAGTGCTTTCTGACTGCCTCAGTGTGCTCCTCCCTACCTTTTTAGTGTATTTTTACTACTTCTCCTAGGCACATGAAAACATATTTGTGCAACTGAACCTCTGTCTACCTCTGCTAGGCTTAAACTTATGGATGGAAGAAAGTAGACTACAGGCATCGTGCATTGTCCAGGCTTGCACACTGTCTGATTTTCCAGTGGCATAAAAGTCATTAAATTAGTGAATACACATGTGCTTCCATATGTAATTTAAGGAAAAATCTTGCCATTTTTTATGATAGCAAAGGCAGATGTCTTCATTCAGTTCCAGTTCATGTTCATTGTCTCAACAATGGAACTGTTGTGGAACCATCTTCCATAGATGTGGGCTCTCAGATACAAACAATAATCTGGATCTTTTTTAACTGGTTGTTGTTCACCTGATTTAGAGCGCAGCCTCATGAGTAGTTTCAAGGACCTGACTGAAAGTGCACTAACCACAGAGTAGCAAGTACAAAGAAGAGGGGAGAAGGCTACCCTAGAAGGTCAACCAAGTGTGTTTATGGATGAAGAGTAACCTATGATTCCAGTCTGAACAGAGCTCTCCATGAGACTGAACGATTTTGTGGCTTCTTAGAGAAAGAGCATTCTGCATTTCTATGATCATTATTGTGGCAAGAAGATTCAGTCCATGATTTTACATTGCAAAAACGTTCTGTAGCATTTTTGTTGTATTCAAGTTGCAGATTTAGAAAGAGATCTATGACAATATTCTTTTATTCTGACATTCCTCTATGACTGGGTTCTCAGCTGTGGTTTCTGAAGTGGATGTTTCAGCCCAACAGATGAATTAGTATTTTACAGCACAAGAAAAAAAAAACATAAGAGGCAAGAAAAATGCTAAAATAATAGCCTTAATTGGTACAGATTTAAATAATTTTTCATTTAATCATGGCTTAGAAGTTCATTATAATGAACTAGAAAATAGTCATACCTCAATAATTACATTTAAATATTTACTCATATAAATAAAACAAAAACTAAAGTGAATCTTAGAGGCTTAGTCCACTGTGCACTGAATATTGCAAAAGGCCAATTTGCTCCCAGTGCTCTGAGCATGTTTCGAGAATGACAATTGTCCTTAGCTAAATCACTGATTCCTACTGTTAGAAATAACAAAAATTCTTCATGATTGTCTTTCAGATCAAGTGACTGGAAGGGGTTCCATTCATAGGAAGAATAAGATTCAAAAAAACCAACAAAATCCTTTTTTAAAAAAATCTCATTTCAAGATAAAAGGTCCATTATGTGTCAATATCACAATGCAAATATTTTCTAGACCATAATCTTTTTTATATGTGTGTGTGCGTTCTTTGACTTCCTGCTGTGTAGTGTTCTTTTCAGGATATTCACTGAAGAAGTTTAACCTGCTCCTGCTCTGAAATATCATACACCTTTTGGTCAAAATAATAGTCCTTAGGGTACTACTGAGAAGCTTTTATTTTGCAGAACAACTAATATTCTCTCCTTTGCAGTGATTTCAAGTCAGTACAAGAGGCTTGTACTATATGTATTTTTGCTATTTTTGTTTTAAAGGGACCTATATTTTTTCAGTTAGGAATTTGCTGTCATTTGACTGAAGTCTGCCTGGAGGAATCTTTGTTCTTTTTTAACCCATTAGCTGTTGAAATTGTTTGTGTGCCTTGAACAGATGAGAGATTTCAAATGGCTTTCTCCAGAAGTGACAGAAGAGCTCAGTGTAGGAAAAATCCCACTGAGGCTGAACTCTCTGTTCAATAAGACTGTCAGCACAATGCACTACCACTGTTGTATTTCCAGTTGTGATCACACTTTATGTTTTTATTAGGCATTTAAAACCCTGCTATGACTGCAAATTTAAACAAAAGGAAATCTAAGGCATCTAAGGCTTTTACAGCTTTAATTTCGCACTGTTTAATATATGCAGTAAGAAGCTCTCTAATTAAATAATGGTTCTCCCCGCATACCCTACAAGAATTTATTTAGTGAACAAAATAGTCTATACATACTTAAAAAGTGGTTACTCAGTGTTTTGGCTGTTTTCCTTATCACTCAGAAATGTAGCCATAAGCTTAATTGATTGCTGTAAGTACAGAAATGTCCATTTATATGTGGCCATCCATATGGTGCCTATGAGACTGCCTTAGGAAGATTTCTGCATTTCTTTTCACAACTGCAGTCCCCTTCATCTGCTTCTGCATGTGCCATGCTGGAGCACATAAGCAGCAGGTAAAAAAAAAAACAGTAATGTGAGCTGCCTTTGTTGTGATGTGGCATTTTGTGTCTTGATTTGCATCTCCTGGCACTGTTGTATATTAAATCCCTAACATATCAAGCCACTCTGAAAATAGAGATTGGAATAGGTTTGTTCTCTGTTATTAGGTATCAGCAAATGAAAAAAATCTCTGGTAGAATTATAAGGAAAACTATCCATTTTTCTAAGGTGACATTTTTCACTTCCAGAGCTTACCTTTCCTGTTTACGATTTTCCTACATATGCCTTCCCACTTCTGAAAAAAAAAGAAGTAGAAAATTCTATTTTCTACGGCTACATAAGCTGAGGCTGTACCACGACATCATTGTGGACACACACGGGAAAAACAATTAAATGGAATCACCATGATAACCCTTCAAAAGGGTCAATAAGCAGAATTGGAAATTTTGCATCCAACCTACAGAACAAAACTAAGCAAATCATGTGCGTATTCAGTTTGTGTACAGGCAAAGCTCGGAGAGAAATCAGAAGTCATCAATTGTTCTGGGCATCTGGTAGTATATCCTCTTTTAACTAATCATTTTAGTTGTTCCCTTCTTTGACTTGTCCAGCTATTTTTCCTATGTTTCTGTTGCTGCCTGGGTTAGTTTTCTGCTACCCCATTTGCCAAACAGGTTTTTAATTCTGATTTTTGCCCATTTCACTGTAGCGTCCTGCCTAGCCAGGCTGAATTCTTTCCTAGGTTGCTGTTTCTCCAGCTAGGTCTGTGTTCCTCCTTTGACTCTTCCTGGGCACATTTTCTGCCTTACACTTGTTCTTCTCCATGACTTTGCAGTTCCTTCCTACATCTCTTGCTATTAATCTGCTCTGAATCAATTCTCAACACATACCTCCCACAGGAGAAACCTTTTGGGTTTCTATTTGATTGTTTGGTTGGTAGTTTTGTTTTGTTTTTTAATTACCTTTTTGGTTTTATTTAGTTGATGCCATTCTCCCAGCACTACAGATTCTTTTCTTATTTGTCCTGTATCCATCTCTCTCACCTTCAGTCCTGGCATGGCTTCATGAAGATAATCCTTCCAAAATTTCAGCCTTCACTTGGCCAGATGTTAAGAGACTTTTCCCTTCTCCAACACGTGTTGCTTCTTGGCCTCCTCTGATGTACTTAACTCTCACTTTTAGTTCTTTTTAGTCAGTTCTATCTTTCCTTCCACACCCACACTTTTGCTCTGACCATCAACAAGTTCAATTTAATCATGGTTTACCTTTATGCTATTTTTTTTCATTCTCCGTCCAAAGTGTTTATCCAATTCCTTCCTTTCTGTAGAGGAATAAGACAATTTGTTTTTCTGGAAAAAGAAGACAGCAGAGGAGAGATGGGCTTTTTGTCTTGCAGCAACCAAAATAATAAAAATTTTTTAAAAAGTCTTCATTCTCATAAACTGGATCATCAATTTGCCTTCTAAGGATGGCTTCATTCTTTCTAATTATTGTATATAGTGGGTTCTGGGTTTAGCAGGTATACTAGCACAAATTTTTCTGAAATCTTATGTTAATATTAATCAAGTCTTGTTGGTCATACACAAATTCTGGTTTTTTCTGAAGAATAGATTACAGGTAAAAGTAGGAAAAATTTTAAAACTTTAGGAACAAATTGTATATGTATTATAAAGTAATTTCCTACCTAATTTGAATTTTATTCCAATGTTTCTGAATCATTACAATCCCTCTCTCCGCTATTGTAGCAGACATGTTTTGTACTTTTTTTGTCCCTCTGAAAATCTTCATTGTTTGCCCTGAAACCTTTTTGAGAGAAAAAATGGTAAATTGAAGTAAACAATTATCACAAAGCATTTTTGAGAAAATAATTATAAATTTGCAACAAATTTATATATTTGTCTAAGCAGCTGAAAATGGAATTTTGTTATATCAAGAAATTTATACTAAAAAAAACCCACTTAATTGACCTTCTATTCAAAATCCTCATAAGTGTTCCTTATATTTAGATCTTACTGAAGGAATAGCTGATAAGGAACTCGTGTCCTTATCATAAAGCTAAAAATGAAGGTAAATACTATTTTCAATGAAAAACCCAATGTGCATTCCAAATGTGCCAGTGTAGCCCTTCTGCAGAATACTAAACAGATGTAGTCCTTAGGGCATTCTAACTTTCAAAAATGAGAACAGGCAACATTTTAATAGGCAATCTTAAGGGAAAGGGCAGTCTCTCTTCCTGCAGAAAGACCACAGTGAAAATAAGTTCCATAAATATTCAAGCTCTTTAAATACAAACTGGTTAGAATTGGGGTTTTTTCCACGGGTAGTATGCTAGTGTATAAGAAACTGAATAACATGGGAAAAATACAGAAGTTTTCCTGTTTCTGATTTTAAAAAAAAGGGAGGGGATTGGACTTGCATATCTGCACAAAGGAGAAACTTGGAGAATGTAGACAATAGAAATATGCTGTATCTGAGGGTGAAAAGTAAAGTTAGTACCCTCAGTCTCACAGCAACCAGTTTTTGCCTTTCTCCAGACACATGATTAGTGAATGGCAAGAGACATGTTTCACTATCCCAGTGTATCCCCAGCTATGACTGTACTGATAAATAACCATCCTCATTTTTAATATTCTCAGGAAAGGAGAAAACAGTGTCAGCTGTAGTTACAGTTGCTTCACTAACCAGCTTCTGACCACGCTAGCTCTCCTACTCCCTACCTTGGCTTGGAAGAAGTTCAACATTTAAGTAGTCTAGGTTTTTCTACATGTCCTAATTACTGTAATGAATGCTCTGGTTGTAGGGTACAGACTTAATGAATGACATCAGCATCAATTATATATTTCATTCTTCATTATATATTTTTTTCTGCTAAATGGTGAAAGAGTGAGAGACTATAAAAAAATGCAAGATGTACAGCAAATGGTATTTTAAAAGCATTTTTTCCAATGCTTTCCAAAATGTTATTCATTAATTCTGAGGAAAGCTGGGTGCTTACAAGTCGCAAGCCCTCCTTGCCAGCTGTAAATAAAAGAAAATAAAAATATATGCATACTCTTTTAATGTTGTTTTTATGATCTGATTGCTCATGGGATTTTATACACATTGCACATGCAGAGAGTGAAAAAGAAGTTGTCTTTTTGAACTATTGTGATAACTTTTTTAAAGCAGAATCTTTTTTCAGGAAAAAAACCACTGTTTAAAACAGTATCAGTCTTCTGAATAATGAGCTGTTGACAAAGAAGAAATAATAGATTTTGCATTAATGACCCCTGGAATTACATTAGTTATACACTCATTTTAGAATTATTTGTGTAAATTAAATGTGTGTCTAGTTAGGTCACATTTTTAATATATTTATATGCTGATTTGCATTATGGTTTCATTAACAGTAATCCCCAAGTCTTAACCCTGCCTTTATACTACTCCATGCCAAAACTAATTTTCATTTACATGGTCTCAGTTTTGTCCATAATGTGTTTATGTTTCATAAAGGCATAAATTAATTTTAAAAATTAGCATGTGATTCCATTTATGCCTCTCTCTTCTACTTGAAAATTATCTATGTGATAAATAATATTAACATCACACTGCCTACATCTGCTATTGTTTTTGTCCCATTATGGTCTTACAGGCAATTAATGTCCTAGCCAGAAGACTTTGAAGAAGGCTATTATACTTCCATTTAACAGGCTGTTGCCTGTTCTTGACTTTGAAATTAGCCCATATTTACATAATTTTAAAAAAATCAGTATTTATTTATTTTATGGGGGTGGGTTTGGAGTTGTCTTCTGCTGCAGTATAGAGGTATATGTATTTGACTTCCTTAGATGACATTTGTCTTATCCTCAAAACACAGACACTGTATTTTGAAATTCACTGTCTCATTATAAAGCACTAGTCATCATAATTCAGTTGGAAGCTGAATATAAATGGAATATAATTAAGATAGCTGTCCATTTGTGTTCATTGAGTAGATGTTTAATCTGTTTCTCTCTCCTAAACCTTGTGTTTTGCTCCTCTGCTACACGCTTTCTCAGTTTTTTCAGTGGTGTTACAAAACACACGGAATTTGTTACAGACAAGCAACAAAAACCACCCTAATGAGCCTCCCTGCACTCTCTCATCACAGACATTAAAGGTTGTGTGTAAGAAAGGATGGTAGGAATAGCATCTAGACATGGGTGGTGATGAACCTTTTTCTCCAAGTGAGTTTTGCAGATTTTGGAGATGGTTTGTGCTTGTAAAGCACATTAAGGAGCAGATAGTAAGGAAGAAGATGTCACTTCACTCTATGTCTCTGGACTGGTTAAGGCTGTTACATTTGGCTTCCTACTAACTTGGAAAGAAATGATCAGTTCTGCCTTTGTCTTGCTGAAAAATGTTATGATAATAAGGTGGTTTGGATGGACAACTATTTCCCTGTACCTCAAAAGCTTTCTGTACTTCCATTTCCTGGCAAATAGTTGGGCTCCTTAAGGATATCCTTAAAGGATAAGTATCTAATGATTATACTTCCTGGAGTTGGGAAATGTAAAAACAGATTCAATGAGGAAATATTTCAGTAAGTCTCATGAAACGTCACATCCTGAGAGAGGAATGCTGCTTTACGACATTTTATGTAAGAATGCTGCGTAGGGATCCTGTCCATAACCAAACCTCATAATACAGTCCTTGAAAGCCACAGAACTACTCTTATGCCTGAAATTTTCTTGTGAAGCCATAGATTTTGGAATGTGGTGGCTCAGATGCTGATGCTATCAAGCCTGCCACAGGCACCAACAGTAACAGCAGTATGTTCAGTCTGCCTTTCTGCTAACAGTGGACCCTTCTCAGCAACTTCTTATTTCCCCTGCTGGACAGGGAAGCAGGTTTGACCTGTGCAATGCATTCAGAACATGGGTAGCTTTACTGATTGAGACTGCACAGCAAGTACCACGAAGGAGCACTAATCATATGGTTTGCATGTCTGATTTCTTTGTTTCCTGACTCTCTCTTTTTTGCCACCTTTGTACCTGCCATTTTCTGCTCTGCTCTCCTGTCAGGCAACAAATGTTTAATAGCTACTTTCTCTCCATTTTTTCCCATTTTTGCTACATCTATACCCATATTTGATATTTCTGATATTGTTACCTAGATGATTTTTGCTTATGAAGTATTACTGAAAGAGTTACCAAGATTCTGCTGGCCTTGCACGACTTCACTCCCCAAAGGTACCCAATGCTTGCTGTCATCTATGAAGCCTGACCATTTCTACTTTACTCCACCTATGCACTGATGAAATTCTGCCACCCTTCATGGCACTGTCTGTAGCTTTTGTCAGCTCCTCATTTCATTTCCTAACATGTCTGACAATTTCTTATGTCATATCCAGCACTTTTCTATGTCCTATCCTGTTAGCCTAACCTCAGTGAGTACCAAATTAGTGTTTTCATTTTCTTACACCCCTAACAGCACAGAGATGCAATCAAGCCTGAGGGATTTTTGAAAGCTAAAAGGTATCCTAAGTTCTCTGAATAGACACCAAAATATGAACTGCAGAAGGAGACATACCTATAAATCTAAAATTTCTCTTTGACGCTGCTAGTCAGCTGTGTGTTTTATATTGTTCATTTAAAATTTAACACAACGATTGTGCCTGGTAGAGACAGAATTTAAAATTATTTAGCAACTGTCTATTAATACTGAACAGCAAGTTGTGAAAAATGATAAAATACCTTGATCATCATATATATTCTTGATCCAGGATATTGAACACTTATTTCAGTTGAAACTGAATAGATGCAAAAAATGAAGTCCAAAATTGTAAGTTTTGATACAGCAATGTAGAATGCATTGCATTCAGGGATGCAAGAGAACTTTCAAGAGTTCAAAGAGAATTTATACAGGCCTATAATCTTGAGAAAATTGTAGTAGGATTTTGTAATGATGGCAAGGGATTTAAACCTGTTCTCTGTTTCTTAAAACAGTTCCTTTATATTTTTGTGAAATATAAAGTTTTAGTAGTTGCTCTGGGGGAAGGATGGCATCTCCTGAATCTTACCTGCTCAGTAATGAATGTAAAAGGTCAAACCAAAGTAGGCAAACAGTAGAGCACTCAGGAGGCAAAGTCCCTCCCCGCACACTTCTGAAAACTGAGGAAAGGTAATCCTAGCACAGAGAAAAAAACTTCAAGAAAGGGACATACAGGTAATGATGGCCTGAAAGGTGAAGCATTTTGCAATTATATAAGAATAATAATTTCAACATGTCCTTCTGTTTGAGCTTCAGATTCTTGGGTTAACATTGTGCATATAATACTAACTACAAGAATGTCTCAGAAACCTAAGTAGAAAATAAAATATTTGTATATATCTTTTGTTATCTAGGAAAGTTTGGCTTAGAAGGCTCCATTTCTCAGAATTTTTTTTGTGCCATTTCAACTGATAAACTACTTCCTTATTCTATATCTTCCTTAATAAAGTAATCAGAATTGGGGTGTGGGTTTTTTTGTTTGTTTTTTTTTTTTTTGCTTATATTCTAAGATATTCTTTCTTTTGTTTCTGCAAATCTATGTTAAGCATACTTCTCAATGCTCAAGAATGAGTCAATGTCATTGTTAGTGCTCTGTGGCGCATACCTTGGAAATTTTGTCATTCACTTGAAATTTCAACACAATCATGAGGGACAATTTTGATTGAGCTGTGTGGGTGTGATCAGTGATCTGATATTAAGCTGCATAAAACCAGCATCTCAATACAGAACTCCTTCCTAAATTGCTCTCCTGCTGTACTTCTGATGTATGCCTGGATGGCAGAGGGTGGTGGATCCTTCTAGTTACTCAGGTTTCATACTGATGTTTTCATGTGAAATATCACATGACAAGGAATACAATATACATAACAAGCCAGCAGTGAGTTGAGAATTTGTACATGAAAAGATACGTTTTCTAATGTTGGAAATAGAGCCCACCAGCTCTATACAAAATAAAAACTTGAAAGAAAACTGAATTCTAAGGCTGAAGTGGAATCTTCGGTATTTCAGAGACAGTAAACCCCATTTTCCTGCTGGTTTCATGAAGCTAAACCTATTTCTATGCTATTTCCTTGCTTGGTGTCAGCCTTTTAGCAGTAACTGGAGATAAGAGAGTCTGTAAAAGAGAAGAAAAAAAAAGGAGTAAAGGAAGACTAGAGAATCCGAAGAGTATTTGTCTTGACTTAGAGAGAAAACAGATAGATCCTAGAATCTTTTTAAAACAGGGAAAACTGTAGTGCAAAAGGAGGCATAGGAGAAGGCGGCTTAGGAAATGGATTCAGTGCTGGAAGTTAACTAAGATGTATGGATGTTGGAATATGTTGATTTCAATTTGTAATGATATGATCTGAGGTAGCCAGAGATTGTAATGTGTGGAATAGTTGTCAACTATTCTGTTTTCCTTTAGTACCTTCTGCTTTTGTGTGTTAAGAACTCCCTTCAACATTTACCAAAAAAAAAAAAAAAGACAAGTTCTATCATCAAAAAGCAAGAATATAGGTGCCTGATATTTAACCACTTGTGGTTTGGTAGTCTCATAATCTCATTCTGGAATTTATGTAATACTTCATGTAGAAATAATGATTACCCACATATATTTTTTTCATTCATAAAATGGAGAAAGTAAAGACAAGTTTACATTTTTCAAAGATAAAAAATGACTTCTTTTATTCTAAATTCATATGATGGATTTTATACTCTTGAAAGTGTCATTAGCAATTCGTATAAAAATCAATGCCTATTGAGTCCCAAACATGCAGTTTTGCTTTGAAAAAACCTTTTCATTCCTTCCCTGTCCCTTTCATAAAGTATACAGTAGGCTGAATATTAATCCTCACTACTTCTGTATATTAATTTCCAACTGTTTTCTCTAAACATACTGCTCTGTTAAAAATAACTGAAGATTCTTGTTATCAAAGGACAGGAAAAAATACAAAAACCTTGCTAGCAATTTCCTGTTCTGTAATTTCCTGCTCACAGAATATTTTTCCTTTGTAAAAGAAACTCAAAAACACTCAAGTATTACAATCTAGGCCACAGAGACATAAAAAAAATTCTCATTTCATTTTTCTCTGAAGTCTTAAAAATATTGAAAGGATCTTCTCCAAAAAGGGAAATTTCTGTTACATAGATTCAGTCATATTTGAAAAAATCTTTACTGCTGCATATACACATCAAAATTGTGTTATCTCTTTGTGAAACAGCAAAAGTGTATCTATCACATCCAAGAGAACTGGAATGGAAATCTTAGCATGAAGAAACTTGGCATATTTTGACTGTGCTTTGAAAATTTTGAAATATTTAATTATCCCGAATGATTGTTTATCTACTGAAAATCAATGTCCAAAATATCTGTCTCAGATTAAGTCTTTCTATGAATCTTCGAATCCTTTAGTATCCTTCAAGGAAACCTTTTAATTAATATGTATATACATGGATAGTATGCAAGGTATACTATATACCTTTATTCCTTTATTATTCACTCCTTTTTTCAACAGAACATAAAATCCAAAAAAAAAATTCACTGCAACAGATTTTTTTTTTTAAGATATGTGTTTTTGGCCTTTTTTTTTTTTTTGGGGGGGGGGGATGTGTTATCTAGCCACCTTTTTTATTTGTTTGCATGTCTTTGTTACATTTACCTGAGGCTGTCAGCATCATGAGGAGCTGAAAAATTCAGGAATTTTAAAAAGCTTTTGTAAAAGAGTCTAGGGAAACACCCCAATGAAGGTAGGGTGGGAAAAATAAATTAGGCTTTTTGTGTTACTTGGTATGTCATATTTCTGCTCCAAAGATACATTTGAAAATTTGCACAGGTAACTATATTGCTCATTCCTGCTATTGCTTTGCCACTCCACTTTACCATAGCATAAAAAACAGGATTTTAAGGAACGTAGGCAAATACACATTGTGATCTTAAAACTCCTGTAATTTGCTCTGTTGATGTGATAGACATTTCAGTTGTATCTGCCAATATTTGGCAGGTTGCCAATATGACAAGTTAGCATGTAGTTCAGTCTCTAATCTGTGAAATTAATCTATCAGTATACAGCTGTTTTTAAGGTCTCATTGTGAGGTATATTCTCCCAGCCTGTTTTCAGAGCAGAGGTTCTCCAGCCCCTGGTCATTCTCATGGCCCTCCTCTGGACCCACCCAAGCAGGTCCATATCTTTCTTATGCTGGCAGACCCAGAGCTGAATGATATAAGCCCAAATAAAAAAAAAAATACAGTTCTTGATGCTGTATGTTTCTTTCAGTCTTCTAAAGTTCAGAATCCTGAAGGCTGTAAATAACAAGTGTGCATGTTCAATGTAGCAGGAAAATTAAAAGGAAGATAAGCCCCCTGTTACTCATGTTTGAATCATGCTAAGATTCAAAACTTCTAGTGGTTTCTTTTAGCTTTTTAATAACTTTTAACCAGGTGTACTTTTAAAATTGCTTTTTCCTGTGGGATCTGATCTCCCTTAAGGTTGTGTCATGCAAATGAGGATTTATAATCTGTTTTCAAAAGATTTGCTTTGTACATATATTTAATTTACATTCCTCTGTTGATTTCAAGTCATCTGGAATAACTGCAAATTGAAAGCTTGCTATAATCACCCATTAACCTTTTATTAGTTAAGAGTAGAATTTTGAACTCGGAAGGAAATTAAAGTCTGTGGAGGTCAGAAGACATTTGTATGTCTTTTGCAGTTAGTCTCATTTACAAGTTTCCATTTCTGAAGCTAAAATTTGTTTTCCAGTATGGGAGGAATAGAGTAAGTGCTGAAGGCAATTTCGCCCCTGACAAACTGCAGCTGTGCCAATTACCGAGGAGTGGGAACAGCCTTGCCCCTCACAGCTATGTCCTATAAGGATGTGAGTTATAAAAGAGTGAGTTAGGTGGTTGAAAGGCAGTTGGAGTTTGCTGGCTGTGCTGTGAAGGGTCAGAGTCAGAGGGCTGGGCGAGGGGCAGGAAGGAACTAGCCAGTCCTGCAGGAGGAAGAGAGAAAGAGCCAATGCTGCACAGAGCAGCCCATGGGAAGGCTTCAGAGTAAAGGTATGAGAGTTCTTAAGATAATAAGGTGCTGGTGTCAGTTGTGAATCCACTGTCAAATGGTGTCCTGTGTGAGGAAAGGGTGACAATATTCTGACCTACTGGAAGGGGATTTATTTTATATTATTCCAAGGTGATTGTAACAGTCAGTCATGTACCTGAGAGATGCAGAAAATGAGTGAGACACTGACCTCTTGAGATCTTTGCTGTTGATAGCAGTAATGGAAGGTTAAAAAAATCCTCCTCCAGTGCTGCAGAAGTGCTCAGTGGTTGCACCTGATTATAATGCAGATTACAGTATTTAGGAGGGAGATGGATTCTGTGTGCTTCCTCAAGATGACATGTAGTTTCTATGAATGAGATTCTTGAAGGAGCAGGGTGATGAGGTGAGCTAGAGACAGGCAGCGTCTCTGTAGATTCCCTATTTTTTGGATTATTCCTGCTGAGCAGAACTTTCCTGCATCCCTGATGTATACATCCTCTGTAGAAGTATGGACATGGAGGGAAATGCTTTGTCTCCTGGTAATACATAATATTACACTGTTTTGATCCTTCTTTTCCCAGCTTTCATCTGGAGAAGCATGCTATAGCTTCTGTCACTTTGTATTTTTTTTTCCCTTTACCTATAATAAAGATTAGTTCTCTGGAGGGTACTTTTCAGCCTCGAGGCCAAGAAGCTTGTGTTCTTATATCACGGTGAATTTACATGTAAATGTAGTCAGAATTAGATTAGAGCCTCCAAGTAAAGAATTAATTTGGTGCTTGTTGACTGTTTTAATTCCTTTACTTGCAAATAATGCTTTTCTTCTGATTTCAGTGTTTGTGAAATATTTAAATGTTTAAAAGCCTTTAAGAAAACAGTATTAATATCTTCTTGTATATGCAGCCAGGGTGCATTTGCCAAGGCACAGTCAGGGAGAATGGTGGTTCTTTTCTCTGTATGAGTCCATAAATTATATTAGCATCAGCAGGAATTACAAAGATGGCTGAAAGCACAGATTCTTCCTTAACAAAACAGATTTCTGTGGGACAGCAAGGGTGGTGAAGCCTGATTCTATAGTTTTGCAGGTAGCATCAACGCTTACTGCTAAGTCCTATCAACATGGTCAGTCTTCAGAAGGTTTTTTGCTTTGGTTCAGTGAAAGGAATAGGGACTGGGTTTCTTTACTTCTTTGTTTTGTCAAAGAGGGAGTTTTGGAGCCAAGAGTGGAAAGATTGGTCTTTCATTTTTTAAGCAACTGTTTTCATAAATGCCAGGCTCACCACTATGCGTGGTGATGTGCATCATCAATAAACACATGCCACACAATTGTTGCAACCATCAGTTCACTGTTCTTCTGACTAAAATGTCACTTTGGAGTTCAACCAGGGGCATATCAGATTTCATGTCTGATTTTTAATCTTGGGCTAGTACTTACAAAAATCGTACAGACCCTTGCTTTCCATGAAGAGTTCTAACTTGGCAAGAATTACTGATGTTTAATCTTCTGATTTTGGATATCATAATGGAACACAGAAAACTGTTTCCAAAGTTTCCTAAAAATGAGTCTGTATGAATCTGTGACATATGGCATATATGGGTTCAATAAGCTTTGACTTTTGACTGTTAAATGCTTTATGCTTGTTGAAAAATCTTCAGAAACGTAATTTATGAACCTCAGCATCAGAGTACAATTATAGAATTGATTACATTGGTTGAACTGCTGCTCCAGCTAGGAAACTAAATGATAGCAGTCAGATCTTTGGATTAATATCCCATCAACTTCTGTGAAAGCGAGAATCTCTCAGTATTTATAGAGGTTTTTTTCAGTCATACTAACTCCTTGGCCTGCAGAATAAATGGGATTTTGGGACAGAATATAACCAGGCTGCATGACATTAGAGATGCTTGGAGTATCCGGCATCCTTGCTCATAATTGAGGTTTTGCTGTTGCTATGCCTTTTTTAATATTTAGGAGATTCAGCTGAGCTAATACTTTTAGAAGAGAAGAGGAATCATCTTTATTTGTTCTTTTTCTTAACCCTTGAATGTGAACTATGTTAGGCCCACAAAGTATCTGATAGTCAGAAAAGGGGTCTCACAGGTAAACAAGAAACAAAAAGCAAAAGCTTCTATTGAAATATGCCAAGATCAGTCTGAAGGTGGAATAACAACCACTCTCACACAGAGATGAAGCAATCTAAATACGAGAGAGGTAAGGAGCACAACTCATTTGATAATTCCCCTTTCACCTAAATGAGGACTAAATTTATCTGGCCATGCTGCTCTGTGAATGTTTTACTGTTTATTTGTTTTATTTCAAAAACAGAAATCTAATTTAAAAAATATATTCGTAGTTATCCGATCATATTGTGGAAAAACAGGCACTTGGGTTCTGTGTATGGTGGATTATTGTTTGGGGGGGTGTGGATTGTTTCACATGTTCTGAGCTAATTAAAAACCCTCTTATTATTTGCTAGATACCTTTTTTTCCCTGCCATTCTTTCTAGAAATCTCTACAGAATTACATCCTGAAAGTGATATATTTGTGGCTGAGAATATTTTGCCATGCTTTTTGTAGCATTTGTGAGGGCTATATGCTTCCCAACAAACGTTATTTGGTCCACAGTGGGGCAGAGTTTTGACAACAGCATGAATTTTTCATCTCTTTTTCTAAGGCAAAGAGAAAAAACCCTCAAACTTCTACGTCTTTCAGATTTGTTTTAACTGTACCTGCAGTTGTACCAACATATGCAAAAATAGATGCAGGTAGAAATATGAACTGACACTTCTGAGCAATTCTGTTCCCACTTTGCATATGAAAGTATGATACCCTAACACTTCTGTCATCTCTAAAATACAGCTCATGTTGAAGTTTGCTAAAAGTGGCTCCATTCTCAGTATTTCTCAGGTCATAACTATTCATTCCATTTATGTATTTATCTTCTTTGTAATGTACTTTACATAGCATTGTGTTTCATTTCCTATGCTAAAAACTGTCAACTACTAAGAAAATCTTCTTAGAAACTTGTCAGGAAAAATAAAAGAATCCTGTGGACAAGCAAGGTGACATAAAATGGTACTGGGTTTATTTGTTCTCCTATTCAACATAATTTAATAAAAATACAGAGGAAATTTTTGTTCATGTGGATCAGAGGTTTATTTGAAACTTAGGCTCTGGACAGGTGAGGAGTTTTGGAAAATCCACCATTTTAGTGTTTATTTGTAGCTTCCATAACCACTGGTGTTGTGAGTTATGACTGTTGGATTCTCTTACTGTATTTTAAATCATGACTTCACCTTATGAACTGCTCACGTGTCATTCTCAACACTGTATTAAGGCAGAAAAAGAAGCCTCATCAGGGGCTTAGTGTTCTGTAACACAAAGGCCCTCCTATTAATAAACTGCTCATATCTTTACAAAGGTATCACTTAACAACATGAGGTTTCTAACTCATATCAAATGTTGAAATTATACAGGTGGATTGCACAGTTTCACTATTTTGAAGACTGGGCAAGGTGAAGAAAGTTGATTAAATCTTATTTCTCATATCTGGGAGTTTTCTTTCTGGAATCTCTACTTTTAGCATTTGATTTAAAATCTAGGAGCAGGAACATTTCCCCTTTTATTTTTTGAGCCCCATTGTAGCAACAGAAAAATTTTGGTAGAGATACATGAGTACGGCATAGTGTCTGTATATAGTACTTCAAATTTCAGCTGAGTTACAGCAAGAAGCAACTTTCCATCAAAGTAAGCAGACTTTGTCAATAAGATGGAAACCTCTGTCACCAAAGGCCTGTTTTAGCAAAAAATAAAATTCAGATCCTGATTTTTAAAATACTACTTTATACGTGTGTCTTACAAGTGCCTCAGCTAACAGTTATAAGAAAGACTGTCTGCCATTTTACTGTTGAAAGATCACATTTTTTGATGAGAAGCCTTAAGTTTCAAACTCATCTCTGCTAACATAAATGTTTTGAAATGAAAGGTATTGATATAAAGCATCAAGAGAAGGGACCTAAACCCAAAATTTAATTTCTATAATTTTTTTATATGTTTCTTTGAGTTTAAACAGCAGACAACATATAGTGGATATACTTAAATTTTAAATTGCAGCTTGCAAAGGTGTTATAAAAGATTTATGAATGTGGTAGCATATTGCATGTCCCATATGAAAATATCAGACATTAGGAGGTCTATGATTGTAATAAGCACCTTTTAACTTACTAAACCTGTCATTAACTATGATACTTAATGAGTATTTCTTAACACCTCCATCAAACCTTTATAAACTCTACATGAATTTGTATATTTTCTCCAAAATATTAATAAATTGGTATCAGTGTAATTACAATTGTTTTCCTACATGAACAAATACAGTTCTCATTGACTTACAAAGCAGCCTGCTTAATAATATTTTATTTATATTAACAAAATTTTCTTTGTCTTAAATTAAAATCATGATGGAGGCTCTTATTGCTTTTGGCCGTGGAATTTTTGATTTTATTATTCCAGCACCCACACTTCTCTCCTTTAGACACAAATCTTCCTTTGTCTGTCACCTGTTTCATTTTTCCAGTGAAGTGAAACTCCTATTATTGTTATAGAACAGGAAACATATGAGCTGACCCTGCTCACAGTGACAGAAAATCAGGACAGTACCACACACCAGGTCAGAGACAGGCATCCTGGGGCAATGAATCCCTAATCACTGGTGGCAACAATATGTACTTTGAATATAAAGCTTTTGTTCGAGGTACATCCCCTTTTTACTTTTCTATTCTT
Organism: Donacobius atricapilla; assembly: GCA_013397315.1. Classification (NCBI taxonomy): domain Eukaryota; kingdom Metazoa; phylum Chordata; class Aves; order Passeriformes; family Mimidae; genus Donacobius; species Donacobius atricapilla. The sequence continues at coordinate 1,921,125 of WBMY01002351.1, read as the reverse complement.
TTGATACCTTCTCAAGAGTTCCAGGTCCCCAAAAGTTAACATAACAAGATTGAAGGCATGAATTCTGAGCCACAGTATAAAGCAGACTTCAGTATTTACTTTTTCTTCTTTGGACTATCAGCACCTACTGTGTGTTGCCTCTTACTATGTCAGTAGAAAGACAAAACAAAATCAGTATTACTCTGAAGCTTGAGGGCTGATGGCATGTTGCTATGCATGATGGTCATGGAACATACTAAAAGAAAGGAATTTAATTACAAACCTTCAATATAAATCACCCTGAGCAATGATGTATAGATCACCTTGTCAGAGATGCTTCCTGTGTGTGGTTGTCTGGCAAACTGAAGAATTTATCAAGCATTTAACTATGTCAGTCTTAGCTGGATTTAACATACAGTAGCATTATGATTGCAAGAAGTTCTTCATGAATGAGATTTGAAAAACGTTAACTGCATCAATCTCAAAGGATCAGAGCAATTAATATGATGGTATGTTTGTGATGGCTGTTTCTAATGTATTAGAGTAACTAAAAGACTAAATTCAAAGGTAGAAAAGGAGCTTGAGGTAGTATTAGAGAATAAAGCTCCCCGGACAAATTCAATGCCATTTAATGATATATATCATACAGAGGTTTTGTTTTAATCCATAGATAATGCTCTGCTATAAGAAGTGTGGATTTTTGAATTCCAGTATTTTTACCATTTTTCTTTTAACAGATAAATCTTAATTTTTTAATAAAACTTTTTGTATTAACAGGATGTATTATCTTAAAACATCAAACTTGTGTGGACAAGCATTAGCACACATGCAGCCTATTTGTCAGGGAAGAAGAGCCCATGGTCTCTCTAGCCATGCCTTGTATGCTCCCTTTTAGTTTAGGACGGCAATTGAGCACCTTGATATTAAAAAAGAGAAAACCTGTTAGGAAGAATAACAGGAACTCACAGCAGTCCTCAATATATACATTAACCTTCCCGGTTTAGCTTTCTTTTAGTTCAATTTATTTAATCTAGATTCACATACATCTTATTTACCCAAATGTGATGATGAAAATTAATTAGACTTTTAGCACATTCCTGTACCTATGCGCACATTTTTCCCTATATAACATTGCTTGCATATAGTCTGCCACCTGTTCTGCTGAGGACTTCAATACTTCCTTTAGTCAAGATGGCTCTCTGGCCACTTGTTTTTCTTTTGCTATGTATTATCCCTTATCACTCTTATGGAGGAATGTGGTCTTTCTGAAGCAAGAGCTCATGAAATATGAGGACTCAAAACTTGTTTAACTGTCCCTAGGAGCTGATTGAGGGCCTATCACAGTTCCAGGCTCTGCAGTCTTAAACTTACAGGGGTAGCAAAAACCTCAGAAGCTAAGGCTGCGGTGAAGTGTTTCAAGAAACAATAAGGTTAGTGGATCTGTAGAGCAAGACATCTCATGTGCTGGTAAAGTATTACCCTCCATTCATGCCTCTAGTATTTTCTTAAAGTTCGTTTTTTTAAGGTCACATTAGCAATTTAATCATACATTCATATAAATTTTTGTGAATTATTTCCACATAGTTTATTTTTCATTGGCTTTTAGCTTTACTTCTTCATAATTAACTCAAAAAATTATTACTCTTTTCACAGCTGGCTACTCATGTTTAGTGTTAGTGTCTGGTCTATTTAGATAGTTTGATCTTCATTATCACCTGGTGTGCTTGCAGTGCCTATCTACAAGATATGGATTTTTTTTCAATACTACAGCAGAGCCCAAGTCACTTAAAGGAGAAACAGATATCACCTGCTGATAAACAAAGCCTGGGTGTTCAATACTGAAACAGGCAGTGTGCTCTCAGCTGAACTAAACCTGTACCCAGGTGTACTAGATTAAAAAAAGGTTGTCACGGATAGGTAAATACACCCTTAGTTAAAAAGATTCAGTTTGAGCCTTTCTATGTGTCTGTGTCAGTAGTGGAAGACAGGCTAGTTCCTACACAATGTATTAAAATGGGGACTAATAGGGGATTATCAAGAAGTCCTAAACTGGAGATGTTTAGGAATTTACATGCCTGGTGTCTTAAAACACACTGCAGTGGCTACTCCAATTGAAGTAAATATGTAATATGTGCTTCTGATTAATGTATCTCTTAGCCTGGGACACAGACACTAAACTCAGTGAAGTCAACTAATAGATGATAAAATCTTATCTTTCCAGTGCAATTACCTTTTAAAATTAGGAGAACATTTCACTGAAAGGATAAACCTGTCCATAGCAGGGTTTTAAAATCTTGAAAGATGATGTACATGGACAGGTCATTGACTAAGACTAATATTAGGCTAAGAGTAAGTTATCTATTAGTTTCTGCAATAAATCTAAAGTAAGGTTATAGTATCCTTAGGAAACAGCACCTTAATTAGGGGTTATCCTTCAAGGCACTCACAGTGCACTTATCAGTGCTTCTTTTATCTTAAAGGTAGTTTTGCTAGCTGCTTACTGCTGTGATCAAATGGTCTATTTGAAATTCAGCATCCCTTTTCTGGTCCTCCTGTTCTTACTTTGAAGATGTTCTTCCTTTTCAATCAATAATTATATTTTTAAATTGAGGATTATGTGATTAAAAGGAAATCAGTGTTAATTTTAAAGGCAGTATATTGGTATTGAATTGTGTTCTTATATGAGGTAATTCTTCCTCCCTAGTCTGCCCTTGTGAGATTCCACCTGGAGTACTGCATGTGCCTCTGGGGCCCTCAACACAAGGAAGACAATAACCTATTGGAGCGAGTCCAGAGGAGAGTCACTAAATTGGCCAGAGGCCTGGAGCACCTGTTACAAAGAGAGGCTGAGAGACCTGGGGCTGTAAACCCTGGAGAAGAGAAGGCTCCAAGGAGACCCCATTGTGGCCTTCCAGTACCCAAAGGGTGCCTGCAAGAAAACTGGAGAGGCATGTTTCATGAGGGTGTGTTGGGCTAGGACAAGGGAGATTGCCTTAAGATGAAGGAGATTAGATTTAGAGTAAATATGAGGATGGAGTTCTTCACAATGAGGGTGATAAGGAACTGGCACGGGTTTCACAGAGAGATTATGGACTCCCCATCTCTGGAAGCGTTCAAGGCCAGGTTGGATGGGGCTCTGAGTAACCTGGTCTAGTGGAAGGAGTCCCTGCCTATGAAAGGGGAGGTGAAACTAGATGATCTTTAAGGTCCCTTCCAATCCAAACCATTCTATGATTCTATGTAACTTGTGCTCTTTAATAGCCTGAAGAGTATATGTGACCTGGTTTCAGCTAGGATAGAGCTAATTTCTTCTCAGTAGCTGTTACAGTGCTGTGTTCTCAATTTAGAATAATAGTGTTGATAACATGCTGCTGTTTTGGTTTTGGCTTAATTGTGTTTATGCCAAGTCAAGGACTTTTTTCCTTGTGTCATGCTCTGCCATTAAGGAGGTAAGTAAAAGAAACTGGGAGAGAGCATAGCTGGGACGGGTGACCTGAACTGTCCAAACAGATATTCCACACCAGAGAACATATAAAACAGCATATAAAACAGGGGAAGTTTCCTGGCAGGAAAGCTGGTCTGGGTTTGGGAAGGGGAAGTATGGCACTGGTCAGCAGGTGGAGAGCAATTGCATCATGCATCACTTACTTCCTTTTTTAAATTGTTACTGTTATTATTAACAATTATTATTGTATTTTACTTTAATTATTAAATTATTCTTATTTCAACATACAAGTTTCACTTCAATTCTCCTCCCTGTTCCACTGGTGTAGGTGGGGAAGAAAGGGGTGGGTTAAGTGAGCATATGCATGGTGCTTGATTTGTCTGGATTTAAACCAACACAATATGGTAGAGATATTTTGGCTTAAGTACTATTTCATTGTTAGAGTTTTATTTTGATTATTTTATGTGGTCATAAATCCTTTTATCTTTACTATGAATTCAGCCTTAAAGTTTTGTTCTCCCCCAAACCTTTCTTTCTCTTCATATCTCCACGGTACAAATGTATTGTCATTATTTTGATCCATTGTATTATTCAATCTTTACTGACAACTCAGACTAAATCTCCTTATTGGCTACTTGTCAACATTATGAAGTAATTTCAGAGCTGTCTATTTTCCTTCAGTGATGTTTTCTGTTAAGAATTAGTAAGATCCTATCTTTGTTTGTACTGCAAAGAGAAATTGTCTTGAGCTTTGAACAAGTTTTTAGCATTACCCAACTCCATCCTTTACTATTCAGGTCTAATATTGATCATTATAGGTGGTTTGTGATCCTTCCTTGAGCATTTTTATTTTAATAATAATACTGCTGTATATTTGCATTAAACTAAGGCCATGGACATATGTTACTGTAGTAGTATTATCTAACAGTGAGGATGGCTTGGGCTGTTCTAGATGACTTTTTCTGCAGCAGATTAGTGCTCTGAATTCAGTTCCAAAATCTATTACAAAATTTAGAGTTTGCTTTTTAGAAGCCTAACTATCATCTAATAAACTGAACATGGTTCAGAAATCTATTTCATTACACTCATTTCAAATCCCTTTTCTTCAGCCTTTTACAATAAATGCCTTCATTTTCACACCTTGTTTCTTCTACAAGCATTCTCTCTATCTCTTCTAAAACTTCCCATTTTTGTTGAAGAAACACTTTTTTTTCTCCCTGAATTATTTATAGCATGATTTTACTGTAAAGTTGAAAGTGCACATTGTTTCTAAATTCATTTTGAAGTTATGTCTTTTTAAAATTCTTTATCCATCCAAGTAGATTTAAATCTCTTACTTGGTACTGTGATAAAAAGCACCCATAAGTTTGTTTTATTCATATTCTTAGGAGTCTGGCCTACACCATCACCATTATGTCTAACCAAAACCAAGAATTTTGTTAATAAAATTTGCCTAGGCAAGGGTGAAATTTTTGATTGCATTTTTAAATCATGGGCAGTGATGAACTACACATAAACATCTACTTCTACGAGATACACAATTAGCAATTAAAAGTGGTGTCTTTACATGAGGTATTTCTCTGTCTAGATAGATTTTTTTTTTTTACCAGTTTCATATGTGTTGCATCTGTCTAGCAAGGCAGAGTAACTGCCTCAAGAGTTTTGCTGAATTTTTGGTGAGAAGGTGGCATTATGCAAATGAAGATTAATATGTGAAGAAACAACTAGTGATGCTTGTGGATAGTGAAGTGTGTGTTTAACAAGGAAATGGAAATTGGAGTAATGCAAGTTCCAATGATATTTACAACAGCTGGAAATTTTCAGTCAGCACAGAAGCTGCCCAGACTAAACAAAACCTGTGAAATTACTGTGGTATAAGGTCCCTCATCAATTCTCAAATACATATTGCTAGCCTGTGTGTAAGTATGTTGACGCTAGTAAAACACAGGACTTGTCAATCAAGGGCACTAGGGGACTCTGAAATGTGTTAAGTTACTCAGTAGAGACTTCTTATCTTAGTGCCTTGGTGTCACAGGGTTTGGGAGACCTGGCTCTTAAATGGGAAAACTTTTCCTTACTTCAAGGTTAGTGAATGATTTTTTGAAATGTGTGGGGCCCACACTCTTTTCATATATCTATAGTTCCTAAGAAGTTCATATGAATATACAGGCTGATCTAAAGGTTTACCACCTAGCTGCGTTTGAAAATGTGATTTGAAAAGGAGATTAGGATAAATGCTATTAAAGATAAAAGGTAAATTCATGCACATTCTAATACAGGACTCAAGGTTGGGGTTTTTTTTTCAATTTGTTTCATCTTGTAGTTCAAAAACATTTTTCTGAATACTAAACATAATTTTTGCACAAATGATCAAGGCAATCCATCAATCTGTCTTTCACGACACATTTACAAATCTGTCATGTTTATGCATGATTCCTGTAAAGGGGTTTGAGCAGGAGGAGAAAGGCATTTTCCAACATTGGTGAGCGTCGATAAATTATTTCATTGATTTACTTGTTCATGTAGCAAATTATTAAAAAGGACTTTGAACAGCATTGATATTTATCTCCCTGTATTTAATTTAATAGATAAATGTAGTCAATATCAGCAAGAATCTGCTATCTTTCATAAACTTTTCATAGATATGTTATTTAAGAGGACAATTCTGCATTCATTGATCATATTAAATTATATTTTTCTTTATTTTCAAGATTTCAGTTAATGTTTTTAAAAGAAATTTATTTACAGTTATATGGAGTCAATAGCAGTCAAGAAATAGAAAAGGATTGTAGGAAGGGTACATCAATGTCAAACTTATGTTTTACTGCCCAGTCCTTTAAGGGCATGTCTAATTAAAAAAGAAAAACACACACAACTTTTTTTTTTTTCAAGAGTATAAACCCTTCCTCTGATGTTCAACATGTTAGGTGACTAATTTCAGCTTGGTTGAATGGCAAAATCTCTTGATTCTCATATCATTCTTCAGATGATACAGAAACACTTGCAAATATTCCTGTAGCCTGAGAACTCACATTTCAGCTGGGCTACCAGGCAGCTATGAATCTTTGGTAAATGCAGAGAATCCTCAAACACTGCTTAGTCAATATTTTGTCTGGAAAAACAGGAAAACCTGACATACTTCTGTGCTGCCTTCTGCAGTCTGCCTGTTAGGTCAGCATATACAAATATTGCTGAACTCGGATAGAAAGTATGTTGGAAAATCAATCTCTTTTTCTCCTTAGTAACTGTGAATATGCCCTCCTACTTTAACAACCAGATTTATAATGCTAGAGTATAACACAAAGAAACCTGCTATTTCTATGATAAAAGCTGCTTAAGCCATATAGAACCGGATGGGTGATGCACTCTTTTGGCTTCAACTTAATAGATGCTTACGGCGAACTCTGAATTAAGATGATTCATTGCATGGAAGACTTCCCATGATATGAAACACAGGGTATGGCTAGGCAAATACATCCATAGTTAAAATCAGGAGTCATGCCTGAGGAACAGGTACTTGTGGACTAACACTTCCAACTTGATTGGACTTAATTGGAAAACTTAATGGAGATTGGAAGGTTGAAGCTCTCTGTTTTACCAAGCTTAATACTTAAGTGCCCCAGCCTTCTCCTCATCCTTGGTGGCAGTGTTCCCCTCTGTGTCCAGTAAAAATGGAGTTTTTCCTTGGTCCCCCTTTTGTTCTTAATGTATTTGTAAAAATACTTCTTGTTATCTTCTACAACAGGGGCCAGATTGAATTCTAGCTGAGCTTTTGCCTTTCTAATTTTCTCTCTACATGACCTAAGAACATCCTTGTACTTTTCCAAAGTTGCCTGTCCCTTGTTTCAGTGGTCATAAAGTTTTTTTTCCCCTGAATTACTGCAAAAACTATTCAGCCAGGCTGGTCTTCATCTCTGCTGGTTTATCTTTCAGCACATAGGGACAGCCTGTTCCTCCACGTTTAAGGTGTCCTTCTTAAATTGTGTTCAGCTGTCCTGTCCTTTAATGTTAAGGACTGTTTCCCAGGTGACTCTCTGAATCAGTGTCCTGAACAGGCCAAAGTCCACCCTACAGAAGTCCAAAGTAGAGGCTTGGTTGACCCTCTTCCTTATTTCACCAACTGGAATTGGAAATTCCACCATGTCATGGTCACTGCACCCCAGATGGCCTCTGACCACCCCACCTCACACCAGCCTTTGTTTGTAAACAGAAGGTCTAATGGGGAACCAGCCCTTGCTGGGCTCTCTTCCCAGCTGTGGAAGGAAGTTCTCCTCCACACATTCCAGGAACCTTCTAGACTGACTCCTCTCTGTTGTGTTGAGTTTCCAGCAGACATACAGCAGCTTAAAGTCTCCCACCAGAACAAAGACTAGGTAAAAGGAATAGGCAATGTGATTATGAAAGTCAGGAAGCATTTGAGAATAACTGAGTTGTGTGTTGATAAAAGAATATTTGCATGACGCCTAGAGACAGAAAGTACTTTATTAATTCATGTCTGTTGTTTCATAATATTCAACTAATTGGATTTAGTCTTAAGAGATCAATGGCATGTATAGATATTGTTGCATTTGTAGGTCACTGCGCACTGGACAGGTTGTGGATACTTTTTTCTACTAGAATAAATCCAAAATGCAATCCTGTTATCCTTAAAAATATTGAATATACCAAAGATTTTCAAGAGCATTGCATTCTTATGAAATCTGGGAAAATAAAATACTAGGTGCTTGCACTCAAGGATTCTTCTGATTTATGTCTTATTTACAATATCCTTAGTGAGAGGATTACATATATAAAAATTAGTCCTCAGATGGAGAATGGGTACTTTCCAGAAAATCCCATGACAATACAAAACTCAGTCTTGCAAATCAAGATTTCATTATTTAATCTAACACCTAAGGCACTAAATGAAATGAAGAAACTTTTTTAAAAAACTATTTAAACTGTCAAAAATATGTCATAGAATATGAAGAGGAATAATTAAGGATCTAATTTGGCTTTTCAGGATATGTGTCAATTTGCAAATATGGCCTGTCTGTAATCACTGATGCAGTTGCTGGTGGGTAGATGCCTGAAACAAAGTTGTTAAGCAACACTGGCTCTATATTAATATGTTGATAGCCTGTAAATGGGTGCAGAAAAGCTGTTATTGCAGGACAGCAGAACTGATCCTCTTGCTGAATTCTTGTGACATAGAACAAATAGAGGTTTTTCTCAAGTGTTACCCACCAAAAAGCAATCAGTTCCTGATTTTCCTGGCTTTGTTTGGTAGTTTGGGAAGGTCGATCGCTCACATGATCAGTTGATATTGGCCTATTTTGTGGCTACTGTAAAGTGAAACAGGTTAACAGAGTCTGACTGCTTCTTATTTAAAATTTTTTAACTGTTATTGCAAAATATTATTTTAAAATTGCCTTTTTTTTCAGGACAAAACTTATGTGCTTGGTTTTTTTAAAGGTTGAGAATTGTAATAAAAAAGATACATTAATATATATATAGGATAGAAGACTTGTAAAGATATTATAGGACAAGTTTTCATAAACCCACACAAATAAATTAATTAGTCACACAAATGACATAGAAGGCCCATTTATTTTCAGTTAGCTGAATTCCCTATGTGTGGCAGCATTGTTCCCCTTTATTGTATGTTTCTGAGCTTTGTTAGACTCCACCTTAAAAGACGCCTGCAACTAGACTTTTATGGCTGCTTTGGGAGATTTCAAAGGTCATGAGATGGGAAATTTCAGGGCATTGTGTTTATCTATAGCAATGTTAATGGAACTAATAATGTATTCAGTGTGTTCTTTAAGGCTGTTACTTGACTGTTGATATGCTCTTAAGAACTGAAATAGGCAGTTACTCTGGATTCACTTGAGGTTTATACAAGAGAAGGGCAAAAGATCAAGAGATTCATGCGATCTTGCAATCTCTCTAATTTTTCATAATAATTATTTTGCTCATCTTTTAAAAAATCTAGTCTTTCAAATCTAGACTTTCATAATATTAGTATAACACTTTTTTTCTTTTTCCTCCAGGAAAATGTATGATTCTTTCCAGTGCATACAGAAATAGAAATGGGTTGTGTCAATAGTTGGGGCAATCCTCAGTAACCGAGGGATAATAGGTTTAAATCTCTCATATATTTGGTATTATTTTAGCAATCTACTCTTCTACCCTACCCGTCAATTCCCCAGCTGTATCTAAACCATTGTAAAATTATACAGAAAAGATAAATACCTTAGCTGGATAATTCCTCCTGGGCTATTGTCATTCAGCTGACGGCCTATAAACAACCTGAATTGGAAAAGTTAGAAGCTGTTCATACAGAACGCCTGACATCCAACATCCTTGTTTATTTAGTATGCAGAAGTACGGTTAGTTACTATATACATGTTGTGGACAGGCTGGCCTGAGTCTCAGACACAGTAAAAGCCTGAAAATTGCCAGTGTCTGAAACAGAATTGCAAAAGAACCCCGATTACTATTAGATTCTGATTAATAAATAGTTTGTGGAGGCTCAGGATACAAGGTACAGTGCTAGGCTTGTGTTGAGTGTATTTCTGGGAGCCTGAAAGACCAGGGTTTTGTTGGATCCTAGGTATTACTGGAGAAACTCATGTCAGTGCAAGTGTCCCTGGTTTCTTTACTCTGTTTAAGGCTCTTTCTATTTGGAAATTCTGTTTACCAGTCACCTGGAGAAAGAAACTTTACCCCAGGTTATCAACAAATGGTCCAGTCATCTAAATCAATGTTTAAAATTTTGTGTTGTTATAAAATGTGAATCAATCTTGGACTGTTATACATATGATATATTTCATGATAATGGAGCATGGGTTTCATGATAAGTATGAGAAAAGGCAGTCACATAAAGCTCTCACTTTTCTGCTTGCTAACTAATAATTTTCATTCAATATATACAGAAAATATATACTTAATTGCCAAATGAAGAAGTAATTAAGTTATTGAATTTAATTTATTCTGGTTAAGAAAGATCACAAGCTTAAAATAACTTGCTTATAATAAATTTTATTTGTTTTTTTTTTTAAAAAGTTATTCAAATACTCAAAAGACCTGGGGTTTTTTTTCCAGAAGGCTTTGGACACTAGGATGGGAAAAAGAAAATAATTAGGAAAGTAAATAGTCTTGTAGCAAAAGGTATTAGTTAGACCTTTTTTTTGTTCCCAGACTTCAGTGAAAGAAAGAGTTTTTTAATCTTGTGCCACAGTTCTTCTTTTTAAGACAGGGATAATGTTTCATTTTGATTTTTTTCATCATATACATTTTTATTACAATCGCCATGGGATAACATTATCCTCTGTTATATATGTGTAGATTAAGAAATGGAGAAAAAAAAGGACTTATTGTTTCTGGGGTAGGTGGGTGTCTATATCAATACTGAAAAGCAAAGGCAAATTCATTACCATGAAGAATAGGTTTTGCATATAAGACATTGGGTATAAAAGTTAAAAATCTCTATGAAACCCTACAAAAGGAGTTTTGAAGAAGAAGCCCTTGCCCTTCTTTGTTGGATTTCTGCCTGAGCTCATGCCTTTGAAACAAAAAAATATTTTTCACAAGGATCACTTTCTTTCGCTGAGTTTTGTGTACAGCTGAAATGAAAAAAAAACACTTTTGTTTTATTAAGAGCAATTTTATTTATGTTATAACTTATGTGCAAACATCTGTGTTTGAGCACCAGAACTGTCAAAGATAATGCCTTAGTTCTGAAAGCTTTGCATTTGCTACAAAACATTGTGTTTTACAGAAACCGGTCACAAATTTTCTTTATTTTTTTTCCTAATACCTCAGTGAAAGAGCTGGAAATCTCATTTTTTCATCCTGATCTGAGTGGACAAGGGATTTGATTATTTTTTGATGTAGTAATGTATTTTTTACATAAATACTACAGCCTGACTAAACTTCTCAAATATGTCTATTGTTTTACTAGAAGATAAAGTATTTGTATTAACTGATGCTTGGGAAGAACTGTAGGAAGGGTGAATGTGTGGTGACGAAAAAGCAGATAATGATTTGTTATGAGGGCTTTGACTTTCATTTGTTTGTTTAGTGTTTGCTCTTGTACACACGTATACCCCTTCTCTGCATTGTCTTTTGTTTGCCGTCTGTTTAATTGAACTAATTAATTCCTCAGGATATACCAGGAGTTTCTACTGAGATGGCAGGTTAGCTGGTATTGTAACATGCTGTAAGGCCCATGCTTGCCCAAGTCTAGCAAAAGGAGGAGGGGGACCTTACTGACAGTTGCATTTCCTCTACAACCTAAATACAGGGAGGTCACAAAGTCTCCTCAGCAGCCAAGTCACACTTGCCAATGTTAATTATTTGAATTAGAACACTGATGTTCATTTCGAATTTCCTAACTTATTCTAGATGTGTTAAAACACCACAGCTCTACCTGGAGCTGATTAGTGCTTATGCTTTGTGCTGTGAAACAACTTTTGGTGAAGTAAGGAGGAGACTTTGAAAATGTGAAGAATGTGACAATTTAAATTCTTGAAAAATTCCATTTCCTTGATCACAGAGGAGGAGAAAAAGCAAACTGCTAGTAATTTAATTTCTGTCATAAGTTGACAGCAGATGTGAACAGAAGAGAGAGGAAATAGATGAAGGCAGAGGAAAATTGGGAGCACAGAAGCTAGTGTATACAGAGCTGGATAATGTCTATTGAAACAACATGATTTTGCTTGATTTCTATAAATGCTCTGCTGCTAAATTAATGTAATTTAGATTTCTTGGCAGGCAGTGTTCTTTTTAACTTGGCTTATGAATGAACACAATATCAGAATAGGGTTTTTTTCTCTTTCATGTAGTAAGACCATTTAATCATTTTTTTTCCTTAAACTGAACACACATATTTCTACAAATGTGTGCTACAAAAACTGGTTAGAGAGAGGAAGAAAGAAAGAATTTGCTGGGGGAAACAGCAACACTAAGTTTGGTAGGCTGAGTAATCTTTATTTCCTACTTAGGATATCTGGTATAGAGTACCATGGGCTATAACAAAAATGCATCTGTAAGTCAATGTGTGTCTGCATATCCTTGCAGAATACAATTAAGTTCCTAAAAAATCCCTGTGTGTTTTAATGGAGACAATTTTTAAACCCTTGAATATAAACAAAAAGAATCAGAGGGAACTGGCTGGTTTTTATTGTTATTCTTCTTAAGTATTATCATTATTTTGTACCAAAGTGGTGGGGGAAAGCTGTAGTTATAACTAGTTCTTGTTTATTAAAACATTAATCATAAAAAAATTACTCCTTCTGTCCTGGGTCCTGGTTTAAATTCTGATCTCATGTTCCTGCAGCGTTTTAACATAGTCTGTGATAAAGACTTGGTATATTCTCCTTCTGAAAATGTAGACATTCATTTTTAAAAAAGTTACCGCGCAAGTTATACCTACAGAGCAAATTACATTTATGTTTTGGAGAAAAAGAGGGGACAGGAAAGACTATGTCCCCAGCTTTGCAGAGCATTAATCCATATGATTTACATCTCCCAGTTTTGTCCTGGTCTTTCACTCCCTGCATTTTCACAGCCTCTTCCTCTCATCTCCACTATGCACTGGTCTTAGCAGCCTGTTTCTTCTGCTGCTGCCGGTAACTGCCAGTGTCAGACAAGTGTCACCCCTGGGTGCCCGTGGAGGGGAGCTTAGGAAAGGAACATCCTTTGGAACCTCTTAGCCCACTGTCTGATCAGCAAAGATGAAAACAGAAAAGAGAACAAAAGTTTCTTTTTCATAATTGATGTTAAATTTGAGAAGAGGCCCATCATATGGAATATATGGCTACCCTGATCTCAGTACTGACATTAATCTAGGCCTTTACTGAAAGAAAACTTCCATGGAGCATACATATGTTTCTGACATGGTTTAGACCCAGATAGCAGCCAAGCCCCAGACACGCACTTGCTCTCTTCCCCATCAGTGGGACTTGAGGAGAGAGTTGGAAATGTAAATGAAATGTAAAAATGTAAAAGAAAACTTGTGGGTTGAGATAGAAAGGAAAGAAAGTTGTACACACAAGCAAAGTAAAACAAGTGTTTCCCATGGGCAGGCAGGTGTTCAGCCATCTCCAGCAGAGCAGTATCCCATCACATGTAACAGTGACTTGGGAAGATAAACACCTGGCTGTGTCTCCTCCCAATCTCCCATGCACCCCCAGCTTCCTGTCAAGTGTGGTGGTAGAAAAAACAGAAAAGTTCTTGACTCTGTGCAAGCCCTGCTCAGCAATAACAAAAACATCTCTGTATTATCAAACCTGTGTTCAACACAAATACAAAACACAGCCCCACACTAGCTATTGTGAAGAAAATTAACTCTACTCCAGCCCAAACCAGCGCAGCTCAACATAGCTGTTTCAAACTGCTGATTGATCATTTTACGATGTGCTTAGTCCCATTACATTGCATTCTTTGAATACCTTGCACTTTAACCTAAAGGATCACGAGCAAGTCTGCCCTGTTTTCATAAACTTCTTGCACAATATCTTTGGATTCACGATAGGAAAACCCAAATGAAAAAACATTTACCACTGGCATGAAAGCTAGCTCATGGGTGTAAGGCGGCTGGAAATTTCTGCTGTAAATGTGTAAAATACTTCATTTAAAATTAAGAACATGTCTCACTGGAGATTTTATTTTAACATGTTTCTGATGACAATATTGAAACAGGCTGTAGACTTACAAGAATTCTTAGCCACCACTGAAAAATAGATTCAAATTATTTGCACCGTATATGATTTGCATCTGCCTAGACCCCAGCCACCGGAAACTTTTTATGGATATCCATGGGTCTTGTGTTAAAAATATGTTCTGCACTTATACCACATTTTCTAATTTCTTAGTTTTCCATATTCATGTCTAATAATATGATATTTAAAGTAGAAAAAAAATGTGTCTTTTACTATATAAGGTATTCTTACTTTGACCCAATAATAAGATCTCTGTCATTTCAAGGCTATACTGACCAAAGATTTCCAGAGGGCTGACTTGCCTCTATTTTTGCTTTATAATTCTGAAACTTACTTATATGATCATTTTGGAAGATACTAACGTGCTTGCTTGAAAGCTGTGGGCCTGTAGAACGTGTGTATATGTTGGATATTTTCTATTCCCCTGCCTTTCCCTTTACATGCCTATAGAGCTAGCAGAGCTATCCGGTGTTTGCATTATAGTCACAATGGTCATAAATGTTTAGAAACAAGCTGTAACACACTATAATAAATTGGCTTTGTCCACAATGTTTTATAAAAGCAAATTTTTTATGTTTTTAAATGCAACTCTAAGTACTCATCCTCTGCTGGAATAGCCCCACTTAAATGCTAAGTATCTAAGTGTAAAACCGTAGGAGAAATAAAATCCAGATTTCCCCCAACATTGCCATGTGATACTCAACCCATTAAAAACTGTTAGAACAGGGACCAAAAACTTTTGCATCGTTGATAAACAAATTCCTGCTGTTACCATGGATTCTCTGTTTTTAACTCAGAAGCCTACTCTTACGTTTTGGATTCAAAAACTCATGAGACAGGGAAAGGTTTGAAGTTGAATCAATATCTTCAAATCACCTGACAGGAGATTATCTCCCATATTCACATTAAGGAATTGCAGATTCTAAGAAGTGTAATAGCTCAGGATGTTCAATTTGCTATTAAACAGTACCAGCAGTGCATGTGCTTATTCCATATGACTGCAGTCAGAAAAAGAAGAGCATCAGAATTCAAAGTGTTATCCAGATTAAATTCTTTTTACTTTTCATTTGAGTCAACTCCCAGATTTTCCATCAAAATGCAAGCCTTGTAGCACTTTCTCAATGATAGACCTGAATAGCTTTATCATAACCAACCTCATTAATTCAACAGAAGCAACTTCTCCCAAAGCATGACATTTCTATGGAAACCTGGAGAAAGCTCCTTCTTCTGCCTTAGAAGTGCTTTTTTGAAGCTCTGAATGAACTGGTGATTTCTAGGGCACAGGAACAATAAGAACAAATGTAACATTGCAAAGATATGAACTACATGAAAAGTGACTGAGCATGATCCAAACTGTAAGCCTGACCTTAGTATGTGAAGCTGAAATGGTTTCCCCATTACCATGTCTTAAGAGAATGAAATTAAACTCTAAGGACTTTGTGTGTTTCCTGATTTTCAATAGTGCAAAGTAAATCATAAGTCCTTAGCAAATGAGCTACAATAATTGCCACCCTTCTGTAATAAATCAACATTTAATTACCAGTTTGACACATCTTAGAAGTTTAAAAGAAGTTGGCAAATTCAGAACAAAAAGGTTTATCGAGATACCCTGATTTTCTGTGTTGTTTAACCCAACCCTAAACAAGGTAGTATGTCAAGTTTCTGTAAACATTTAACTGGCTAAATTATCATGCACTGAACCACTTAAAAAGCCAAGTAGAGATAAATTATTTCAGCAAAATTGTTATTTAAAGTTTTTGACTCCTACCAGTATTCCTGTCAGTAAGGGTATTTGATTTCCATTTACATGCTTTGGAATCTGAGATGAGGCTTTATAGTATTTTTTTCATCAAACCACAACAACATTAGTTACACCATCAAATTTTCAGAGAAGTTTTGTTTAAAAATCCATTTCCAGATGGTATCTGTGATTTGAAGGCAGTCATGCATGAGACAACAGATTTACTATGGTAAATATGTTTATTTACCTATTTATTTACTGCTGATTTTTAGGACAGTTGCAAAGCCATTGTTTTATAGTGTATTTTATCATTGAAGTTGCTTTTTATCAGTGATGAACAAGTAGAATTTAAGGAATAAAATCGTCATGGTCACATTTTTAGTAGGTCAAAAAAGAAATGTATCTCAAACTTTCTCTCTCAAAGGGATATTTTAGGGAATTTGGGAAAACACAGTAAGTCCCCAATAGAATTAATTTCATATTCAAATTACTTGGCTTTTTATTTTCTAATTTTTGTATCAAATCTCTTATGGTAATTATATTAAAAATAGTTTCATTTTAGATCATATTTTAGGGTTTTGGGGTTTGTTTTCCTTATTTCTCACTAGAACACCAAATGATAGTTCTGTAGTGTGCTATTTTTTAAAAGTAGCATCCATTCACAGCATTTCTGGATATGCTGGCCTTTCAAAAATGACAGCAGAGCAATTAGTTCTAGTAACTTTTCTGTAATTCGTGTGTGCGCTATAAAAGCACTCAAATTTGAAAAGAACAAAAAACATGTAGGAGAAAGGAATACAGGTGACCTCACCCCTGATGAGTCACAGCTATATCCACTAAAGATAAGTGTGATAAGAGGGAGTGGGTTAGCTGGTGATGGGAGGATCATCATGGAGGATGATCCTTGAGACAAACCTTGAGAATCATGAAGCAGGATCCTGGGCAGAGAGGATCACTGCTGCAAGGTCAGTCTGGGTCTGCACTTCGAGCCTGTTGTTGGAACCTGCAGTCACCGTCTAGCTAGGTAAAAGCCTGCACTCAGAGCCAGCAAACTAGTTTATGCAGTCATAGTTTAGCAGGAAATAACCAGCAGTCAGAGGCTGCAAGGGAATATATAGTGTATAGCAGGAACTTTCTGCAGCCAGATGCAGTGAATGGTTGGAGTCAGAATGGCTGAGCTCTAAAGAGAAATAAACCAGGACTCTTTTCATGCTGTGATAAACAAGAAGTCTGTGTCTTGCCTCATTTCTACCCTCTAAGAAGAGTTCTACCCTCTAACAAGGGGGCTGCTGCAACACATTATTGTTCTTTTTGTTCTTGTTTTTGGGAGAGAGAAGGGATTTATCAGCAGATCTCAAATAGCTAACTGAAATCATGGATCCTCAGAACGAGAACAGGCTCTCTAAGATGGCTTGGACCCAGCAGTCCCTAACCAATGTCCAGGCCATGAGCATGAGTACAGATGTCAGCAACTGTGCGAGTTCCTGTCTCAGCCGGAGAGGTGTGCTCAGCCGTGTTTAACTGACACTGTCACGTGGCCTTACGTGAGAGTGAATGGAATGATTTATCACAATTCAGCTTATGAGTTGCATAGTTCAATCATCTATCTTCATAAAGTGCTAGTGACAGCCTCTACTGTGCATCAGAATGTTGCTAACCCAAGTAAAGTATGATGCAAAGATAATATGTTTTCATGATTTATTGCCTGTGGGTCCTGTGATTACTAATTATGCATATGACAGACCACCTAATGCATAAATTGCAGCAGAAAACCTGCAATGAAAAATTATAATAGCAGTGCAGTTCAAGTTCCTATTGAAAAGAAATTTTACAGTAAGGAGAGAGATGAAATTTTTTGACCCCAAAAAACCCCATATTTGCATTAGGAATTTTTAATAAAACTGCAGAAAGGGGAAAAAAAAACCCCAGCTACTGGATTTCAACCTATTTTTCATTGTGATCTCACTTCTTATTTAAAAATTAGTGGAGTTATTAACAGGTGAGTGGACATTAAAAAAAATTGGAAAAGACACCATAATTATTGAAAATTCATGAAGTGTCACCTTATTACTATGTATCACAGACAGACTAAACTATTAATTTCTTAATCTTTTTAGATATGACAGATTTTCTGGTAAAATTTATTTCTTCTTTTGCCTACTAGAACAAAGACAATATTAAATAAATATAAAGACATTGGTGAAATACAAAGCAATAACAAAGTGGTTGTTACAATTGTGTGGTCAGCAAAGAGCTTAAAAAGCTTTTGAAATGCATGTTAGTATTGTATTTCACTGTAGGAAAACTGTTGAATTGTTAGAATCAATCATTATTCCCTCTAACAAAATGCCTGAAGGAAAAAGAAACAGAAAACAAACTTGCAATCTATGTACAGCCTTTATACCTGAGTTAAATTCTTTGGCTTTATTATTTAGAAATTTAAAAAAAGAATTTCTATAAAAATTGTATAAAAACTTACCTGCTCTACAAACTGCAGGTCCTTTTATTCACACAAAGATCAATGCAGATGCAAGAGTGGAGCTGCATTTCAAGGCAGAAATTTGTTCTAACAACTTACTGGATGCTCAGAAGTTATTAATTTAGCTCAAGTTGATTCCCTCACTGTCAGAACAGATTCAGTAATTATGAGTAGGTACAGTATATAAAAATTGAGTTGGGAGCAGTTTTTTTATCATGAAATCTAGTAGTAATGGTAACCAAGAAAAGTGAGTCCCTCACAAGAATTTTGATTATCACAGACTGGTGGATGTGAAAGATACTGCAGCTCATCTAATCCAACTCCACAAAAATCTGTGGTTTTCTGTATGTTGGCCTAAATTCTCAGCTGGTGCCGACAGCTGGAGGTTTAGGACTTCAGCAGAGGCATTTTCAGTTAGCTCACCATTGCAATTTCCTCATCAGTGACATAAACCCCAGCTGAATTCCCTGTATCAAAGGACAAACATATATTTGTGCACCTCTTTTATACTTATTATTATTATTTTTTTCTGAGACATATTATTTTATAATTGTAATGATAACATTACAGTTTCAGATTTCTTAATCCCTCTGATATTAACTAGCAGATGGTTGTATCATGTGCAGGTGGTATGTATCACTGTGCGTCTCCCATGTCAGCTCTCTCAGTGTCCTATGAATCCTATTGACAGGGCTGCTCCGCTCTTGGCTCTCCTCTCTTACAGACACTGGATTCATTCTGCATTTCAGAGGTAGCTCTTCTAGGACCCAGCGCTGTAACAGTGCTCAGCTCTGATCTCACTGCTGTGCTGAAGGATCCACTGCTGTGTGGCTGTATTTGAAAGAACTGCCTTTTCTCTCTCACTGGGTGTGAAGTCATCCCTCATTTTCCGTGAGTCTGGGGAAACTCCACTGGAAATCACAGTTCATCTAATGCTGTGTAAGGAGCAGCAAAATAGGGCACTGTTTATTTGAAGAATGGATGGTCTAATACCTTTTCAAAGGTGTGAAGTTTAGTCATTTAAACAATGCATTTGTCTTTGACAAGTCTAGTGAAAAATGCAGAGGGAATGCTGCCATATCAAACTGGCAGGTAGGCAGACCAGCTGGAGTAATTTTGAAGTTTTTTTACTTCTTAGAGCTTCTTTTATGCTGAAAGGCTGCTTTTATTAGATACTTCCTCATAAATAAACACATGAAATACACTCTTAAAACCTAGGACAGATTTAATGGACATAGAGTACAGACTATCTTGACTTTGAGACGTAACTTGCATTGTCCAACAGCAGTCAGTAAAAGCCAATATTCAGTAAAATGTAAAGCAGTCCTACAATGCTAGCAGTTTAATTGTGTTTTTATGGTTTTCTTAGAAAACCACTCCCTAAGATCCAGATACTTTTTTTTGTGTCTCCCTTTGAGACAGAATATATTTTATGTTTACCTGCCACTGTGCTCTTAACAAAGAAAATATACTATATAATAACAGTATTGTCCTATACAGACAGGACAAGAGGACATAGCCTCAAGCTGTGCCAGAGGAGGTTCAGATTGGATATCAGGAAGAATGTTTCCACTGAAAGTGTGGTTAAACATTGAAACACCTCTGGAAGTGTTCAAGGAACAACTGGAAGTGGTGCTTAGTGCTGTGGTTTAGTTGCCATGATGCTGTTCAGTCAGAGGCTGAACTGGATGATCTTGGAGGTCTTTTTCAGCCTTAGTGATTCTATGATTCTATTAAAAATACTTTTAGTTAAGAAAGTGGACCATTTGAAATTATCATTATTTTAAGGCTTTACAGTTGTTCACTAAGAACTTTTTTGTTTATTTTTCTCTGTCAGTTTTCTGGTTTTGAAAAGCATACACCTACTTAACACAATAGAAATAGTGATCTGTGACAGCAAATACATGCAAATTATGGAGAAAATATTTTCTTCTTGGAGCAAGGATCATCTTGAGCTTCTCCCTTGCAGAGTGCTACAGCAGGGTGGTGTTTTATCACTTTTTCCTTCGGGCTTTTGATAGAAGAGAACCGGCTGTTTTCTTTTCCAATCAAGATCCCGGTGTCCAAAGCAAATGCTTTCAACATTTTAGACCTGTCTCTGTCTTCAGTAACAAGCAATGCAACACAATAGGAGTGAACAACAGAGCAGAACCATTCATGCTGAGAGTCCATGGAAGTCCATGCAAAGTCATTTGCACATGAGACTGGAGTTTCTGAGTTTGGACTTAGCTTCATCTGAAGAAAATACAGCCCGTGGGCATGGAGAGTTTTACTAATACAAAACAAAATCCTCTGTGTGGGGACAAGTGCAAGATTTGCTCTATACACACACTTCAGCAACAAACTAAAACCACAATTCAGTTTACACGTAAACCTTTGCCTCCACCTCTATAGGACCCTGGTTCATGCACAAAACTGTCTTCTGCTGTGCAGAGTTCTCTGCTTTTGGTTTTAGCTGCAGAACTGGTCTGTAGAAGTTGAAGTCCAGCCTCAATGTGTCACTTACAGGGTTTCAACCAACCCATGGAAAGTCATTCAAAGAAAAGCAGTTTTTATATGTGGCACTGTATGGTTCTGGCAGTGGAGTGTTCCAGGTTTAAAAAAAACAAAAAGGCTTTAAATAAGAAATGGTTTAATGTAGTTTATGTTTAATTAAAAATAGATCATGAAGAAATACTAATAAGTTGGTCATTGCTATTTGCTAGATAATACAAATATTTAGTAGTTTTTTCTGGTGGGAGCAGTGGGTTTGCTTTTTCTACAGTTCATGCCTCTGAGACAGAGGAAGAGGCATGAACAAATCCTTGTTAAAAGTTCCATATTTCATTTAGAGGAAAAAGTGCAATTTGTTGTGTGGGGCCTCTGTACAATAAGGATAAAACTATAAACAGAATTTTTGTATTATCGTATTAAGACACAAGGAGGGCTGCTATTTGAATTTCCTTTCAGAAAATCTTGAGCCTAGAGCTTTCTCCATCTTTTAGGCAGGACCATCGTGAAAGTGTTACAGGTGCTGATTTAAAAGTATTGCCAAATGAGTGACATAAAAGCTGTTTTACTGTACCACAAGTTAAGTGATAAAGTTCAGTCGCCTCTTCTCCCATCATACGCTTCAAACTCTCAGTCCTTCATTGATGACTGCCACAAAATATGCATTGAAAGAACTGTTTGCGTATCTGAGACATAGTTAGGATATCTGAGACACTTTGCCAGAGTACTTTTAAGATGTGCATAGCTTTTATACCCTTGAGTAATCTCCTACTAAAAATGTTTTTGAAATATTCTGGTTGATTCTGAGCTGAGGCTGGTAAGAATGTCTCATGCATTTTAAATATAGAAACAAAGTTACACTTTATTATAGCTGTTGGTCAGAAAATGTCAATTTCCCTTTAGTTCAATGGAGTTTTTTCTGCTTTTTGTACCTGTTTTTTTCTTACCAACAAACCCCTCTGCACCAAGTTCTGTTCTGTTTGCAATTACGTATGCTGCTTGTACCAAAGGGAAAATGTTTCAATTGGGAAACAGAAAATCTAGGGAAATACCACTAGTTTATGCTTCTTTTCATTGAATAGTTCAGTACTGTGAAATTAAAAGTTACAGATTCACTTTCCTGCCTTGTCTGGAATATGTAATTACTTTATTTGTTAATATTGTTTAGCCAGCATGGATGTGTAAAGAAAAAGAACTATCTCTGTCATGGTTTTGTAGGTATCTGAACTTGATTAGTCCAAAGATAAGACAAAATACTAGCAATTACCTGCTCTATTCTTTTCAAATTTAGCCTTTTAATTAAAAAATATATAATAAATATAAAAAATTGTAGTCATACAAAAAGGTTTCAAATTCAGAAAGGCCTTCCCCAAATAAAGTTAAACAAAATATGACAAAATAATAGCAACAAAACAAGCAGCTTTCTGTCATAAGATGGAAATTATTGGTTAGCTTACTTATGAAAATATTAGGATGCTTAGCATATAAAAATAATAATTCAGTGCAGCATGGTATCTAGCAGATGATTAAAATTATAAAATTAAGTTAAAGATTTATAAGTCTAATGATATTTCTAAGATGGTTTATTTCTTATAATTTATGACAAAAAAACCCCACAATTTTCAAGAAAGAATTATGAAGGTTTCTTCTATAAAGTGTGTATATAGGATAAAGTGAAGTTAAATTGCCAGAGTTGATAAGGATTATTGAAATTTCTTGAATCTCAATCATATTTTGCATTAGCATGTTCATAGTTTTAAGAAAGTTGATTTTGTTCTAAGTACTCTTAGATGTAGGTAAACGTCTTCAGGTCTCAATGATGATGATTGTCTGGGTATGAAGGACAACGTTGTATGGTAATTATAGTGTTGCCAGCTAAAAGACCAATAAAGCTAGATGCTGCAAATAGTTTTGGGGAGTTCAGAAGAGTTATGCTAAGTTAGCATAACAGTTATGCTAAACAATATTTTTATTAGTACTGGTCACTCATAGACCATGAGTGACCATTGCCTGTACCTTGGTAAAGATTATTCTGGGAGCCGTTCATGGACGTGATTGCAATTGAGCAGGTGTCGTATGCAATTCCAGGGCACAGGCTGCACTTTGAGGACCATTTTTTTCTGATGTGACATTGACTGGAATAGAGGAAGAAGGCAGCAGCAAAAGTTGTGTTTGATCTCTAACAACAGCATTCTTTCTGCAAGCTGAAACACATATCAATATTCTAATTTCCAAGTGTATATATTTTCATGTCTAAGGCAAATAAACAATTTAGTTGTTGTTTTTTTTTTTTTTACTGAGAATAAAAGAATGTGTGAAGAACAGAAGAGAGGAAAGGAAAATCCCATGCTTGAAAACCTGAAATTATTTCAGCAGTTGCACAAGATTCTTCAACTGTCAAAACTTAGAATTTGCAAATATTTTTTCCTATCATTCAAGTGCAAACATTATTTTATCTGTTTTTATTTCTTTTCAGTAAAGGAACAAAAAGAAATCTTCATGAATTTGACCATTGCTTGCCAGGTTTATGGTTCATTACATTAAAATCACCAGTAGTCAAGCCTTTTATAAGAATATGTTTGAATGTTCTAAAGAATCTGCAGCATTGTAGATTTATGTATCTGTTGTATTTTCTGTTTTCTGCACAAAAGTATTAACTGTGGAAACAAGAAAATTGCCTGTGCTTTCAAAAATAAGTCCTATATATAAAGCTTAACATGCATATAAAGCCAAATGCTCATTTTTTTTCTTTCTGGTATTAACTTGCAGAGCAAGATCAGTATAAATTAGGTATCACCAACAGGCAAAATTAGTATATTATTCCAACTACTCACCTTAAAAAAAAGCTCTGAGCTTAAACATGAGGACAAAATTTAACGTGGCTGTTTAGTTTTTGTTTGAGAACAATGTTTTCCATCATCAAAATATCTTCAAGAACTGCATTTGCCACTGTCTTATCTTACTGCTTTGGGATAGCAAAAAAATGAATAAGACTTAAAAATATCATTTCTTAATCAAAAATCCTAAAAAAGATTATAAACATAGCTTATTGAAGAAACTATCTAAAATATTATTTTAGGAGGAGTTGTGGTTTTGTTTTTCCAGTTAAACATTACAATTAACGAAATACAGAAAAAGTACGGGTCTTGTAATTATATCTGCTGATCATATTTTTTTCCTGATTGAATATTCATGGCATATATTGCTGTATATTTGAAAACAGCTGTATGTTTCAAGCAAAACATTGCTGTCTTGTTTTCTTATAGTCAGAAATCCTAGTGCAAAGTTGTGCTGCATGGGTGTGGGATTAGCCAGGAATAACAATTACAATACCATCCTGAAACATGGTTCTGTCTGGCTAAAGTGAAACAATAACGAAGCTTTCTCTCTGCCTTTAGGCTGAGTATTGAGGACTTCATCTCCTAGCACAATACACAAGAAATTATAATACAAAATATTTACAGCAGCAGTGGGAACTAATGACCCATATGCAGCTGCATAACCTGCATTGATCCAGTGCTTCATGGAGAAAATTATCATATTCTTTCCTTGTTTTCTTCTTTAACAATTCGACTGAATTTTGGGTTACAGCCCTTCATCAAAGTTAAGACAAGGTTCTGTTGTGATGTGGCAGATGTTATGCTGTTAACTTCAGAAGAATTTTGTCCATGTGCATCAGCAGACAGTATAAGTCAGCACTCATTGATAGTCATTGCATGGGACAGTAACTTTTAAAGGAAGATTTGACCACACAAGGTTATCCATAGAAGAATTTGAGACTTGTGCTACTGTATTTTCCCCAAGGCAAAACTCGACCAGATGTTATCTTTCTGAATACTCCATTATGTATTAAACCCTTGTACTTTTTTGGTATTTGTTAATCTAGTTCTTCTTCGATGTCTGTAATAAGCAAAACATCTGTTTCTTCTTGTTCAATCAAAGTGCCTAACTCAAGAGTTCTACTTTTAAAATAATGCCATTTAAATAGAAAACCTACATAGAGAGAATGCATTTCATTAAGTTATTTAATTTGCATATGAAACCATCTTTTCCAGAACTCAGCAGGGAATTTGTGGTGGCAGCAATATGTATTTCTTTTTTTTTTTCTCTCAACTTGCATACCAAAAAAGAGTAAGAAAAAAAGGAATGCAAATAAATATATGTATCAGCTCAGATGAGGAAATTAAACTGCAATGAGAAATCATAATTGTGCATTTGGGATTCCATCCTAAACTTTCCAGCTGAAAATTCTTTCATTATAAGGAGACATGATCTACTCTTACTAATGAGTCTTGGTTTATAGAAAAATCTCAACAAGCAAAAATAATCCCTCAATATAGATGAGGCTTGTAATAAAATATAACAATAGAAACAGATCACGCAGCTATAGAATTTATCCCCCATTATAGATATATATATATAGATAGATATAATAGATCATATATCCCAATAATAATTTAAGTTCCTGACACAAATCATTGTCTCATGAATAAAAGCGGGTTAAACAACTGCTGCTGATACACACAAATAAAAAATCAGAGAAAAACAGTGGCAGAGATAAAAGGTGTTTTTAGGTTTTTTTGACTAGGAAGCACAATTCTGTAAAGACTATAGGGAGTATTTGCTGAGTACTAATGAGCAATCTTCATTAACATCCATTGGTCAACTCCAATGGAAAAAATGTATCAGTAAGTTTTCTAAGCAAACATAAAGTTGCACAAGAATTTTTGTGACAACTTTGAGCCAAAACAGTTGGGAATATTACTGTCATACTGCAGAGTTCCATGGGATTGTAATTCCTTTAGCTAAGAAGAAAGCAGCCTTAATTCATGAGTATTTTGTATCAATATGCAGAAGAGTTCATAAAGCAGAAACTGTCATCTTTCAGGGGCTGACAGAAATGATGTCAATTTGTAGGGGCAGATTTTTTAGTACAGTCGAAACAACAATACTTCTCCTATCATGCCTCAAGCAAGTAGCATACCGATAGTAATGCATTCCCTTAGTGTATCTTGCTAAATGGTGTGCACAGAGAGAATACATGAAATCACTTTTGCTTGTAACCTGCAGCTCTCCTCATCCTCTCATTTCCTGATCTGCTCAGGAGAACCTACTCCTCTGCTGATCCACCTTCCCTCTACCAGCTTTTTGCCTTGAGTCGTGGTAATGTTGGGTTTCTCATAGTGCTGCTGGTGAGCTTGGAGGAGTTTCCAGTCACTGCACATGGGGAGAGAACAGTACAAACACAAAAAACAATAGTACAGATTAAAATAACTGCACTATTTTGCATCTCATGCCATATTTAAAATGTTTTTCTCATTAGTACTTTCAGTTCATTCTTTTATGAAGGAGTATCTTCAAGAGGTGAGGATGGTGAACTTAGCCTTATTATATGAAATAAAGTGAATTTCTAATTTCATAGCACAATCATCTGTCTTTAGCTCCATAAGTTGTCATGGTGGGTTCTCTCACTACCCCTCCTCAAGAGGGCAAGGGGATAAAAAAAGACTGAGGAGATCATGGAGTGAGATAAAGACAGGGAGAACATACACCAATTACAGTTGCAAGAAAAACAGATTCATTTTGTGAAAATTAATTGAATTCATTACCAATTAAAATAAATCTAGGTAATGAGAAACAAAGACAATCATTAAAACACCACCTTTTTTCCTCCTTCTACTTCTTGAAGCTCACCTTCCTCAGTAACCACTCCTCGTGTTCCTTAGCAGCAGAAGATTGGATGCAGGAGTAAGACCAGAACTGTGCTTCTCCTGCTCTGTTGAGCTGTTCCTATGCTCTGATGGCCAGAGCCCCTCCCTTCCCTGCTCTCACTCTCCCTTGAAGCTGGCAGGGACTTTTCTGCCCCATTTCCCCTCACCTCTCCCTGCCTGGGGCTGTGGGGCTTGGCTGTGCTTAGCTGTGCACCTTCTTGTCTCATATCCTGTTGTGTCTTGGTTTCTGCAGTATTGCCCTTTCCAGAGAGTGTTTTAGATATACCTCCCTTAGTGATGAAGAGCTCATGCCACTGCTTTTGTGCCCTGTGTTTTAATAGCCAATTCTTAATTTTTCCAGGACTCTCTAGTTGTTATTCCATTCAAGGTAGTACTGAATACCTCGATAAAAATATCAAATAGATGTTTTTAATATTAGATGTTTATTTATTTTATTAAATGAAATTTAATATTTAATAATAGCATTTCAGGGTAGAAAATTGGGGTTTTAAGTATGCTCTAAGCTTCAGTTGTAGTAGCACATGCTGTAAGAATTTTCATTTTGAGGTCTATAAAAATTATGTCTTTTTCTTTCTGAGTTTATTATCCGTGGAAATAAACTTCATCTGGGTTATAATTATGTGGTTTTCAGTTTCTTATTCTTTGACTGTAATGTAAATTATAGCAAAAGAACTTACAAACAGAAAGAAAAAATTCCCTAATTTTTCATATACTAGGTCTTTTGTCTGTTCTTACTCTAGATTGAATAAGCTTACAAGATTTAGTAGTAACATCATTACTTATTGATACATTTTCAAGAGGCTTCTGCCACTTGTACTGATACTAATGAATTTTCTGAGAACATTCTAACAGCAACTTATGTTATTTCAACTTGATCACATATTTTAAATGAAGGTGTGAAAAACTAGGAAAAAATATCCGTCAAATGTTCAGGTATATGCCGTGACCATTATTCCTTGTTCATAGAAGGCAACGTTCTTTTAAATATTTTGGAAACTTTTCTTGCATTATACTTCTGCTGACATTCTGCATGCCACTTAATTTTAGAAACAGCTTATTACACTGCTTTGTGGTTTATTTTGGCAAATGACATTTTGCTAAGGTACTTTATCGAGGTGGAGAAAATGTTGCTTGCAAGAGGTGCCATAACTTGGAATTTGCTTTTATTACAGTGTTTGCTACTTATTTGCTGACCCAGCATAACCTGTCTGCATGGAAATAAGTAGAACAAATCAGCACCCTTTGGCAGTTCTTAATGTGCCAGGAAAACTGGCTTTCTCCAGCTGCTGGAGACAATATAAGAAGCATATAAATTTGTGGGTTTTAAAAGATCTGAATGAATGAACAATTCCATCTGCTTCACTGCTGCCAGTATTTGGAGGATGGTGCTCCTGTAAGATTGTGGGGTTTTCAGACATTTGTTGGTTTTGAAATTCCTCTGTGATAAGATCTTCCTCTGTCTTCCTCTTTTGTGAGTAGCCCTATGTCCCAATTAGCTGTGAATTCACCACCTATGTGAGCCTTTTCCCCTCCTGTTTTTCCTTTCCCTTTTCTTGGAAATGTCTAACTTTATATATGTCTAACATGACCATAATGTGCCCTTTGGCATTGTTACTATAGTTAAATGGATGAATTGATATATTTTCCTTCTGAGCTTAATCATAGAAAAAAATTATGACATATTCTTTATTAATAAAATGCAGAATATGGCCTTTTGATAGGAAAAGTGAGTGATAACACCCGTACTTAAATACTGTTATGCCTGTAAGCATGCACACTGGTCGTTTCAAGGCTTGTATTTATGATATAATGTGGATTTCTTTGTAATAGTTACTTTGATAACAACACCTTGTTGTCCCACTAAAATGATTTTGTTTCTGCAGTAGCCTTTATTAAATATTATATGATGAGCCTGTGAGAGAGACACACAAAACACTAAGAGATAATAAATACTGGAGTAAGTAAAACGTTGCAACGGATTTTTGTTCTTCATAGGCTCTGGTCTCAATGATGGGCAGTGGCATGAAGTTCGATTCCTGGCTAAGGAAAATTTTGCTGTCCTCACCATTGATGGCGATGAAGCTTCAGCTGTTCGAACTAACAGCCCTCTACAAGTCAAGACCGGAGAAAAATATTTCTTTGGAGGTAAAAAAATATCAAAACAAGTATGCATGTAAAATGGTGTTGTCTTTTAATCTATATAACAGGTGAAATGGAGTTCAGGATGTCGTTAATTTATGTGGATCCTATTGTGGCTTAAAATCCTGAAAAAGAAAAAAAAATAAATCATTGTTGATGACAGTCTTAACCTTTTGCTGATTTTTAAGTAGTCATGATTGTGGGTAATTGAGAAGCTCTCATAGGTTGAAGCCTTAGCCTGTTGAGTATTTTTGTCTGTTGAGAGTCCATATACTAAAAAGGAATTCTTAAAAATTGTGCCTCCAATATTTATTGTGCTTGGTCTTATATGCATTTATGAAAATCATAAAAGTTCATCAAAACTCTTGGGTTTTTAAAACTGACATTTGAATTTCTACATTAAAAAGTGTGTTTGTGCATCAAAAATATTTTTGATCCAAAAAATGCAGGTTGTACTTTTGAAGTGTGCCATGCATTTAACGTTGAACATGAATTCTTCAGACTGAGAACATAAATTTTAAAAGCAGAATTTATCAGTGTTGAAAATTGATTTTTTTTAAATTTACAAGGTGCATGTCTAATAACAATAAAATATAAATGTGATACTATAAATAGTCATAACATTACCTAAGGAATGGAAAATTTAGTGTTATAAGAAGTACTCTAAGTAGAAAGAAGAAACAGTAATTTCAAGGTTATTTTCATTTCATTGTTATCAAACTACAGTTGCTTTGTCACAAGGAGTAGATTTCCTGTTGCTATAACATGCATATTTTCCAATATCCACAATTCAGCTAATACTGGGTTTTTAGCCTATTGTCTCAAAGAAGAATTCTAGCATAGTCAGTTTCCACATGCTAAAGTGTGCAAATTATTTTATTGTCAAAACATAATATGTTCAATTTGTCAGAATAGTCTGTGACATTTAATTAGATGAAGTTATTAAGCACATATAGGAGATAGTTGGAAGAAATGCTGCACATAATACATCAAGTGTTAAATTCTGTTAATTTGGATAGGTAAAATCCCCAGATCACTGTTACATTTCTGGAGAGAGATTGATTGACTGATTTCTTCTGAAATGTCTTTTACCTTGGCTTCTTTGTCTTTGAGGGATAGATTGTCTAGTTTCTCCAGGTAGTTTTTATACCCTTTCTGGGTCAAAAGTCAGGTTGATTTGTTGTCATTTCAGCTGGACAATGAAATCTGCTTGATTTGTGATTGCTGACCTGTACTTTAAAATTCCACTATTTTTCCATTAAAAAACAAGCGTGCATGAAGATATTGTTCTAGTGGGATATGGAAGTCAATCACGAATTCCCTGAAGTCTCATTCCTACATCTGTTCATGCAAATACACAGTCCCGTTACACAAACTATGGGGTGTTTGTTTTCCCTTAGTATCTTTCATCCTCTGAAAAGTCTTCTAGAGGCATGTCAAAAGAACAGTGGTGTCCTAACCTTCACGTCCCAAGTTTATTTCACAATCTGCATTTGCAGTACTGTACTTACATTAACTGTCAGAAGCCATGAGTCTGAGGAGGCTTAACTTATAGAACCCATTTATTATGTTCCCACATGAATATTGTTATATAAAAGTATGCTATTTATTTATATATGTATAAACAATATATTAAAGACTGCAACTTAAAAACAGTCTTTTGGATGCATGTCAGAAACCTAACCTTTATATTCATGACCTGCATCTTATAAAACAAAGGTCTTTTTATTCAATTCCCTCCAAATGTACATGTTCCTCCTTACATGTCTTTAGAAGCACTCCAACTCATGGCATTTAATAAATAACATTTGCAAGAAGTGGATGCAGAGAAGGAGAATAGTGGGAAACCTCAAACATTTGGGCCAGGTGGTCATCAAAGATATTTTCATTAGTTTCCTTCAGAATAAGTTCAGATAAGAATGCATCAAACACTTCTTTGATGCAAATACATATAGTTGGTTAGGAAGTGAGCTTTTGAATACAGAGGGCAGTAGCCATCTGCATAATGCTAGATGGCTAGCAGAAATAATTAACAATTCTTTGTGATCATATGTTTTCATTGTGAAAATGAATCTACAATGAATATTGTTACAAATACGACGTTAAACAATTGTATTATGAAATACAAATACATGTAATGGATGCAGATGTTAAATGATAAGATTTAAAAATATCAGTGTTGTGATATTTATCCAATCCCACTGCTATATTTCTTGACGTTTCAAAATGCTGAGAAAGCTCAGTCCATTGAATTTGTGTTTGGAGAGGCTGTACAGCATTTCTAGCATTCTCTGAACACTCTTTGATGGCCAATTTCATCTTTGAAGGAGCTACTATTAGTATGCAAGTGTTTTGTTCTAAAAACCTTCCCTTTCTCTAATTTCAGAATAAGTGAGCCTCTTTATTTTACTGTTTCCTGGGATGTCAATGCAACAACTGTATACTATAGGCAATGTTATTGTCTTTGCTGAAGAAAAGATTTAGAAGTTGCATTTCAGCACTGCAGTACAATATTTTCTCAAAAATGCTTGTCATTGACCAGCATTTTACAACACCTGCAGTAACATTTGAATAAGGGAGATGCAGAAATAAGAATATTTAGTGACTTCTGCTCATAGAACTAACTTTTCTAGTTTTAAAAAACTCTAAATAAATCATAAGGGTATTATTTATCTGAAAGAGAATATTACATTCAGTAATGTTAATGTCTTTTTTCCCCCTTACTTTGTGCCTCTCCAGTACCATTTCCCAGCAGTATTGAGATCCTCCCAAGGGACAGACAATAGTGATGTTTTATCCAAGCATAAAGAGTTAGGGGAAGCTGTGTAAGATGAGCCATTTCTGTAGATTGTGTGAATGTGGGAGGTTGGGTGCTAATTGCCTATTACCCTTCTGTATAACTATTATTTTCTGCCCACTGGTTTTATTTTCCTTCTTTTTCTTCTCTTAAATTTGTGTTTTTGGAAAGAAGTGAACTTCCCTTCCCTACTAAGCTCTAGAGAATGATGTTTCTTTGTTGTTTCCAATTATCTGTATAAAGCAAAGAAACAGAACAGAGGAAGTGAATAACAGAGTGAAAATGAGTCCATTAACCTCATTTGTACTGTTGGAGATAAAGGGCTCTTGTGAAGCATCCTAAATTTTCACCAAACCGCCTAATACCTGCTTAATGTCCATAGGAAATGTTTGATTAGAGACGTAATTTTGACTTGTTTCTATGGCATTTCTTTTTAATTGTGTCTGCTTTCCCTCTCCTTTTCACTGGCTCAAGGATTGGGAGAGGTTTTAGTATGTGTGATAAATTTTCATTGAGATCAAAAGTATGCTGCGAGCATCAGTCAATCCACTCTGTGCTGCTTTTCCTGACAAGCAAAGATGAAGGGAATATGCAGTAAGTTTCCCATGGGAGACCAGTCTGAGGTGTATAGAAAGTCCACCCTTTCTCTGCAAAACCCGTGAAGTCTTGTTCCTGGAGTAGAATTTGTTTTGAAAACTTGTGTTGGTCTGAAAGTCCATGAAACCACATGTGATGGAAACAGGAAGGAATTTTAGGAGAAAAATTACCTTCCTGGGTTTCACATTTCCTACACTTTTCTCTGAATCTTCCCCTCTTAAAGATCTTTGTGTGATGTGTCTAAATTTTTCATCTAGTTGTCCCTTGTCATAATTGTGTGGATTGTTTTCATTAGCAGCTGTTATAGTCATGGCCAGACATCCTAGGTAGTTTCACTGGCATTTACAAAGCAGCTGAAGTATTATAATTGCAAGTATTATCAGATAGACAGGGGTCACCTTTTTGTTTGGGGGTTTGGAGGAGGAGGAGGGGAGGAGGAAGGATGTTTCTGTAGCTCAAATTAAAATTTTTTTAGCAAAATCAAAGTTAAGGTTTTAGGTGTCACGAAAAATACATGAGACCCAGCTAATGGCAATTCATGTTATCTATTACCTAAAAAATAAAAAAAGTCCCTGCTGACTTCATTCTTGCAAGTCTGAAACTTCTCGCATATAAATAAGTAACAATGATGTTTTGTAGTATTTGTATGTTTGCTGGTCTTTTCTGAAGATTTTTAGTATTTCAGGGCTTCAGTTTTGCTGTCCTTTTGTTGTTTGCGGGGGTTTGGGTTTTCTTTTGCATGTATGACCACAAGACAGGATGCTCCAGTTTGTATTTCTTGTGGAAAGAGTGATGAATGTGTTTTGCAGTCTTTCATGACCATAACCCTACTATAAACACAAATACAAATCCATGAGGAGAACACGGAAGAAATTCCAAGTAGCTCAGGGTATAATGTGATTTTTGTGTGTCTTCAGCATTCATCTTCAGGTATTATCCCAAGTCAGACCTACACAATAATGGCAAACACATGAAATGGAAATAAAAGAATTGGAATTGGTCATATACTTTAACAGCCCTCATACCTTGGATTGTTAAATCTGGAATGTTTATAAGTCAACACATGAGCAAAGAATGCAGATGTGCAACATTTATAAACATACGCAAAGAAAGAAAGTGCTTTTATAGCAAGTAAAAAAAAAAATTAGATGGCAGGCAATTATAAACCTCTCTCTCATATTTAGCACATGATTTAAATTCTTTATTATTTCATCAGCTCTCTTGTACTATGAACAAGGAACCACGACTTGATTCACATTCCTTTTATACAACTGACATAACTAAAGGGCGTTAAGAATTTCCCATTAACTCTTTGAGATTTATGCTTTTTTCATCATGTTTAAAGTTTTGTTTGTTTCATTCAGATAATTTGAAGGTCAGACAAATGGGACCAAGTAAAATAATGGTGACTTTCTGTGATTAATTTTCAGTAATGTCAGTGCTGTTATAATATGCCAATATGCCAATCCACCAACACATTTTATACAGCAATACAAGCAGAAATGCTGGAGGTAGATTGATGTCCTGAAGAAAAACATGTGCAGGCAGAAAGCTGGTACAATGTGCAAGCAAATAAAAGATGAAATGCATGGTAATGGCAGTTTAGGAATGCGTGTATGGGGACATGAGTCTTGCTGGAATAACTTCAGCTTTTGAGCAAAGGCCTATTAAATATGAGAAATGTCTATCCACTGAAATATAAATGGATGAAGTCTTGAAAAGTGCTCTCCTTGTTACAACATAAATCTCTTGTTAAGCTGAAGATGTTAGCCACAGAATATATATCTAGAAGTTTCTCAAAAAATAAAGCATAGGAACTTAATCTCTTTTACTTTATTTTCTTGGAAGCACTAAAGCAAATGTTTGTGCACAGCAGAAAAGAGAACATCAAATTTTTCAATACATTTTCTTCACTCTTATTGACATTTAAAACCAAGAAAGAACAAAGAATGAGGAAAAAATATGTACTATAGAAAGTAAACCTGTATGGACAGGGGAAGGAGTAAATTGACTTTATAGAGACTCGATTGTCTCTAACTCTGTGAGTATATTATTTATTTTCTTTTTCACTAAGTATAATAGCCATACTGTTGCCTGAGTCTTAGTCTGAAGCAAATTGTTCCAGTCTCTGGATATTCCAGAAAATGAAAATAAAAATACAGTAGATTCCCTACCTATAGTATAGGTCTTGACTCCAGACAGAAAGGAAAAGGGGTTGTAAAAATTATCCACCCTTCTTCTAAAGAAAACACTTTTGGAGAAGGAAATTTCTGTTGAAGAGCCAGAAGAAAGCTACTGGAGACACACTCAAAATTGAAAATTATGCCTGTATTTTATATGGCCCTCCTTTATTAGCTTTATTAGGTCAAGCAACAAGGGTTTTGGTACCAGTAAGGGAAAAAAAATAACAGCAGGAGGGGAAGGGCAGGCCTCTTGAGAAGCACTGAAAGTTGATAGGAATTTTAACCAGTACTGATCACTAGTCAGCTCTCTGGTTTTAGAACACTAAAAACAATGTAGTCTATTGATGGCATTAGGAGTCACAAATATGTCTCTGTGTGTGTGTCAAATTGTGATGTGAAAAATAAACACATATGCTTTTCTGTTGTGTGAACATAATCATACTTCTAAGTAGTGGAGAATGCTGATTAATACTGGAATAACGCTTCTACCAACTTTAACTATTTCTCAAGGGTATCTTGGCTGTGCTTCTAGGTGTATGCACATACTTATTGCCCACAGCCACAACTCAACACATCTGCGCAGGAGCGAAAAAATCAAAATGAGAGAAGGTAAATTCCTGGTGCCATCAACATCCCATACTGCTGTCAGAGGCCTTCCTTTCTTTGGGAAGTGACTTACTGATGCTCCTCAGTGGATTTTCCATAGGAAAATCTGTGATTTTCTTCTTTAAAATAATAGAATCATAGAATGGCTTGGATTGGAAGGGAAGATTCATGTAGCCCCTTTGTCCTGGGCAGTAGCATGTCCCACTAGACCAGATTGCTCACGGCCCTATCAAACCTGGCCCTAAACACTTTCAGGGACATGGCATCTGCAGCTGCTCTGGGCAACTTGTTCCGCTGTCTCACCACTCTCACAGTAAGTAAATTCTTCCTAATATCTGATCTGAACCTCCTCTCTTCAGTTTGAAGCCATTTCTCCTTGTCCTTGTAAAGGATCCCTCTCCATATTCCTTGTAGGCTCCCTTCAGGTACTGGAAAGCCACGATTAGGTCACCTCTAAGCCTTCTGTTTCCAGCCTGAAAAATCTGGTTCTCTCAGCCTTTTCTCATGCGAGAGGTACCAAATCCCTCTGATCATTTTGATGGCCTCCTCCCTTTTTCCTCCCACATGTCTAAATACAAGACAAATTTTCAGTCACATCTCAAAGTTTTATGTATGTAAATGAGCACCTGTTAATATTGTAAACAATCTTAGGCAAAAAGTTGCCTAAATGCCATTGATTCTGATGATAGTCAGACAACTGATTCACTTTTCAGAGAAATCTATTTATCCAGATGATTATGAACATGAAAAACTTTTGAAATCTGATTTAATGAGTCATAAATGCATAACAGAAGAAAGAAAACCAGATATCACCAAATGTAGTGTTTGTGAAAGTGGGAGACAGAACAAAACTATGTTACTTAGAAAAAGGCCTGTCTGACTCATATGGTCTGAGCGGAGAATGGCTCTCAGTGCTGATTGTAAATTCTCTCACATATATGAAACCTGATTGGAGCTCCAATTATAATTACTATCTGCTGCTTCTACTATATAAGCAAGCTGCAGGTATCCCTTTGTGTCTAGGGCTGCCAATTAAATCTTTGGATGCCTGCAGTCCCAGGTTGTTATCACCTTCTACTGAAGACAACAAATCTCATCATATAAAAGTGGCAGTCTACAGCTCTAACAAGAACACTTATTAGTGATGCTTTTGTAAATCATGAAGCAGATTTTAAAGGCTTATACCTTCCAAAGAAAGAACTTTATTGAATCTCACAGTCAGTGGTGTAGATCTGATTTATCTGCATAAATTGGCAAAATGGAACCATGAAGCTGAAAGAAAAGGTTTAAAGGCATGTTTTTCACTTACCAGCTAAGTACTGAACTTACTTGTATAGTGCTTTGCAACAGGAAGTTACAAGCTGGGGGTGCACAAATCTCCAGTGTGGATTGCTGATGGCAACTGGCTTACTTCCCAGTTTGCATTAAATTACCTTGTAAGTGTCAAAGTATGTCTGCTTCGGGTTTAATTTGGGATGGAGAAGATTTGATAATACAGCACTGAATATTAAATATTGATGACATCTTTAGGAGGGAATTCGTGGTTAACCAGTAAACTACTCGACCATTTTGGGTTATTAAGTCCTGTCAAAGACATCGCCAGTCAGTTTATTCACTGAATGGCCACAATCCTTTGACTTTTTGGTTTGGTTTGGTTTGGTTTTTTTTTTTTGCTGGAGGTCTGGTTTGTTTTGGTTTTTTTTTTTTTGAGGCAGAGAAATTTCTCTGAGACAGGAGAATTAGCACAAACACTAACCATGCAGATGTTAGAAAAATCCTGTGTTTATGAATGAAGAAAAGAAGTGTGAGACTTCTGAGGGATGATGATCACTGCCAAGGTTATATTACAAACTGGAGAAAAGAGAAACTAAATTTGTTTCCATGGAAGTTAAGAATACTCTTAGTCTCTTTGAGTTCATTGCTCATCATACAGAATCTATGCATAACTCAACTGATCCTGAGAAGAAATTTTACAGACTTTCTGCCTCTGGAGTGAGACCTGCATGCTTATCATCTGATCTTGTCCAACAAAACTAAGTGAGATTAGATGCTGTGGCTAGTAATGTACAATGACTGAAAATCCTTTGGTAAACCAGCTTTTATTTATCAATAAAAACAAGTCAAATAGTTCTATGTGTAGCAGTGTGCATATTTTTGTATTTGTGTAGGAAATATTTTGTTTTAATCTATAACAGCAAAAATACTCTCTAGAGGGCACTAAGGATATTTCCTTGTGAATCTTTTTCAAGTAGATGATGCTTCAAAAAGAAGCAAGCTTTAGTGGTGCTTGAGGTCCTCACACCTTATTTTTATTATTCTTACTGACCAGACTTCCCAAAACACTTTCTGTACTTACTTGGCATTTTTTTAGTCAGATTTTTGAAAATTATTTTTATGTTTGATTCTGTAAGTTTGGAGCTTTCTGTGGAGCTTCAGAGTAAACAATTTTTTTTTTTCAGTAATTGATTAGGCCTTTTGTGGTTTCATTTACATCGTAATTAAATGGAGTGGAATTTTGAAACAAGATGTTCAGATCCCATATTCCCATGATTTTCATTCATAGGAACAGGTTGCACAAAGTCTGGCCCTCTTGCATTTTTTATACTTTCTTATTTATACTCAATGTCTTTGCAATTTGTGTTCCCCATTGATTTTATAAGAGCTTTTCCATGTCACTTTTTTTGGTTTCTTTTTTGATTGCACATTCACTGTTGCCTCTTATTAAGAACTTGCCTGAAGTACAGGAAGAAACACGACTGGAGAGGAGGAGCCTTTTATTATTTGAATGTCTTAAAAATCATGGAGTAAGTAAACAGTGCTCATGCTAGTAGTGGCTCAGTTACTCTGTAGATGCTTGATGAAAAATCTCGAGATAGCACAAAGATGGAACACTGCATATCTTGATGCATTTTGAAGAAAGGTCACTGAGGAATTATACAACTAGAATAATAAATGAAGCTTAAATCTTTCAGAGAATAGTGGGGCTCTTTTTGTCAGTTATATATTCCTATTTAATTTTAAAAGAGATTTTACTGCATTTATGATCTCAACAAAAGTCAAATTAGACAGGTCTTTATAAATGCAGTAAGTGATCTTTTCAAGAATCCTACAAATATTAGCAAAAAACCTACAGTCATATCTCATGTTAGTGGCCAGAAATATAAAAATATCATATCCACCTATCATTTGGTAAAGTGGAATTCTTGTTTAGTCAAAAATTGCTTTTGAAATGTGTCATCAGTCACTGGGATGGTTCTACAAAATGATGCTACCACATGTGCATACATGTGCACTCAATTAAAACGTGTTCAACAGAAATGATTTTATTTAGTGCTTCAGCATTTTGAAGTTCAAAGATGCAAAATCCATTGTTGGTACAATCTCCCTGCAGGAAAAAAATCCTGAATGTCATACGAGCATGGGAAGTTTGAAAAGTTTTGTATTTGTCTCTGTTCCATGCTTGGACCTGTAGCAGGCAAGTACATCCTGGATTATGTCACGTGCAAGGCCTTTTTAGCTTCTCATGGATGACTTTCAGAGTTATATTCAGGCACTGTAACTGACACTCAAAAAATTGATTTGGTTTGCATGCATACCTCGTTTAATTAATATTGTGGCATCTGAATGACCCAGTAATTTAAAATTAATAAAGACAGATTTTCAAAAGTCACATTTGATTGAGAAAGCAGAAAAGTACTGCAGCCAGGGATCCCCATGGAAATTTTGCAGTAAAACTTTCCTTAATTGGGTCAAAGAAGTTTGCCATGATTCTAATATCTTTTGAAAGTATTCATTATAATACTGCTATTGCAAATATATTAGCAGTTACTGTACATCACATTTTATTCTTTAGTTGAATGTATTTGAGAAATAATCTGACTAATGAATGTATTCTCAGCATGTCTACAGCGAGGCAGCTATCCAAGTCTTTGTATTTCTGCTTTTAGATTTGTTTTTGCAGTCAAGAAGAAATGTGCATGCACTCTAATAGAATTTCAGAACTAACTCAGATTTTACTGAGCTGAAAAAAAAAAGGTAATTGTTTGAAGAGGGTGATACCAACATTCAGAGAGCATTCTTAAGGAAATTTGTTTCATCCAACATCTTTTTTATTCCTTGGAGTGTGACATACAGAACGTTCTTCCTCACCCATAATTTTTCATGAAACTGCTCTGAAACTAGTCTCATTTAAAAAATTCACTTATTTTCTGCCTTGCTACTTCAGGAGATGCAAGGGCAAGAAGAATCTGATTATTAACAGTTTCAGAAACAGCCTTAGAGTTTACTGCTCTACAGATCACAATGATTAGGACTCACATTTCTAATCCTATTGATCTGCAGTTTCATTAACTTTCAACATCTCAGAAGCTTGAAAACTGTATGTAAGATGTTCTTGCTTACTGAAATAAATAGAAGTATTTTGTTTTCATTAGCTTAAGATTGTTTAAAAATTACTTTGCTTATAATGAAAATAAAATAAGAATTCTGCAAAGAGCACAGACCACTCAAAAACAAAATTAATAAGGAATTGTATTGTTATATGTGTAGGGTTTACACTAAAAATATATATTGGAAAGAAAAAAAATATACACAATTTAAAAAAGAGTTGCCTAGTGTATCCCATCCCCTTTTCCTGCACCCCACTGTCAGACCCCCCTGAAGTGAATGCTTTAGTCTGCATGATCTTTATGATGGTATTTTAGTTTTCTGCTTCAGTCAAAGTTTTTGTTCTTCATTTAATGCACCCTACTACTCTTCAATATGTTGTGTTACATTGAAGCACCATTTATAATTTTTAAATTATTATATTCCATCATTAAAATTCAAACTTCCTTAACATACTTCTTTAACATAGTGGATTCATTTCGTATTTATTATCTCTGATAAAAAAACTGTTATTCTTATCTTAGTTGATAATAAGTGTTTTTATTTGACTTTTCTGAAAACTAATATCTCACCTAAATTAAGAATTGAAAGAAAAATGTGGATTTCCCTCTTATGCTCTTAAAAATCTACCCCAGTGGAAATAAAGCTAGAGATTTTGAGAGGGTTGACTATATTGCAGCATGGCTGTATATGGCCATTAGCAAGCTATTTAATATCTGCTGTTCAGTTCAACTACCTACAAATTTACATTAAAAGTACAAATTTGAGGGTGGCTAATTAAAAATTGACTGTGGACAATACAACTGGCTCTACTCCCAGTACTAATATATTACTTACCTTGAATATTCAAATTCTAATTATTGCTAAAAATAATTATTAAAAGTTCATTTGAAGGTCCAGTGACTATATATTTACTGAAAATGGTTTATTTTCTTTTATCAATTTTGAAATTTGAGCTTTTGTTTAATTAATACTGCATAAAAAAAGGATGAGTTTTATGAAAAAGCATACTGTTTGAAATGTTAGTTTTGTTAGTTAGATTTAGAATGATATTTAATGTGACTTGTCCCATTTTAGCAGGCTTCTGTGCATGGATGGAAAATTATATATATGTATATACATATATGTATGTAAACTTTTATATATATATACATACACACACATGTTTATATACATACATGGGTATGTGTGTGGTATAAAAAAAATCATAATTTAATTTCCAGATGAGTTAGAATTGAGTTAGTTACAAAAAAAGGCCCAATGTGTAAAGGACATTACAGTGTGACTTTCAGACGAAACTAAAACACAATAAAATTGTAATTGCTACCATAAGTTCAGTTTGTGGAAAGAAAAATGTTACTTATTGATTTATTGATAAAATTCAGAATTAATTAATATAATTAGTAAGTTCAGTAATTTTATCATCTCCTTTTTTAATAATTTGCTGATTTTTTTTTCAAGGAAAGTTGTTGTTGCATACATGTCTTCTGATAAATTATTTAGTGTTCCACTTAAATAAATTACAATCTGAGCGACTCATTACTAGACTTCTTTAAAGGGTACTTGTGAGTCAGTTTAGATTTATGACACAATGCAAATCAAATTTTCAGTTATTGTTATTGATACTAGTGTTATTAAAAGTTAATCATCTTATGCACAAGGGATAAAGATGGCAAATCCAGGAAAGAGCTTTGAAGATGCACTGAAATTAATATTCTTGAAAGAGTAATGTGACTGAAACTTCTTGCTTATTAGTAAGTTTTTGACAAGCAGTACAGAGATTATAGAAGGAGATTTGTATTAATAAAATATCTAATAATATTAAAAAGGTGCTATGTTCAAGAGTGAAATAAATTTTGGTAAACATAAAATAGAATGACATTTTGTTTTACTAATAGACAGGGACAACTTTGTTTTAAACTGAGAGAGGGCTAATTTTTTAACCTAAGAAGAATAAAATAATAGAAAATAGGTATTTTATAATTTCCTGAGAGTTTCCTCTTTCTCCTAAATGGCAGCTGTATACAGAGAGAGTAATAGGAATCTACTTCAGTATTTCATTTGCATTATTTCGCAATGTATAAAGCCAGATAAAGAACAACAAAGCATCTATTTTTTCAAGGTTTTTTTGTGTCATGGAGTTATATATTTGCATATTTCAAGATCTTGTTTGCAAGTTGATTGATGGTGGTAGCAACAGCCGTGAAAGACCTCGAATGTGCTGTATTGTGCATTTCAGTAATGAAACATTTAACCTTAGCAGTTGCCAAGGGATGCACCTTTATTTTACTGTGAGACTTCATGATGTTCTGATGCTGCCAAATTTCACAGAATCATTATCAAAATATGAGAGATACATGATGAAGTAATATTTGGGGGAAGAAAATAAGTGTGTCATACTTAAAATATCACTTTGAATTTTATGAGAACTGACGCTCTTAAAATGCTCACTCTTGCAGCATAATAGAATTTTCATTAAATTGCTTAAAGCTTACTGAAAAATGCTTAGCTTTTAGTGATCAGAACACTGTCTAGATTGTAAAACAGAATAAATGCTGTGGAAATAAGTTATAGCTTTTTTATTTATTATCTTACCAGGTCAGTACAAGCAAATTCTGTTTTTACAGGAACAGTATGATTGAGGGGATACGTGCCACTTTCTACTCTCCTCTAACTTCATGCTAATGCCAGGATAATACATTTTTTATGGAGTGATTAAAGGGCCAGTTTGCTTTTATTATTTTATTGCATACTATGTATTTGCATTTCTTTTAAATAAAATTGTTACCTTATGTGAGACTTGAAATCTGAAGGATAAAAATTATTTCAATTCTTAATC
Organism: Donacobius atricapilla; assembly: GCA_013397315.1. Classification (NCBI taxonomy): domain Eukaryota; kingdom Metazoa; phylum Chordata; class Aves; order Passeriformes; family Mimidae; genus Donacobius; species Donacobius atricapilla. The sequence goes on along the minus strand of WBMY01002351.1, from coordinate 1,879,006 downwards.
AGTCTGTGTGTCAATCTATCTTGAAAGCTGAAGGAAAAGTGACTCAAAATAGTTTGTGATATGTGAAGGAAGTTGAACCTGGCAGATGCTAGTACAGAATGTTTGTGCACATCTGAAATATAGATGACAAAAATTACTATGGACACATCACTTTTGGGAGTAGATAAGATAATCAGTGGTAAATTGTTCATAATTTCCAGTGAAATCAGAGGTGGTGTCCAAAGTACCTGGTTATGGTGCCATACCCTTACTCATTTGGCAGCTGTTTATAGTATGGTTTGAATGATGATAAGTTAGATGAGTCCTTTCTCAGTCTCATTTTTCAAGAAATTTAGACCTTTTTTTAAATTTATTTATTTAGATATAAGTCTGGGTAGTATGTGCTTATATACCTACATCTCTAAATTTCTTCACCTTCATTATCTGGATTAATCTGTTTCTAGAAACATATTAAATTTTTAATTAATGGAAATGTATTTTTTGGGAACTTGTCTTTAACTCTTATTCTGCCTCCAGACATTATCATGCTTTTTTTACCTGGGGTTGGTTATGAGGCCTTGAATTACTTAGTTCCTTAGTCAGAATCCTTTCTACGGTTCTTCTTACTTGCTTTCCCTCCCCATGATTTTCAACTCCATCCTCCTCCCCTGTTTTTCCACACAAGCCTCAGTATCGCTCAATCAGCATGAAGAGATGAATTACTTCCTTGGCAAGAAGAGAGCATGAAGCCTGAGCACAGTGCACTCTAATTTGTCTTGTGTCGGAATGTGAAGCAGGCTCTATCACCCAGGCTGCCAGGCAAGGGTGAGGGATGGTAGCTCTGATAGGTTTATCATGTTTTGTCATCTCCAAGAAAGCAAAATGAAAACATAAAGTTCTCAGGGACTGGTTGGGTATGTACTGATAGTATATTATGCTGGCACTAAAACTTAGGTCCACGCTCTAGTGTCAGGATCTCTTTGTTTTAAAAGGGACAGAAACTTTGTACTTATAATCACAAAGGTAGAGATTTCCAGGCATGTGTCATAGGTCAATATAAATTAAATTTAAAATGTAAAATATATTACTGAACTATTCCTTTCTGTTTGGATGAAGGCAAAATACCTTCCCTTTCAGGTAAGCATACCAAAGCACACACTGCCTCACCGGAATTTTAAATTACATTTTGGTGTATGGGTCAGAAGAACTAATGCTAATGATGACCCAGAATTAAAAGTTCCCACATTTGTTATGAGAGTCAGAGAAGACTGTATGAGAATTAGATGAGAAATAGTAACAAGTCAGTGCAAACAAAGTCTTGCCACCATGTGGCCCTGAATTCATGCCTGACATGTTTTGGTTTCTGGAAATTCCTTTCCCAGGTGATTTTCTGTAAACTGGAGCAATGTTTTTCTAACTGTACCTATTTTATTTCATTCCTTTCTCATAGGAGGGACTTCTTGATCTCCCTCTTGTTTGACCAATGTGATTGAAGAGGTTTGCCTTTGTTTCATCAATCAAATTGGTCTGTGTAAAATAGTATAGAAGGGAGACCATCTCAAAATAAAGTAGAATTAGATTTCTAGCCTTCTGAAAACATGAGTCTGTCATTCTTTCTGTGTAAAATAGTATAGAAGGGAGACCATCTCAAAATAAAGTAGAATTAGATTTCTAGCCTTCTGAAAATGTGAGTCTGTCATTCTTGGTAACTGCGACATCACCAAACTCCCTAAATTAACTTCTATCATCTACCTTATTTGTTTGGTTTTTTTCCCATATTTCCTTCAACATGTGCTTTCCATGTAATTTTAGTACATGTCATCCTCTCTATGCCTTTATGTAGAAACACTTTTCTATCCAGGCTGATTTTTTCACTTCTAAAAATGTACTATAGCTCCACTTAGGAAAGATCCCTGAAAGATTTAACTACAGTTGACCACTTTGGCACTAGCAGGGATTTTACTAACTTCACTGTAGTGAAACATCGTATGGGAAGTGTATTGGAAAACACAGGTATTGCTTAGAATCTAAATGGAGTAGTTTCTCCCTATGTCTATTTTTATTGTACTTCCAAACAAATGGACCGAGACTGATGAGTCATGATGGCTAATTACACTATTTAATGACTGAATTACACCTACAATAGGGGCTATTTCCCTAATAAATTCTAGACAGTTCTGAAGACCTCAGAAATTATTTCTGTACTACACAAACACATACCATGGAAGTTCTTTAGCATTAAGGCAAATACAGGCTCAACAAACAGAAAAAGAAGGGAGCTAGAGATTTTGCACATGGGACTAATGTTTTCTGTGCAGAAAGAAGTCTTGTTGAGGGGTAATCTTAATGAATCTGGATAAATTTCCTGTTTCCAACTTTTCTGTTTTCTTTAATCTAGTCTGTCCCAGGAATTCACAGTGATCTGGCAGAAGGAAATGCAGATGCCAGCAAAAGGTCAAATGTAAGGATGACACTCCCTAGAGGTGAGGCTAAAAAAACATTAGGTTGATATTTTTGGATCGATGAGGATGCCGTAGAAGGAGGAACTAAACAGGCTGTGCAGTGTTTATATCTTAAATTGGAATGTTGCTGTTGTTACACTTTATTTTCCTCTACGTGTCGTAGGAATACACATTCCCTAGGATATATAATCTATACATTATTAAAATTGTCAGTAAATTACAATTGAAATCAAAGAAATGTTCCCTCTGTAAATCATCAGTAAATGAATTGCCAAAAAATTCACAGAATGGATCTTATTAGTTCAACATCAGAATGACAGCTGACAGTTATTCTCTTCCTGAGAGTATACCTCTAGGTATCCATTTTCGTATTTTAATTTTTACTTAGAGGAGCGTTAGAGAGTGTAGCTCTTCAATTCCTCTCTTGGCCACAGTAGCTTTTATCAGGTCTGATAGAATTTGTGTTTTTGAAACATTCTCTTTGGAGGTAAGACTAGTGGGTTATAAATTACATCATGTGGGATTTTTATCAGTAAAATAAAAGATATCTGAGAGAAAGGAAGGCCTTAAAAACCTTAGTAAAGCAATGCATTACATGAATGTTTCTTTACTTTGTTTGCCTTCAATCATATCCTCACAGAGATGTGGCCTTCTCTCAGAGTGAAGAAAACTGCTTTTGTTTTCAGAGATTTATCACATTTCATCCTACCAGTTGTTCATCTGTCTTCATGGGCTTTTCATATTCTGTCCAAAAGTTATTTTATAGCTTGACTGGACAGAAGGCAAAGTCATCAAAGCTAATAATTTTGGTATTGCTCTTGATAGTGCTCAGTTACTTGGTCAGAAGAGGCTTTTGCCAGTTTATTCTTTCCTGTCTTCCACAGGCAACTTTCTTTTGCATTAACATACACAGTTCGTACAACACTTAATAGTCAGAAAAATAAGACCTGTTTTATAAATTGCTGAAAAGCAACTCTAAATTCATCATCCTCATGTAATAAGGCTGAGACACGTAAGTGTACGTCCGTTGAAATCCCTCGACCTGCCTGCTTGGAATCCTTGATTGTGCACACAATAAACAACCATGCTTACATGGCCTTCATATTCATGTCTCCAGTAGATGAGCAATAGCTACATAATAGAAAATACACATAGAATAAAGAGAGCAGTGATCTGTGGTCAAAATAAAGAATGTTCTTGGCAAGGTGAATTTGCTATCATTTAATCTTGCTGAAAAGGTTTTATGTAATTAACTGATTTCATTTTTAGAAAGCAGCTAATTAGGTGTTTCATTGAGATGCAAATGAATCATCCCTTGATTTCTTGCTCAGTCAGCCTGGGGTAAAACTAGTCCATAGCCCTAGTAAACTGAATCAAGGAAAGTTCTTCTGGCCCTAAAGAAAATGGGTGATGAAATAAAAGTTGGGATATTAGTGAAGATGAGACAGTTCATTCTCATATTATTAAATAGTGCAGGGAAGATGAATGAATGCTCAACTTTTTAACAAAATAAGGGAGAAAAACTGCAGTATAGTATTCAATAAATCAAGTAAGAAACTCAGGGTCCAGCAGCTGTTCAAGTGCTCATCTTCCGATATGCTTTTTGAGCTTGTATTTTATTCTTTTCCCTGTTCCTAATTTTCTTTTTGAGCTTAATTCTCTTTCCTGTGTGCTCTGTTGAGAGTATTACCTAATTTTTTTAACTTTCCCAGTTAATTTTCCTGAAAAAAAGATAATATCAAGATACAAACCAGGAAAAGACCAGACATCAGGGCTTCCCAGAAGTGTTACCGTCATTGTCTTTATCCCAAATTTGAAAGTGCAGTGCTCTGAAATACTAAATTAAGCATTGCTTTTTACTGAGTGTGCTCTGCAGTTTCTTGTTTTAAGCTTGATGCAACATTTTCACAACTGCAGCCCTAAAATATTTTCCTTTCTTCTCTATCCTATGCCTCTCAGAATTTAAGGCTGCAAAAAGGAGATATGAAGAATTAGACTCCTCACTTAAGTCTGAATACGATGAGGATAGCCCAAGAAATTTAAAATATATTTAATTTATAAGAGGAATTATTCCTAAGTATGCTACCAGCTTAGCTTGGATATGATTAATTTAAATAATCCTTTGTATTGTGTTTAATTGATTTTATGTTCATGTTTCCTGACAAAATATCCTGGTGTTCTGACACTAGACTGTTTCAATATGGTAAAATTATTCTTTGAAGAAAAGAAATATATTATTTAAAACTCCAGGAACGGATCAGATTCCCTGGGTTGTGACCGTATGTGAAAGAGGTGCTCCCTATGGGTAGCTAACAGTAACATAAACCAAGCCTCAGGCTCTTATCATTCTGTTCCAGAGTATTTACTTCATTTGAAATCATTGAGAATATATTGTCAGTAAAGATGCTTGTCATATCTCCTGGCTTAAAGGTTAGTCATGCAAAAGGGCCTTTTTAGTCATAGTTATGAAAAGATTTTTTTTTTTTTGCTTTTTTTCTGTGAAGGGGTTAATGTATTTCTATCCTCTGGTTAGACCTCAGCTGGGACCTTGGTCTAATGTTTCTTTAGCTCATGAATATTAGCCTTTCTTTCGAATAGACCCAAGACACATAGAAAATCATCTCAGCTACATCGTCTCTTGTGGGAAAAAGTCTAAATGTCAAGCAGTAGCACTGAAAGCCTTTAAAACTGGATCACGTTCTGCAAAGAAACATGTTTTTGAGCGCAGCAATGGTTCTTTACCAGAAGTGCCTGCAGCCTGTGTTGCTAAAGTGAGTGCAGATTTCTCAGCCTGTGCTAGATCTCCTTGACTTCCAGGAACCTGTCAATTGTTTCTTGGATCTCAGCTCTACTCCCACAGAAGTCCATGGTTTTTGGCACCACAATTTGCCCTCATGTCAGCTGCACAATTTGACACGGGCAATTTGGTATTCTTGAATCACTGTTTGCCAGGCAGCAAAACCAGGAATACATGGAGACACCTTAGAAAACCAATGCTTTATCCAATGTAACAGAAAGTCTTGAAAATTAAACATATAGGAATGCAGCAAAATAATTTCATGCTGTGAAGAGAATGTTGGTTTTGGTTGTCACTGTCCTGCCTTTCATAAACTTCCACAAATTCTGGGAAGGATCATATAGAAACCCCATATGATCTTTTCAGCAAGTAATAGGAAAAAAGAGTTGCTCCTTTTACCATTGTGTGTGCCCACTTTCTCTTTCACCCATAACTTGCCCTCCCTCATTGTAGTTTCAGGATCCTTCTTTTCACCATCCTCTTCTTTGGAACAGATGAAGTGGCAGGAGTGTAACTCCAATCTCTGACCTGTACGGAAAGAGACGGAGTGCCCTTCTGAGCCCCACCCTTTGGCTGCATCAGTGTAAACTGCATGGCAGATGGGCAGAGATATTCTCAACAAGTTTGGGTTTAACTTCTCTGAAGTCCCGGCTTCGCTATAATTTTGCTCAATATGTTGCTAGGTATCCATATTTTAAAGTAAAGCAGTAGATGGTTGAATTAGGCAGGATTAGAATGGATGGCAGCAGCAGCAGAAACTTTCTAAACCACCACCAGCCTTGGATAGTTCTGATGAATTATGCAGAACAAACAACCTGGTAAGGTTACTGCTCTACATTACCATTACTCTACTTTCTCTGGAAGTGAAATTTTGATATTTTTAATTACTTTTTTTTTTTTGGTGATAATTTTGATCTGCTTTAAATTGTATTAATTAGTTAAGCATAAAGGGGAATTTGTCAAAAAACTTTGAGAGTGATGTAGGAAGTTCAAAGAGCATAAAGCTCTATGGTTATGTTACTCTGATCTCATAATTGAAATAGCTCTTTGGTTTTGTTTCCTCATAGTTTTTCTAGATCAGATGGATCTTAGGCTATGACCAATCTGTCAAGTTAGACCAATCAAATGCATTTCAAGTTGGATTTCAGGAGCATATATTAACCTCCCATGTACATCTGCCCTACAGATCCTGTTCTAATGTTTTAAAAAGCTTTTCCTCAAGAGCTGTTTCTTTTGTATATTTTAGATTTCCATTAGCAGTTTTCAGTGTTTAGTGGAAGGAAACTTGTAGTCAATATGTTTGTATATATTGAAAGTGGGTTTGTATCATCTCTGAAATGAACAGAAATTTTGCTGATTTGTCTTGGCATTCTTTCATTTACAGATTTAATGAAAAGTTCTTAACAATGTCTGTAGTCTACCACAGACTGCTAAAGACAAAGTCCCCAATGAATGTTTATTTTTGCTGAAGACCATTACTTTGTATTAGGAATAAACTCAAGTAGCATCTGGAAGGTGACATGAAAATAGTCAATCGGTGTTAGTTTTATTTGAAAGTTGGATTAAGAAATTAGCTATACTTACCTGTGCATACATGAAGTTTACCTTCATTACTCTGATTCGCATGAAGGAAATACATTTACACATTCTTATTTCCTGAGTGCACTTTCTACTTTCTTGCAACCTATATGGTTACAAGTGGGTTTTCAGTAGCCGTGACAACTTTCCACCTTTGTTTATGAATGCATTTTGGCATTTTTGTTACAGTACTTAACAGGACATTGACTGTTTTGCTCAGTTTTTGGAGTACTGTTGGTAAAAAAAGAAACATTCCAACTGGACTCAGGTGTCTCACAGACAAGACAATGTTACACTGATTTTAAAAATAAAAATTATATCACCACAGCTAAAAATAGAGTGGTGAAAGTTGCATGTTTTGCAATGGTATCAAGTCACTAATTTTTCCTTACTCATTCAATGACTGAAGAAATTAATACTTAAGAATCTAGTGATTTCAAGAGCAAGTACACTGTGACACCAGAGCAGACAGAAAAATGATCTTAACAGCTCTGATTTGGTTGTTTTGTTACTTTGATTTTCTGTCATTATGCTTTTAAAGGGTTAAACCCTAAAGCATCTTTGGCACGTTCAGCCATGTGGAGTATTTGCACTAAACCTCAAACCAGATTTACCTAGCTGGTTTTCACTAAAACCTTTCATTAAAAGAACAACACTATGTCCATTTGATTTCAGGGGTTCTGGATCTCCATAACATGATCCTTTTCACTGAAGAGAGATGGTTATTACATAGTTTTGCTATGATTTTGCTGAGTAGAATGAGATGCGACTCAACAATACTTATTAATTTCACTGACACTTTAAATAAAGATACTCCTACAGTCCAGGGTAAATTAACCCGTTATGTATGAACATCTTGCCCCTTACAAACCTGTATAAGCCTAAAATATAATGTAATTAAGTTGTTAACTCAACTTATGTGATGATATTCTTGGTGTCATTCTTGGAACAACAGAATTTTTAGGAATTGAAATCAAGAAGGAACCAAGTGGAAATCACATCTACGCTTTGCAAAAACTTTGAAGAGGAAGATCTCTTTGTTAATACATTTACTAGCTTTTCATGACACCAGATGCAGTCCTGAATAAAGTTTTGTGAATTGCACTCTTAGTTTCGTTTTAGTCTATCACCTTTATTGCTGTGTGTATCATCTTCTCTAACATCACAAGGTGCTAAATGATATCGCTCGTACCTGGGAGTGACAATATACATCTAGGGATAGAAATGCTCAAAACATTTAGCTCAACATATGCTTCCTGTGGAAATTTTTTATGCAAAAATACCCAATTTAGCTCTGAACAGAGCAGCAAAAGAAAAATCCACAGATGGCAGTCGTCATCCCTGCTAATCCCAAATGGCAGGATAAACAAACAGGAAAAGAAACCCTTCTGTTCACTATTCTCCCACTATCCCCTGCCCCTCCATTCAGTGTAAGAATTGTAATAAATATATGACAAGATGCAGGAATAGAATGCTAGTACCATTTCTTACTTAGTGAAGACATCTAACTATATTCAAAACAACAAAATAGTCTCAACTCTATAGGCATGGGAAGGATTATGCATTGGGTGGCCTAGCTGAAGCCTTTACAGATTACCTGAGCACTCATTTTTCATTTGCTGGCTATGCAGTAAAATCTTCATCATGCCACTTTGTGTTGGGCTTTCTGACTTACCCAATCATGTTGGTTATACTTTATTTATATTTCAGTTTTCTAGGGACAAGGTGATCCTTGATAGTATGTGCAAGTTTTAATCTGGGTTCTTCAAATCTGGGTCATCCTTAAACTATTTTTATTCCTCTCTGAATTTGCTGTTAACAAATGCTATTTTTTTGTTATTTCTAACACGAATAGTATTTATTATTTAACAGGATACTGCCCACCTCTGCTGTGTTCTGATGTATACAGCAGCTGGTGTAATACGTGTCATGACTGGGTGCCTCAAAAGCTGTCAGCATTGTTTACAAGGCAAGTACTAATGCATCTGCCTTGTGCAGGTAGCAGAAGAGACATGGTAGGAACACGTGGTCATTGCTATGGTGGGAGGGGATGCTAGTGTAGTCACAACAGAACTCTGTACTGAGAACTTCTATTAAAAATAAATTGACAAGTTGAGTGAATAACAAGACCATGAATTTTGCTTTCAGTTCTGTTACATTCTAGGAAATGAAGTTGTTCAAAAACTTGTTGTTCAGAAGGATTTTAAAAGACTGATGAAATAATAAAGGGTTGCAGTAATTACTGTAGAAGAGAAGGTTCTGTGGAGACCTTATCACAACCTTCCAGTACCTAAAGAGAGCCTACGACAAAGCTGGAGAGGAACTTTTTACAAGGCCACAAAGAGACAGGACAAGTGGAAATGGATTTAAGTTGAAGAAGGGTAAATTTAGATTAGATATTAAGAAGAGATTCTTCACTGAGAGGAGAGTGTTGAGACACTGGAAAAGGTTGCCCAGAGACATATTGTGGATATGCGATCCTTGAAAGTGTTCAAGACCAGGCTGGATGGGTTTTTAAGCAACCTGGTCCATTGGAAGGTGGCCCTACCCATGTCAGGGGGTTGGAACTACATTGTTTCTAATGTGCCTTCCAATCCAAATCATTTTGTGATGAAACACAGATAAAAGCTGATGCAGAGGAAAGTTGAATGATGCACAAAAATCAATCTGAAAATATATTTATGAATTAATTCATGGGCTGTAAGCTGACTTGCCACTTAGGATTTAGTTCTTGATGTTACAGTAGAAAATGTCAAATCAGAATTCTGTAGTGGTTCAAAAGGTATTTGGCATGATTATTCAGGAAAAGCACACACAGCATATTAGAAATCATCATTACATAAATGTGTAGAATATCTGTATCTTCAAAACAGAAGATGACACGATCAGAGTCATGATCAGAGACACTTTCTGCACAAGGAGAAATAAAAATGAACTGAAGCTGGAAAATGTGATTGATATCATAGATATCTTTGAAATCAGAAGTGTCAGGGTAAAATTAATTGGTTGCATTTTCTTTCAGTACAAAAAGTAGGAGACATCACATGAGACTAGCAGGTTTTTACTTCAAAACTCAGAAAAGGAGGTAATCATTCATATGTTCTGTAGTCAAGGTATGGCACTCCATGCCATGACATGCTGGGGATGATAAAATGTGACCAAAACTGCAACTGTATTTTTTTTCCTTTTATTCCCACTGAGAGCTATTAAAAAATAGACAGCACTTCTGACTCAGGAATTCCCTAATAAGCAACTTTCTGAAGGTCAAGAGGGGTTTATGGAGAGGTGTCATTTCACAGCTAAACACTGCCGAAGAAAGGAGTTTGGGATGGGAAGCCCAGTATGTGGTTTCTTGCCTATGTAAAAATTTCTGTGAACAAAAGCCAAATACTTCTGTGGGCTTACTGGAAATGATGTGAAAGTGGTGTGCTCACAATCAGGAATGATCTAGTATGTCCTTCTCAGAGGCAATCTATTAGTCTAAACCATTGTATGAGCTAAGTGTCTTCATTTTTCACTCTAAAATATTAGTAGAGCAAAGCCACATATTTTCAGAGTGTTTTAAAATTACTTGAGTTTGATAAGATTTTAAATGTGATTACAGCCCTCTTCTGTAGGACTTTAGTGGACAATCATTTCCTTCTTCTAAGGAGAGAATCTGTCATGTTTCATTGTTGCCCTGATTTTTCAGCCTCTGATGTGCCTTACAGTTTTAAGATGTTTTCATAGTTCCTAGTTCTTTCTCATACACGGGTGTTATAAATAGAGGCAATGTTTTTGCTAGACAAAGTTAGTTTACATTTTCCTCTTGGAGGAATGGACAGCTGATGGACAGTTGTCTTGACCAATGGGATGGGAGAGGTGTCAACCTTCTCCTCCAATCCTTGGCCTTTGTAGAAATACTATAAAATGGAGTCAAATCTTGTATAAACAGTTCATGCTTTCTCACCAGACAGTGTGTGTGTGTGTGTGATTGTGTGTCCAACAACTACAGTTCATTTCTGGTACATTGAAAATGCCAGATTAAAGTGTTTCATATGACTGAGAAAAAGATCTGACAAGAGAAAAATAAACATGTCCCCATGGTCTATGCTTTGTAAGAATAGCTAATATTGCCACTATTGTCAACAGATTTAAGGATGCCAAGTATTTCATAACCTGAATTGTATGTGATAGACTCTACTTAAAACATATGAATGAAAGAAAAAGGTCCCAATCATGGCATATGGCTTTTACACTAGTGAGAAAGTCCCAAATAAAGAGGAAATGAAGCCAACTCCAAGTGCTAAAAATATATTTTGTCTAAATGAGCAGCATATCAAACACTGTGAGTTTTGTATACTTATGGAAATACAGAAGGTGGAGAGTGAATGCACCATTCCAAGAGAACAGCTGATGTGAAAGTCATGCTATATAAAGACAGGGACGGTAGTCCTGGTATTCCTCCAGGGCTATTTTTCCAGGCAAAACCAAATAACAGTAGCGATATGTAACCATTATCCAGGTATCACTGTTTTTGTTTTCTACTTCATCAAGCTGTGGCTCTGTAGAACTTCAGTTCTGTCTCCCTGGCTGGCCTTGGATGTTCAGTGTGGTGTGGCAGTGTGCCTGCGCACTGCTCTGGCATCTGTCAGCTTTTTCAGCTTTTCTGTTCCTCTGTGAAGAGTATGGCCGCCGGGAATAAAATAATTAGGTTGGACTGAATATGGGTGTTCTAGAATTTCTGTAGTGTTTTAACTAGTATCTTGTTGCCTATCTGCCTCCATACTTCTTCTAAGTGAGTGGTCTTCATCAGGATTTGAGGATTACAGGCAAGAGTCTTGTGTGTAACTATAAATTTGACATGTATGTAGTCACTTTTTTACCCACACAGCATCTTGTACCATGATTTCCAGGGCATATATATACATTGTCTGAAAAAATGCAAGCTGTTTTCTTTTTATCTTTCCATCTCAAATTCAGCTCCACATCTCTTACTTTAGGAAAAAGTACTACAGGAGAATAATTTTTAAAAAAGCAAGAAACCTGTTGTCACACTAAATGGCAAAGCATTAGCCATCAGCTCCATGGGGTCTGGACTGATATCACATATTTTCCCCAGCTTTGTGCTACAGGACGTTGCCTCTTCAGTTTTAGCAAAGCAGCAGATGAACTACCCAGCAAGTAGTCAAGCTGAGGAACTAGCCCAGTGTGGTCTCAGCACTTGCTTGTTTACATAAGGGGAAAAGGCAGATGTGGGGGCTTACTGCTAAAAGCATCTGGCTTTCGTGTTGATGTAGTTTGGCTGCTACTGTTAGAGGAGCTGACATATTTATAGCAGTAATTGCAGTGTAGATTAGCTTTGTGCCTCTGGATATGCTTTGGTGACTCCAGAGGAAGGCCATCTTTTTGAACCTCCTCACTGTAGTTTTGATGGTTTCTCACACAAACAAGCACTTTAAAATGTCCTTGGAGGATTTCTGGGGAAGGATGTCTGTCAGACCTATTTACCTGCCTGACGTACTTGCCTTGGACTCAGACAAGTTTAGTACTAAAAGGAGAGGTACACTGACTCTTTTGGAACCTTCTAATTCACAGTAAATGTCAATTTAATTCTTTGCAGTGTCCATGTTTTTGAAGTCCGGCATCTGTCACAGCACTGGAGATAGCTATTAGCTTTGGATAACAGATGCAAAATACTCATCTGTAAAAAACCCTCTCTTACTACTGCTGTGCTCTGATTGATGTCTCCCTCTGCTCCTAGAATCATAAAAAAGCAAGCCCCATAGATATTCTCATGTCAGCTTCCCAGTTTTACTGCATAGGAAAGCCAGTGGATGCAGGCTGAACAGAAACACTTTGATGTGTGCACTTCTCTGCTTAATGCATATTTTGAAGGCAAAGTAAAATGGTTGGATTCTCAGCTTTAAAATAAGACTGAGTAGAAAACAAATGCACATGTATACTTCTTAATGGAAGAAAGCCAGGTAATGAAGAATGAGCAAGTTTTTATGTGGTGTATTTACTAATTGTTTTACTCATATTGCAAAATTATACCTTACATTCTATTTTGGAGAAATCACAGTTTTCTCCTTTATATTTTACATATAAAAATGGGGTATAAAAATATAATTTAGACATGTGAGGCAGTTTCCTCAAAGAAACTGAATTGCTTCTGGATGTGTAAGTATTTGCACTTACCTCCAAAATAATTGGGTCACAGCTAATGTAGTTCCTTAGATCACCCTGTGCACACTGTTATCGACAGGTGAATTATCCAAAATAATGACCTGAGCAAACTAGCAAATTATCTCCATTAAAGCCATCTGGAGATGTGATATGCATTCCCAAAGTCTGGAAGATAGATTTCTCTCCCCAAAAAACACGCTTGGTGAAGGAAATTATTACTATCTTTTTTTTCTTTCTGTTTTTTTTGTTCCCAGACAGAAAGAAATACAGTAGCATGCACTTCAAACAATGCATTTATAACAGATAAAAGTATGGCTAAATTCTGTGTAATAAAGTGTTTAGATGTTACCACACAAGTATTCAGGCATAGTTAGCTATTTTTTTTTAATATTTGATATGGCAACAAACCACTTAGTGAAGAGTTTTGAAGCAAAATAAACCCTTCCATCAAGGGTGACAAAAGCAAGTAAATATATAACTAAGCACATGAGTTCCTAGATATCCCAGTTGCTTGTTTCCATGGAAATTTCTGGTTACTCTGTGTTGCTCTGGCCAGTCTTCTGACTATTAAGACTTGTTCATGTGCTAACCTATTCTGGCCACTGACGTATGAAGGCACATAACATTAAGGATCAGTGCAAAAATTTTTTTCAATTGCCTGTTTAAATCACTTTCCACTGCAAAGTTTAGTCAGCTGTGTGTTTCTACCCCAGCTGCGATACCATGTGTCCCTGGATATAAGGACTCATTAGTCAAAGCTCTCTGTGTGAGATCTGGGTTTCTTGGCAATGATTTTTTTTTTCATCTCTGATTCAGAAAGCTGTTTGAAAATGAATGCCTGAAAGGAGCCTAGTAATTTGTGTTGCAACATTTTTTACGTTTCTGAAAAGATGCCATGCCAGAGGCATTTTAAAAATCCATGTAACCTGTAAGATAACCAGAGGTGAGAGGACACAGTTCTTTTCTGTTTTTCTTGGCAAAGGCATCCACTTCCTTTCCTTTCACCTCTCTCTTCTTTTTCCTTAAAACTCCCTCTTTCCTTTCCAGAAGTGGTCTTTATTCTGTCCTTTTATGTGAATTCTGGAATTCTAGGCAAAAAACAAGACTTAAATATCTGTCTGACAGGTAAAAAGCACTTTATGTAAAATACATCAGGATGACTTTTTTTTTTTTTTTTGGTTTAAGAGAAGGTTAACATTCCTGCATTTCTCATGCAGCAGTAAGGTTTGTTGGAACTTAATATTTTGTTTTGAATATACAGTAGCCTGGTCTTTCGCTTGTTTATTATCCACTTGTAGCACATTCCTATAAGAGACATTTAGAGTTCAAGGACAAACTAGGTTATTTTGTATTGAAATGTAAGTCAGCATCCCTAAACCTGTAAGTGTTATAGAATACATTTGTAAAAATTGGCATCTCTCCAGAGGCCTTAGTTGGAAAAGATGTCATCACAGCAATTATATTTTTCTTTAACTCACTGAGTAACCAAACTATGAATATGGTAAAATTCAAGGACTACTTGCACAATAACAGTAAATCTAAGTGAAAAAGTATATACTGATATTTGAGCGATAAGAAAACCTGATACACAAGGTCATAGAAAAATATGTGTCACAAATTCAGTTTATTTTAAAAGCTGTAACTCTGTGAAGGGCTCACTCAGTGTGTATTCTAGAGGGACTTTTCACTTTAAAGTTACTGACTTTTTCTACATTTGTTTTTGCTTAAACTCAGTGGTCAGTGTATCTTAATTATTTTTGTTTGTTTCCCTTTGTGCTAATAACAAGAGCATAGGAAAAAGAAATAAATAAAACTATCTTCAAAGCAGTTTTTTAGCATCCTAACAAGGTACAGAAATGCAATTGGAAATCCTGTTGTATGTAAAACTAAAAATAAAAGAATATATATTTTTATTGATAAAATCCATAAAAGGATCATATAACTGATTAAATAACAGTCTCCAATCCCTAAGCAGTCAGTCGGGCTTCAATTAATATATAAAATAATAACACAAAGAAAGTATTCTAAAACCAAGAGCTCAATTAGGATAATAAAGTTATGTGCATACATTAAGGTAGAGCAGTATTTCAGCATTTTTCTAATATAGTGTAGAGCAAAATCTATATCTGGAGATAATCAGAAATCTTCCTTTCTTTAGTGATTTTCTTAAAGTAGTTCTGAAGCCTACAGTAGGTCTTTCTAATCTTCATTTAAAGGTAAACTTGTGATCTGCCAACAATTTCATGTATGAAATATTAATTTAAAGTAAGGAAGATTCTGTGGTCAGACTGGATCTAAAATTGTGCCCAAACTCTGTTTGTATAACTCTGGCCCTTAGATCATCTTTAATTATGTAGAAATTAAAATTTGTACATCAAATTTTATCAGATGGAGGTCTCTCAATCATACTGTACTTAACATGAATTTGGATTATTTAGTTTTGATATGCAAGGAAATTTAACAAAAGCGCTTGATTAGGCCTTAAGGGCAATCGTCTCACTACAGTGGGCTACTAAATCAGCTTACTTTTGCAAAATTTTAATGTTCATTCAGATATTTTCAGTTCAGATATTTTCAGTTCAGATAAACACCATTATGAGAGTTAAGCAGCCTAAATGTCTCATGATTCATCTGTCTGTAAACTGAAAGGCCATTGATTAAGGCTTTTTAAAATAATCATTACCAATAAAATTATTGAGGGTAAGATTCTGAAAGTTTGAATAAATGCTTGGCAATTCCAAACCTTATCTGGATTCATTAAACAAATTTAAATCAGGTGAAAATCAAACCCAGAAAAGGGCTTTGTGCATGATTTCTCAGAGTTCCAAAAATGGTCTTCTATTTGCTTTTAACTAATACCAGAGGGTTTATATGATTTTGAAGTAAAACCATTAAATTTATTTTGTTAGCACAGTATTGATCTTGATCTTGCTTTAAAGGTTTTAGACTTCTAGCAGATGTTGCACTGGGCATGCACTGAGTTCATAATGAAATCCAAACCACGAAGAAGGCATTGTGGTTTTGATTTTTGCTGCAGACATTAACAGAGTGCTAGCTGTAGTCTCTGCAGACAAAGCAGATTGTTTCTTTTTTGGTTGTTAGCCCTATAAATTGTAAAATTTATAAATAAATAAATTTTAGTGCCAAGACCAAGTAGCATAGTAAAAGACTGTCACAGTTTCAAACTGTTTGCTGATGGTTGGTATCATGTAGCTGGTTAAATGGTAAGCTGGTTTAGCACTTATAGTAGGAAAATATTTCCTGATAAAATAGTGACAATGGATTAAAAAATAGTGGGATTTGGAAGATTTTGTCACTTTGTCCTGTTGGTTATTAGTATCTAATTCTATATTTGCTTTAGTTTGATCAAATGACAACAATTTCCAAAGGAATCACTCAGAGTCTTTGGTCCAGTATTACAAATTCCCCCCTATTTTCAACAGCTGGAAACAATGGCAAACGTACAGAATGCATTGTGCACCCAACTAATTGGAGAGTAATGATTTCACTCTAGGTACCTCAGCCTGTAAACATAACTATTCCAAAAGGACAGAGCTATTTCTCTGTAAGAATATAATCTAAATGTGTCTGATTCTTCAGATTGAAACCCAAGGTATGGTGACTTCAGCTCCGGTTTAGCACAAGTGGGAAAACAAGGAGGCAGAAAGACCATATTGAAGGAGGATTTTGATCTCTCTCTTGGGGAATAAGTAACCCCCTAAGGAATTAGGAGTAATTCAACATCCTGCTTGGGTAATAGGATGTTTTTGTCGAACTTCTTGCAATACTGTAATGCAAATGAAATATTGCAGTGAGTGTTAATTATGTGTTTCTCAACTGAAGTCTGATTCCAAATACAGAAAACTGGAGTTTTTTTCATATCTAACTTATAAGGTGGTTCCAGTAGGAATAAATTCAGTCTTAGTGTGCATGGATGTGATTAAAAATTCAATAAATATAAATCAAAAATGTACAAGTAGAATATATTTAAATTTTCTGTGCATATATAAATAGATGAATGTAGTCAGGCAGAGATGAAAATAAGGTGATAAGTGGTTGAAGTACATTTCACAGTTTTTCAAAATTATTCTTGATGCAGCCAGCTTGCCAATAATTTTAAAGTTTGGCTTCCAATGGTCTATTTCTTCAGTAAAGACAAGGGAGGGGGTTAAATTTTCCTGTCCTTGTCATTATTGCTGTCACAAAAGTAATCTGGAATTTGGACTTAGAGTTTCAGGGAAAAAATGTATTCTGAGGCCTCACTAGGACAGAAGGTGTACGTAGTAACTGCTAACTAGTCAAATTGGAGATTGAATAAGCATTAAGGGCCTATTCATGATAACTGACAGTAAAAGAATCAGGCAACTGACACCTGCATGTTTCCCAAAAAAAGAAAAGCTAAAAGCTGGTCATCCATTATTGAAAAATATTAAATAAGGATATGTAAGTTTTATAATAAGAAACATTTCAGTAAGTAGTGTTCCTCAAGGACATAAGTAACAACATACCAATATTTATTTTTAGAATTTTTTAGTAATTTGCAATAGATTCTAATATTCAGTATTTTTTTCATTGCCAAATGTTGGATTCCAGGTTTTACTTCACTGTTTGTCATTGCTGATTGATCTTTTACATCACTAGACTATGCTACTCTATATCATCTGAATCTGCACCTTCTCAGGCATTCCAAATTCAAAACTTGCATTTATAAAATTTGAATTGTACATAAAATCATAGAATAATTTCGTTGGAAGTGGCCTTTTGAGGTCATGCGGCCCAATCCTCCTTGTTTATGTCAGTGCTAAATTAGACTTAAATCAGTTGTGGGATTACTAGTTTATTTTTGCAGTATGATAGGTCTAAAGTCATGGAAGACTTGGTTTCAAAGACAGAAAAGGCTATTACTTCGTTTTTCATTGCTTATGTTTTGTGGCTTTTTTTCTGCACTGATGCTGTAGAATGAATACTGTAGTGACAGTGAAATGCAAATAGTGATCCTTGAATGTTTGACTAAGATGTTCTCCTAAGAACATTCCAAAATCAAGCTGCACTGTATTTCCAGAAAGGCATTGTCAATATTAAAGTGTTTCTTAGGTCCTTGGAATCAGTAAAACCTTTGCCTAATAAAAGACTTCAAGTTTTGGCTTCTGTCAAATTGTTGTTGGTGAGATAATTTAGACTTCACTGACAACTGTGTGCTCAGAGTAACATCTCTAGATTTTGCATTTAGTTTACTTGAATATGAAATAATTCTATTAAGTGGGTGGCTTGTTTGGTCATTCCAACAGCAATTCCCTCCCCTGTCTCTAAAACAAGGAACATTCGCCTGCAGATTTTCAATTTTCAAAGTAATAGAACTTGTGAAGAAAACATTATAGATTGAATTAAATAGTATTCAGAAAAATCTCCCTGTTGTATTCAAGAATAATGACAGGGAAGCATATGTTTATATTAGATAAGGTGGTGGCTCAGACTGTTGCACAACCAGCCAGTGGAAGCAATGGGTCCAGTCTTTTGTTAAGCCCAATGCTGCTGGATATTTTTTATTCTCCTTTCCCTTCCACTGTTTCCTCATGCTATCAAGGTCACAATTGCCAGTAGTAATGTTTCCTGCAATTTGTCCTCCTTTGCAACTTTGTCTAAATGCATTTAAAAGAATTGCCTACTTTTCAAGGTCACAGAAGCACAGTGAGTTTTAGGTTTAGTAGGATTTTTTAGGTGCATGGTGTTACTAAGCTATTTCAAATAGTCTGAAAATGTTTTTCATTCTCAGACTGACCCAGCAGATACCTGCATTAGTAAACTGACTTCCAAAATCAAAGGCTTGTGAAGAAGTACATTTAAGGTAGCTATTAAACCTTCATGCTTCTTACAGTTAGGGATTAGTCACTAGGGATGATGGACTCGGTTTATTTCTTACCTGTTCTCACTTGATAGAAGCTTTTATAAGCTGTGATAATAGAACAAAATGCAAGCTAGTCATCATTTGAGATATCCAACCCAGAAAGACGCCTCTAAATTCACATACCTTCTAATGTATGATTCAACATCAGCATAAATATTTTATTTACAAACTATGCTGAGACTGAAAATAAAAGCCATACTACTTTTGGTGTCACTGAAATAGTACAAACGTCAAAGAATATTTGCTTTGCTCACTGGAATTAAACTTGAACACATACTGTAGAAAATACAATGTGCATACCTTGTATAAAACATGCAGATTTAAAAGGTTAATTAGAAAGTGAAATATGAAATTTTCCAAAAAAATGTTATGGTAATTGAACTATGTGTTCATTCTCTGAAATAATTTGCTATGAATTTACAGCAAAATTTAAATGATTTTTTGTGATTAGGTAAACAGATTCAAAACCATTTCCAAGAGGATCTTACATTCAAGGATCTTCATTTAATGCATTAAGAGCAACTAGAGAAAAGGGATTTGAGGGCAAATAGCAGTAATATAGTTATGATTTTAATGACAGTTAATTTCCATTGTAATAACCTTGCTTTTTAAGACTAAGTCCAGTTTTCAAAGCTTCTTGGATGGATGTCCTTGACCATGACAGTTTTGCTAACTTGAAACCTCTAACCTACAGCTACTATTTGGGTGTCTCTCCTAGTTTGAGTTCAAAATGGAAGTTATGATGTTCACACTGACGGACACACATCACATGGCACAGGGCATACATTATTGCATTCTATTATTCTATCTGCATTTCAGTGGAGGCTAAAGCTTTGTTTACCTCTGCTACTGCAGTGATTGTATCACGAGCACCTACAGCACTGAGAGAAATTACAGAAACCTGGTTCCTTGCTGTATTTTAAGGACCCAAGCCTCTTTTTTCCAGCGTAGAAAAAGAACTGAACCCTAAAATGAGCTCCTGATTTTTGTCTTCACCCTATAGATTAATATTAGACAATCAAGACACTTTTTAAAATGCAAATTTGAATGAAATTAAAAAGAAATTATAGCTGTTGTGGGGTGCTTTTAAAGAAACCTAAATGCTTGCATAACAGAATAGATATATATCTAAAAGTCATTTTATCCATATTTGATTTTTATTTACCTGTGGCTTTCTTTTTTTCCCCTTCATTCTTGGCATGGACCTTAACTGAGAAATACTGCTAAAATATAACATTACAATTCTGGCCATCATCTGTTTTGTTGACTGTAAGGTCGTCTGATTAAAAAATTCTAACAATATTTTAAATGGAAAATTCAAACCAACATTATTTTAAAGAACTTCTTTTGGACTGTACATCGAAAACTGGCTAAATATTTTCTTCTGGGTTTCTTTAATAGTAAGTGAATGAGAGAGTATCCTCTTTTATCATCAAAGGGAATAAATTAATATTGGTAAGATAAGAAGCTTTCATGTATTCTGATGCCTCTCTGGCCTGGAGATACCTGGGACTCAGGAGACTTAAGAGAGCAGCTGGGCTAGCAGAGCTCAGATTTCATACTAGAATCTGTCTGATAACAAACAAAAATATGGAAGTGTGGATATGCAACCAGAAGTGTTGTATTGAATCAAGGAGGAGCTGAGAGATCCAGCAACATCCAGTTGCTGCAGTGAAGGGACATTTTGAGTACCTAAGTGAAGAAATGTTGGCAGAACCAGATATCCTTCACCAGAGAGCTCTAAAGGCAGTCAAATGTGAAAAATAAGTTACTTTGATTACTTAGCTCTCTTGTCAACTAAGATTGTAGAAGCTTGGAAGCTGGGAAAAGTGACAACACTTATTAAAGGATAACAGTAAGAGTCTGAGAATAAATCTGATTTTTGAAGCAAGCTAATAAAAATCTGATCTAGTATAAAAGTGATTTATGCAAGAAAACAAAGCATCTACATGGTTCTTGTAGGGGGCTGACAGCTGTTCATAGCAGCCACTAAGCATATGGATAAATTGTAGGCCAGCTGATACATCTGAATTTCAAAAAAAGCTTCAGACTAAGTTCCTTATCCCAGATTCTTCAAGAAGCTGAGCTGACAATGACTGAAAATGGGAGCTAGTGCCATTATATAAATTAGTGATGCCCCCTCATCTTTTGAATGTTGTGTCCATTTTGATGAGATCAACTTATCTCAGAAAGATGTATTGGAAGTAGAAAAGGCTTATGAAAAGGGTGATAAAGCAGATCAAGACTTCTGTATGAGAAGAGGTTAACAGAAAATGCTCCTCATCTTGCTCTTGGATGAGGAAAGGTGTGATCTGTTATGTCATAAATGATCATGTCATAAATGGCATGGAAAATGTGTATAGGAAATGACTATTCAGTGTTTCTCACAAGCCAAGCAGTAATAGCATTTTTAAATTGAATGTGAGTATATTCAAATGCAAAACTCTGCTGTAGAGGAGACCAGTGTAACTGGCTTTAGAGAACAATTATGTCACTTCACAAAAGAAAAGTCCATCATTACTATTAAATACAAATAAGGTGGGCAGACTGGTCCAGGATGGTCACTTTATCGCACACCACAGGAATTCAGGAGAGTATATCAAAGGATGCATCACCCTGTCTTTGCTGTGTTCATATATTTTTTCATGAGAATCTATTCTGGTCTTAGAGACCATATGTTTTTCTTAATATTTGTACAGGAATATGAAAGTTGAAAAAAAAGGTTGATATTAGACAAAAGGGGAAGTAAACAGAAGGGAAAGGTATCAGCGATCTTTGGGAAATAGATGTTTGATAAAACAACAAAGAAAGATACATAGGGGTATAAAGTGAGATTGTGGCAGGAAATGTAGTGAAAACTGGGAGAGGAGAATTTGCAAAATGGGGAAAAGATGAAATATACATAAAGGAGAGTGGGGGCTTCAAAGAACGGTGAATGAATACGTGATAATGGAAATGGGAGAAAACCTTGTATATCTGAATACTGGGGATTCATAGTTGTGGGGAAAAGGTTTCATTACTTTTTCTTTTTAATAACATGCAGTGTCTTTGCAGGTGACCTGCACATTATGCATGCCTTAATAAAAGACTATGACACTTCGGTGATTGCTTTCTCGTGTGCTCAGGGGCCTAATCTCCAGTCAGGGCTATTCATTTATATGCAGAGGACTCCACTTGTAGCATGATGTCAATCGAGCAGCTGTGTTTCTGGACAGCTAGAGACACCTCTAAAATTTAGATTCTGCCAAATTTAATAAAACAGTGTCAAATATATTCAGATCAAAGCTGCTTACTATTAATCTTTCTGTTTCTAGATTTAACATGAGACTCAGGACAGAGTAGCTCATCTGAAAACAAAAATGCCATCTAGCTCTTCATAGGGTAAATCCCTAACAAATTACCTGTAATAAAACCTTGCATTTTAAATCTGAGAAGGACCTTTATTCTAAAATTCTTATTAACTTTAATTCTTACGTCATTTGCTGTTCATATTACCAAAGTGCATAAGGGAATAGTCCTTATCACCATGGAAAGCTCATCACAATTTAGTGTCAACTGCTATCAGAAGTAAACATAAGTTTTCTAACTTAGGGGAGAAAGAAGCAAATTCTTACATTGTAAACTGATATTCCTATACTAAAGTTAATGGACTAGGCCACTTAACAAACAGTAAGCAAAGGTGCAATGTCAATACATTTTTCCTTTTTACAGATCAGTCGTGTGCCTTGATAGTATACTCTTTATGCAAATATGGAAAAATGGTTAATTACTACAAACTATTTAAAAAAGAGCTTGAAAGATAAATTCTCAGCAGAATGTCTAAAGCAGACAAGAGATATGAAAATTGTTTCCAAGAACAAAGAGTTCCATAAATTAGGGCAATAATGTGTAAATAATTAGACACCAAATATGCTACAAATGCATTTCCGACTCAGTGTGCAAATGCCCTTAAATGCAACCATGCACACACCTTGCCAGTAAAATTTGCCACTGCTTATGCAGAAAATTTCAGAACAGAAAGTTGATTGGTTATGGAAAAGGTAAGTTGAGGGAAAAAACTTTTGATAGGCTAGAAGTTTTGCTTTAGTCTTAGCAATGCCCATGTTTACTAACAGATACTCCAGATATCAGAAGTTTCAAGACTTGCCTGCCTAAGGAAAGAGACACAGATTCAATATTCAATCAGTGGTGTCTGCAGAGCCCAGTCAGCAGACATCCCACAATGATGTCTGCTAACACCATCCTGTAAAATATATTGAAATAAAACAACCCAGGTAAAACAGTGCATATTATTTGTACCATGAGTAATATAATTTTTATCAGAGTAATTATTTTTAATAATTTGTTCATTTTGTGACTTTTTTCCCTCCCCTGGACCTAATCATTAGACAATATTTTAAATGGCATTTTTAAATATACAGTGTTAAAATTCAATACTACTGTCAAGTCAGAGGTCTGAATGCTTCACAACAGTTTCAGTATAATTTTACAATAGTAGCAGTGCAGACTCCTGAGGGAAGGAACTCAATAAAAAAGAGCAACCTAGAAAAGTGGCTAACAGATTTGTTGTGCATGTAGACATTCTTTACACACTCAAATTAATGGGCAGAAGTACACAGTTTCCTGCAGGAAGACAGCAGAGTCAGTTCCAGTGTCAAATTCCCAGTGTTTATTAGGAAAAAAATCTGTAATTACTTGGAAATAGAAGTAATCTAACTCAATTATGGAAATTTATTTAAAATTAGACTTTTTGTTTATTTTACTGTGTTTTGCTCTATCAAAGAACTGCTAGTAGAATGCCAGAGAAGAAAATGGAAATAACTGGTTGTTTTTTGCAATCTAGCATCAGCAGCAAAAATTTTAGGCATGTTTTCTTAAGTTTTATATTGCCAAGACACAGCTCCAATGCAACAATGTTAAAATTCACCTGGAAAACCTCCCCCATGCTCTGCTAATTTTGCTAAAAATATTAAAGTGCACAGAACTTTACATTTTAGCCTTTTTGATCTATGTACTGTGATTCTGAGTGGAAGGAAAAATTTAAACCATTAAAAAGTATATTTATTATTAAATATTCCCTATGCTTTCAAATACTATATCTGAGACATGGCTTAGAAACATAAGGTTGAAAAGTTACTGTCTTCTGTTTCCCTCAATCCATGAAGTATATATTTCAACCAGTGGATTTTGGACCACTTTTTCTGCATACATCCCCCTATCACCAGCACCCTAAGACTGACTGTTGATCACAAGGAAAATTAAAGAAAAGCCTTTGAACATGTGTAACCACAGGAAAAGTTCATGTAGCAGCACCAATAATCTTATCCTGCAGGAGCCACTGTTATATTTGAAATGTCCTATGCATCCAGGTAAAAGGATGCTACTTACAGAGGAATACCTTGAGCTTCTCCAGAGGCATCTGCCATTTCAGTTAGCTGAGTGTGCTAAATGAGCAGGTCAAGGGGAGTCACTCAAGAATTTAAAACCTCTGGGAGCACTGACCTTCCTTGTGTCAGATTCATTCTTGCTATGGCAATTCAGTGCTTCACAAAAGGGTGAAAATACATCAAAAACCTGTTGATACATCAAGAATGAAAAAAAATAAATAAAAACAAAAAAGGCCTAAGCCCAAATATGCCCTTGTAGGTTACCAACAGAAGCCCTGAATCACAGTATTAGTACAAGAGAAGTATTGTACAAACATGATGAACATGCAGCAATCCTCCTTTTTCAATTCTACCCAGAAATATCAAACATTTACACACGAAATCTCATATCACAACCTTGATTTATTACTTGAAAATCACACTAAGCTTCCATATGATTTCCTCTATTCATTTATCAAACATCATTTTAAAACACTGTAAATCCCTTTCCTCTATTATCTGACTTGCTAACTGTAAAGTTTCTCTCCTTAAACGATTAGGAAATATCATCTCTTTCAAATTTACTGAAAAATAGAGGATGGAAGGGAGAGGGGACACAATAAATATGTGCAAATGTATATTAGGTGTATGTCTGTGGCACTGAATTTAAAAGCAGCCCTTGTCAAAAGGAGGAATATGAATAATATTTTGAGTGACAGCATTGGCATAGAAATCTGTATTCAATAATTTGATTGAATACTCTCAAGGTAAACATTGCCTATAGCTTTTCTACCTTGCAAATATTTGTGAAGGCAGTAGAGTTGGAAAAAAAAGGTGTGTAACATCTCTGCTCATTTTTCTTTAAAAGCTGACACTTGTATTCTTGAAATACAATTCTGATTTCACAATTGTATGAGAAGGCAATATTGTAGTAAATTTGATAGTTAGTTTTGAGGTTTTGCTGTAGTTACCTAAGTTTGTCAGAATACATGGTTAAAATTACATCTCTAAATTGGGGTGATTGATTTAAGTAAGTTTGTAATTTTCAAATAATTATACTGTTTTCCAGGGGTTTTCTTCTCTTGAGTAGTAGCTATACTATTCTTTTATTGCACTTTCTGCTATCTGTGGAAAATCTACCTCTTATTCTCCAGCCAAGTGTTCCCCATTTTGTGTGTATCAGAATATTTGTTTATCTTTCATTTGTGAGTTAAGTGACAGAACTAACAATGTGACTTCTTGCCTCATGAGAACATGAGTTAAGAATGTAGTGATGTAGTGAAAAAACAGGTTCTGCTTATAAATCATCACTGGTAACTTTGATAGCTCTGGTCAGCTTGCAAATGGGCAGGTTGTACCTCTCCATCTATATCGTTGCCTTTATTGTTCTCATAATTAAATTTGATTTTTTATTTGGGATCATTGTTCTCCAGTATTTTGCCTGTAATGCCTTACTTGATAGACTTCAAAGTCTATCAAAATTATATAAGTTGCTGCTTTTTATTATTACCAATCAGATCAATTCAGTGCAATCTAGTTGACATGATTTATAAAAATGCATCCTGACAAAGCTCTCTTCTCTTTCCTGAAGACTGACACTGCCATAATTTGGTACATATTTTCAGTGTTTTCCAGTTATGAACACCTGTCTTTACAATGGATATTTGAAAGATCTCTGACAATAACTGAACTTTTTTAGAGCAGTTTCCCTTTACTATATAAGTATATATGCATGTGTGCATGTCTGGTAAGCAAGGTTTCAAGTTTTTGCAAAGCCCTGAGTGCCTGTGAATTGCAGAAGCCTTCACTGTCTTTGTGGTTTAAATAGAAGCACTTAAGCACATTCTAAGGTAAACCTAACTTTCCAAAAGACGTTAACTTCTCTTTGAATATATGGTGACTCTTTTAGAAGACTCAATGTCTGTTCTTTGAATAACAGAAGGCTGTCATTTAAACATTATAATCTGATCATTCTAAACTGAAGTCCAGGTCAAGAAGTTTCTGACTTTCTGTTCTTATAAGTGCTATCAATTACTGCCTTTCTCTGCCCTTGTTGTCTTAAAGACAGGCCTCTGGTAACATTTCTTCACTGTGTTAGAGGGCCCTTGGATTTCAGTGTTAAACGCTAAGGGTTGTTAAATCAGGTTTCTTTCTGGAAATGCATTTTGCTCAGACGTACTGCACAATCAAACTTAGAGGATTACCATCTTCTAATGATTGCTGTACATACAGTTGGTTGATTCTAGCAATATCCTGCTTCTCTCTTTCACTTTGTCCCTCCTTTTTACTCCTGTCATGCATGTATCTGAAGTCAAATGGAGTACATATATTCCCATAGGTGTCTCCCAGATAAGGCCTGGACTTAATTTGGTTCTTATCTTCTGTGAATATTACAGTGAACATCAAAATTTACCAAAATATTCCTGCTTACAGAATGCACCCCACACATTCTTAACCAAAACTCACAGCTTCGTGAGTATTGACTTCTGCAGACTGCCAACCTGGAAATTAAGTGTACCTCATGTGGACGTACAGAAATAAGACCTGACTGTGACTGGTAGTGTACAGAACTACATTGATTTCTGGTGGTAAGAAAATGAAGAGTGAAATGCAAACACCATGTTTCTGTATGTAGCAGCATTATATGGTTGTTGTCATTTCAGACCTGATCTTTGACTAAAATAAGAGAAAACTTTTTATTTCTCGGGGATCCAGGAAATGGTACATTTCCAGTCTTTCACTTGCATTTCAATTTCTCCTTACAAAATATTTAAGTGAAAAGGCAAAATAGAAGCAAGAAAAATTTAGAATTCAGGGTTTGTGATCTGACAGAGCCTAGAAATTTTATGCACAGTCATTTGCCACCTGTCTGGGTAATTTGTCTAAATATTGTTTTAGTCATTATGTTCAAGGCTAGTTTTCAATCACCCATGTTACAAGGACTTCGCTACTTAACACCTTTTTAACACAGACAAAATTTGCAGATAATAAAGTTATATATAGGATGTGGCAACTGGTCTCCTCTGCTCTGTTGCCTTGATATTTAAAGCCATACTATCAAGATAATGCTACCAACAAGAAAAGATAAATAATTTGAGAGAATAAGTCTTTTGTATTGAACTTCTGTATACATGGACTGACACGCTTTCTTGAATAAGAATTTGTGGACTTAAACTACCAATGTAAAACCATTTTTTTTTTTTTTTTAATTGATGTCTATAATTTTAGGCACATGTAACCCTGTATGAAGTCAGTAGTGTAGTTCAGATTATCTAAGCATCTTTTTTAGTTTACCTAGAGGAGCTAAGTGACAATTTGTTTTCCTTTGTGCTCATTTGATTGCATATATTTTCTCTTCTGGTCAATTTAGACACAAAATTCAGAAGGCTGGTCTTTCACTTTTAGCAAATTCAGGCAATCCAAGCCATAATCAGGGAAAATCCTTGTGGTTATCTGTCTCTCTCCTAAATTAAGTGAATCTTTATGTGTTATTTCACTGAACACAAAATTATGAATTAAATGGATGTGCACGGTCAGTGAACAAGTAAAACTCTAGTTCCGTCTCAGCTGTATTTTGTTTTAGTACAAGAGCTTTCTGAAATATTTTGGTCCCTCCTCTCTTCTGTTCCCTAGACATTAATTTGCTGGCTTATCTAAACTATCCAATTCCAGCATCCCCATGACATTCATGGTCTTTTTTGTTCCCTTATCTCCTCTACAAAAACTCCTTATGGTCCAAATGACAACAAAAGCACCCTGGTCTAACACAGCACAACTCTCCTGTAGGCCCTGTGTTCTACCTTTTAGCAGAGTTCATCTAGAGTCAAATCCCTCATCTTTTTCAGAGTTTCCCCAAAATGCCTGTTTTTCATACACGAGCAAAAAATATCATCCACATTTCTTGCATCCCCTGCTTCAATTTCCACAAAGATCTACCAAAGCAATATTGTGAAGTGTCACTCTAACAGCCAGCAAAGGATATAATATGAAGGAAGTGGGCAATAGGGCAATTTACATTATAATGGATTTTCCTGTTCTTTCTCAGTAAACAATAAAGAGTGTTTGTACATAAATAACTGCAGCTTAATTCCATACATACAGCTCTGAGCTTTTTGCAGTATAACAGGTCTGTTTCAAAAATTTGTATTTTTTCAAAGAAGCTATCAATAGCTATAAGGAAGAAGAATATCCAAAAGAGTTCAAATGCAAAAAGGAAACAACACACCAGAGAGAAGGAGGGACTGGCTACCCAAGAGGAATATAGAGTCATTGCCCATAGTTCAGAGATGAAACTGGGAAAGCCAAAACACAGATGGTTGTTGAAGCTCCAAGGGTTTAGAGAAGAAGGATCCAGTCTTTTCTTGGAAGAACATGATAAGAAAATAAAAGCTGACAGACACTGATTAAATACAAGGACACATTTCTCAGCTGTGAGAGTGATCTAATATATACGTACAGTTTGTCCACAGAAGTTCTGAAATCTCCATCCTCACAGGCAGGGAACTGGACTGGACACATCCCTAAGCAACCTGCCCTAATTTGGCATTCTCTGAAGAGCAATTTGGATCATCTAAAATGAAAATACTTTGTCATTTTATAATTTTTTTTCATAAATGACTGTAATTTTGATCTTTATTTCCATGTTCTCTGAGGTCTCATTGAAGAAGCCAGTGTCCATACTAATGGAAGGTGACTGATACCTGCTAAAGAATTTAGCTGAACTCCCAGTGAAAATAAATATTTTCAATTTCATACATCATACCTTCTATGGTTATTTGGAATATTTAAGAGTATAAATATTACTAAAAAAAAAAAAAAAAACCCACAAAATTTAAAAAGTTAAGATTTCAATTATACTTGGGCAGCTGTAATATTCTTTGCCTAGTGTTGGGGGGTAGATTTGGGGTTTTTTTTTCCCACAACGTCTCTAGGAGNTCCTATCCCCATATCCTTGCCTGAGAGCCGACTTAATATCAAAGTTTCAGTAATTCGGAGGGAGGGGGTTTGATTTCTCCATTCCAAAGGGAGGTCCTGCCCTCCCTAGCAGACACCTGTCTTTTCTAAGCAGGACACCTAGCTTCCCTTGACACACTGAATTGCTTTGCAGTCATTTTGGTAGGAGTCATTCAGCATTACAGGAGGAGGAAATCCATCGTGCATGCAGTATATAAGTAACATTATTTTTCCTGAGTACTTTGCAGTGTCTATTTCCAAGAAACGAAAAAACAAAAATCTTTCAAGAAAATCACGTAATTCCTTTGCACGTCAGCCAATCAATATCACGCATCCTAAAGCATTTTCAAGAGATTTAATAAGGCTAGGGCAATTTATCACAGTTAAGTCCTGTAACTTGATATTCAAAAAAACTCTCATTGACTTTACTCTCATGGAGCTGAGTCACTACTGCATGAGGCTTTGCTGCTATGCCTGCTGTGCTTTTGAACAGTCAGCCATGGTGTTTAAGAAATCTCCTTTGTGTCATTAGATTTGATATTTCTCCAGGGAAGAAAAAAGAAGGATTATTTTGTGGTTTAAGCTTGAATTTTCATTCAATTTCTCTGAAAAAAAATTGCCTGATTTTTTTTAATCATTATTAAAAAGACAGGAGATTGAAGTTAAATTAATTTTTGTATTGTACTTTCCACAAATTCTCTGCTGTATACGTGGCTTGTTTTGAGTGAGCAGACTTGTAATACAGAAAAGGTTGGATGAGCTGAGAACATAACAGCTGGAAATTTTTCATTAAGTTCCTAATTGTACAAGATTAAAGATCAGTTTCTGATTTTTTTTTTTTTTTGAGAGAGAGGTATCATTTTAGAAAAAATATTTAAAGAAAATATGGCAGAATGTTACTCCTTTCCAACATTCAAGTCCTAGGGGTAAGAGAGATATACACTCTTGTTTCTTTCTGCTTATTGAAATGTTCCTACTCATAAGAGCTTTTAAAAATTGTGAAGATGAGAGAAAATTATTTTTTGTAATTTTTTTTGCCCAGAGTCCATTCTGATTGATTTTATGGATTTCTTTCTAATATTATTATAAGTTGAATATGCAGTGCTATATGAGTGCATACAATACTTTTAAGAGTTGATAACTTTTTACCAGAAATAGTTACAAATTATGTGCTTCAGATAAATAAGTTCAGATTCAGAAAGGAAACAATGTGTGCATTTACATTGTAGGGTTTCTCTGATATTTTTCTTTAAATTTGGAGAGACTATTTGTTAGCAACCTATTTCTACATTTGTGTTTCTAAATAGGAATAAGAAAACTAAATATTTTTAAAATCATGAACACCTGAAAAAGAAACAAACAAGAAAAGCCAAAAACAAAACAAAACAAAACAAAAAAAAACCCAAACAAAAAAAAAAAAAAACACCCAAAAACACCCCACAAAAAATCACAACCCCCCCAATAAAACCCAAATCCAAAATCCTAGGCAAAATGTTCTATTCTACCGCTGAGTTACACACTTTATTAAGTTAAACCATCCAGTCTGACAAAATGTGTATATAATTTGAACGGTTTATAAATATAATACAAGCAAATGGCATAGCTAGTTATTAAAAAGTGCAGGGACTACTAATCACTACTAATTGCTGTGTTTAAGTTTTAAGTGTCAGAATGATCATGCAATTCTCTCTCTTCACCTTGCCTTTCTTTCCTCTTGTCTTCATCTAATGCATATTAAAAACCTCAACTGATAAGAAAAGAGCCATTTTACACTTTTGATTCATATGTCTTTACAGTTATTATAAGTCTTTAAAGTTATTATGAACTGAAAATGTAGAAGAGCAAAAAATTGTTAATCAATTCTGTAGTTTGTAATGCTAAGAATTTAAATTTAACTGCTGTATCTTTTGTACACAATTCTAATAAGCATAAAGACAGCCTTTACATTCAATTTAGTGACATTTTATAGGAATTTCATTAAGCACCACATCACTTAATGTACTTAATTACTCAGGTATTATAATTTTATATGAGTATGTGTACAAAAAAATGATTAATCAAGGAAAATCTAAGCTTCTCCAAATAAAAATTTGAAAATTATTATGATGGCTCTTAAAATAATCAAATTTTTTTCAGTTTTCCCTTTAAGTAGATTATTATGAAAGTACATAAATAGAATATAAGTAGATTTATATGCTTACCATAGTTTTGAAAGTCGGAAAAATTAAACGTAAGGTGTTTAAAGCCTGTAAGATATTGCAAACAGAAGACTCAGAATGGACATTTAAGATGCACTGAATATCTGAATTCACTTCAAATCAGATCACTTTTCCAGTGTTAAATATAATTCAGAATTTATTAGCAACTAAGCTCCAAGCGACTCTTTGGAATCAAAAGATAATTCTATTCTCTTGGTAAATCTCTGGAGAGGTTGGTACTGTCTGTAGTTATAGTTGACACAGGGTAGTAGGATTTAAGTGATAAAATTGGCAATACTGGAGAGCATTCAGTAAATGGCATAAAAATAGAAATAGTAGCTAAGGTACTTAAACCAAATCTCAATTCCAAACTGGTGCAGTTTACCTCAAAGTGACATGCTGTGGTCATACAAACTATAGCTCACAAGGATTTGGCTTGGCTGGTTAGCTGCTCATCACTAAATGCTTTCATTTTGACACCTTTGCCAACTGTACTGAAATAATAATTGTTGATTAAAATATAAATCTCTTAGGTGGAAGTAAGTCATGTTAATCTGTTAGTAATTTGTAGGTAAATTTAATAATCCTATACCACTACTTTCATTTGAAGTAAATTCACAGTAATGATATTGGGGCTATAACTTTGCAGTGCATAAAAATACCAGATAAATTGATGTACTAGCAACAAGTAAGATTACACAATTAATGCCAACAGTGCAATAGCTCTTAAAAGAAGTAAATAGGGATAGTGAATTTTATGCTCTTTCCATCTGTCTAACTGTAATTATCTCCAGCAATATCCATTTTTTTTTTTTCTTCATCAGGTACTTTTGGTATAAGTGAAGCAGCAGTAACTTTGAAAATCTAGTGTACATTTATTTTCTTTGCTATAAAATAGAAAGCCTATGATAGATGTAATGTAATGCACAAATTTTCTGCAATTTAATCATTATGTGTCTTTCTGTATTTTCTATCATATCCTATAAAATAAGACGGAAATTGCAATGAAGTGTTAGATTGACTTAAATTAGCCAAGCCTGGTAATAGTGATCATTCTTCTTCTCTGAAAGTCAGTAAGTGATAATTGAAACTTGCTGCCATTACTCTCATGTTATTTGAAGAATTATTGAAAAGGAATATCAGAACACCTTCTGAGTTTACTCCAAAACAGACCTCTCGTTGCTTTCATATTTTACATTTTCTGCCATGCATGCACAACATTTTTATTAATGGAAACTGACATATAAAGGTAATAAAACCTTCATCTTAAAACAACATAATATATTTTTGTTGGTTTTAATTTGTCAGATGATATAAAACTGTTTTATTAATTTATTTAAATGTTACTCTGCCAGGAAACAGAATTGGCTTAATACTAAGCGCATAAAGCCGTGCTTAAATGCCTCATAGTAAGAGAAATTTTTCAAACAAAAATGGGCTGGTTTTCATTTGTTTCTCATTTAATGGTGTTATTTATATTAACTTTATTACAATCTCAGTGCCCTCATTTATTTTCTTCACTGCCATTTTATAAGTAAAGGATTAAATGTATATCAAATTTTCTCTTTTTTACTTGTTTGTCTTTTTATTCTACTTTTTCTGAGAACTCTATTTATGTCCTTAGTGGCTGACTACTCTCAAACTCCATGGAAATAGGCAGGAATTAGAAGTATTTAACAACTGGAAAAATCAGGTGGTTTCTGGAGAAAAAGAGAAAAAAAACACAACACAAGGGAAGTAGAATAGCGAGTCAAAAAAAAGCTGGAAAATTATCTGTGCATTGAGTAGATAATACTTGATTTATTTCTGTTGTGAGTTGAACAAGTAGCAATTTTAGCACCTATATGTATTTTTGACGCTATTTTACCTAATTCCTTACCTTTATGCCCCCATTTTTAGATGCTACCATAACATGATAGTAATATTTAGTCTTTTTTTTACTCAGTAGACAAGAAAGTTTTAACTCTCAAATATTTGGGCAAAAAGTTGCTTTCATCTACCCTACAGAAAACCAGAAAAACTTCAGAGACAACAATAAAGAGAGAGAAGTCATTAAATTTCACACAATCTTGGATCTGGGAGAGATGGGCTCATCTTCTCCACATCTAAAGACAAAATCATTAAAACCAGTCTCATGCAATAATTTTATTTGTTCTCATACACCCACTGAGTGGTGGTTCATCTTAAATATTTTGGTGACTGTTGGTATATGTTTGGGTTTGTAAGGTCTATGGCTCTGAGAGAAGCAAAGCCTGCAGCAGCAATTTTCAGATAAACTAATATCATACCTGGTTTGCAACAGGTCTTTTTCCATTAAGTATTTTTATCTGAGAACACTAATAGGTAGTTCAGTATTATTTGAACTAGCATATGAAGTTCTCCCACATAAAAAAAAAAAAAAAAAAAAAAAAAAAANAAAAAAAAAAAAAAAAGATTTGGGGTGTCTTAGGGTATTTATTAAGACTGAAATAATTTCTTTTTTATGAAAATCATGCTTGTGTTCTGCTAAATTATTTAAATTTGCTCCCAGTAACAATATAGCACATGTATTTTTTTTAACATATAGTCCAGTTTCTATGTGATCTGGGAACAGACCCGTGTTGGTACAATCTTTCAGATAATCTCTTTATTTGGGAATGATACGGTTGATGTATTTTGCAGGAAACAATTTTGAAAATAGAAGAGGCATCAAATTTGTAGTTAACGGGGGTTAAAAATAAATTAGTTCCTTTGGCATGGAAAAATAAAGGGAAAGCAAAGAGCTATCAAAATTAAAGGTGAGATGTACCTCAGTGCTCACAGCAGTTCATTTCAAACTGAAATGGTACATTGCATTATGATGTAACCTGGGTTACAAACCTGCCATTTCCCAACAGTAATTGCAAGCCCCAAACATATCTGTATACTTTGAATTCTGTGGCCATTTTGAAAAATCTCTCAAAGCAGTTCTTAAGAAGTCCACTGCTGTTCACACTAAGGTCCAGAGCAATCTGAGAGAAGCGCAGAATCAACAAAGCTGGTAAAAGAGACAATTATACTGTAGTCTTACCTTTCCCTTGTTACTCAGCAATTTTCCCGTTTGCTGCCAAAGACCGTATGCCTGACTTTTTTTAATGCTTTTTTCAGTGCTTTCAGAATTGTACTCCTCTACATTTTTTTTTTCTGGGATGTCATCCTAGGTATTAATATCTTGTAAAATAGTATTTGTGCAAGTTGTGTTGTGACTTGAAAATAGTCTGTTCACAGCTGTTTGCTCAGCTGTTATCATCTGAGTATCTTTCGGCCTTTTTCTTATCTTCCTGTTTCTTTCTTCAATGGCTACTTACAAACAATACCAGTATAATTATGGGTTCAGATAACCTATTATGCTCTACATGACCTGTATCTATGGCTTGGTCACATAACCCAAGATTTTATCTGGCACTCAGTAAAGGAAATCTGTAATGCTGTATTGGAATTCTTCATACCTCAAGGAGAAAGATCTTAGAAGCTTTTTTTTTAAAAAATCTGTCTACCTAGAATTTGCAGGTGCTGAATCGGTGTCAATACACCAAAGGAAATATAGCTGGGAGTTAAGGAGTTAGTGTAGAGAGAGACTGCGAAATCTCAATGCTTCTCCAGAACTGGCTCTAATTAATAAGCAGAAAACTGGTGATAAAATATTCTTAGAGAAGAAAGTATGGCTGAAGATTATATTCCCAAGGAAGACAAAAAATCAGGAAACGCACCCCTGATTGAAAGTGCTGCCAAGGCTTGTGAGATCAAGTTAAATTTTACCATCATACTACAGATGACATGTACAGAGAAGATTCTGGTAAGTCCACCAGGGACTTCATTAATGCTAGCTTGCTTTTACCAAGGGGCTCGTGTGCCCCAGGAGGGCTAAAAGCACATCATCTTTTTGTTCTAAACTCTAGCTGTAGTAAACTCTGTTTTTCTCTGTGTATAGAGAAACATTTTGGTCTCTTAGGTTAGTAGTTTAGATTTTTTGGGATAGAATGCACTGCCTTGCTATCATACTCTGTATTTCCATAAACTAAACAATGAGGGCAAAGTAAAGATTAATTTATTAGAAAATTACTTATTCTAGAAGTTGGTGACTTTCTAACACACAGAGACAAATTGTGGTCCCTATTTTTGTTCTCTTTCTACATTCCACCAAGCTGAAAGATGCTAAAAACATGTTTATTTTCATCTTTGTTTTCATAATTATATGATTCTATGATTATCGGAACAGCTAGATGTGGGATGCAAATGTCATTGCAAACTCCATCCTCAGTCCTCGTATTTCCTAATACAGAAAGACAACTACAATTGAAAAAAAATCTTTACAGAAATGCAAAATTATTTTAAAAACAATATCTATTTTAATTCATGCTGTTCATCCCCTCTGCAATTTGTTTGGTTTATTTCATGCTCTTGGAGCAGGAATCTTCTAGTTTTCCAGAGTTACTGCCTGTCTTCCACTAGACACCTAGGGCTCCATTCTGGTCTGACTGAAGTAAGGATAAAATACTACAGTGAACCTGGATAGGGAGGTGGATCAAGCTTTTCTTTCAGTGTCTTTTCCTATTTATTAACATGTGAAATGTCAGCTATATCTTCAATCTAAATATTGTTAGGCACTGAATTTGAATTTTGCTCTGTGTGTGCAGAATAATATCTTATAAATGTTTGTTTTATATATATAGACAACTTGACTACTTGACCCTTCAATAAGACTGTGCTGCTGTTTATCCTGACAGATAAAGAGCTTTGTTTCGTTTCTTTCATTCTACATAGCAGGAGTCTCTGGCATCTACTTGAAAACCCTACCAAAAAAAAAAATCACTGTCAAACTTGAAATCAGTCTGTTTCTTATTGATTTTCCTCTAACTTCCCATGCAACTAGTTGAAGAAAATACGGATTACTGGTTAGATATCAAAGATACCCATTACTATTTTTTTTTTAAATTAAGTGTACTTATTGTACTAAAGAAGTAAAATATCAAATATCATCTGTATACAATCCTTGGCCCATCATTAACTTACAAATAATATAAAAGGAAAAAAAACCATAATGCCATAAAGAAAAACTGCCTCTTGTTACATTAGAATTTGCATTACATTTCAAAGAAAATTCAAATGTTTAATATAGGGGTACAAAATAATCTCTGATTGTACATCCAGAATTTAGTATGGTATTTCATTCCTGGGTCAGATCTCAGAAATGAGTAGTGCATCAGGTGTTCTGGCTCCATATACATCCTTCTATTATTATAGTATGAACCTGAATGTATTCTTCCTTCAACTTCCTTTTTTAGAATGTCTTTGGTAGAACCTTGCTCAGCTGATTCAAAAAGAGGCATAATAGATTTTGACACTGGAAAAGGAATAAGTTTTTAATTTCATAGGTGGTTTATTGTATTTATTATAGTTTATGTGATTAATTTCTTTTATTATATTAAAATTACTTTTAACAAAAAAAAAATAGCATTAATTTAAATTCTAGCTTTTCTGATTTTGCTTGACAGTTTGAACTAAAATCAGGAGCTGGATCCAGAACTTGGCTGTTCTGTGTTTAGTACATCAGAATGAAGTCCTGGACACAATTTTTCATGAATGCTGGAAAATTCAGATTTAATCCATGTCTGACCTTTGCGGTATAATCCCTCTCTTTGTGGTCTTTAAACATGAAAAATAAAATGATTATGTAGAGATTCTTTATGTCAGAAATTAAAGGATGATGGAGTCTACATGACTTAGAGTTCTGCTTGCAAGCATAATTGTGATCATTGTTTTGGACTGTGCAAACTGAATTTTATGTGCATTTTGAAAATGTACATAGTTTCTTGTCAACAAGAAGATCAATGAAGTGCTGTCCAAATTGTTCATCCATTACTTAGCCTTCCTAGTGTCAGCATTACTGTCAGTTTTAGTTAGAGAACTTCATTAATTTAAAATTTCATTCGCTGTGGGAAGGCTGAGGAAGTGAATCATGTCTCAGTAATGGGAATCTGGAAGGGGAAGGCATTGTCTTGTGTATTGAATTAAAACCACAAGGTACTAGGTCATTTTGAGGTTTGCATTTGAAGCTGAAGCTTTGCCCCAAATGGTTCTTGCCCCAGAACAATCTTAAATGTCCCGGTCTCACCAAAATAAATGGACATTACACTATATACATAGTGGTTCAAAAACAATGCGGGTAATCCTTATCTAGTTGCTTTTCTTCTTTTATGCGAGAAGCATATGGCTGAAAAAAAACATTCTTCTATTCCTTGTGGAGTGGGAATTGTTTTTTGAAATTACCTCTTAGCATAACTATCTGTTAGAGTATAGCATGACTGAAATGCTTTGACACTCAGTCAACCCCTCAGACATATTATGAAATGTGCTGTACTAGGGCATAAAACTCCTACCTCTTCCAGTTTCTTACATGACTAGCAACCGTAAAGGGAGGAGCAGCAAGACAGGCAAACAAAGATAGTTGCATGGAAAAATTACAGTCTTGATCCATTGATAGATACAGAAATATTCAGAATCCTAAACTGATTAATACTCAGTGTACACCACTCTCTTGGATAATAAAGAAAACCTTGATTTGTGTAGTTAGGCGAGGAGCAGCTGCCACTTCCAGCCACTCCATCCCCCAACTCCCTCCTGCTCCAGCCAATAAACCCAAAGGCATGGAATCTCCACTGAGGGTGAGGAACCCAGCTGCTACTTTTCTGTGTGCCAGTTCAACCAGTAGCAAACCAGAATGTGTCAGAGAGCAATTGTAGCTGTGCACTAATATAGTGCATACTTCAGATGCAGTGCAGCTGAGAATCACATATTGAAATTCCTCTGCGGTTAATTCTGGAATGGTCTCAAGTTGTTGAATCGAATAATACATTTTAAACTTAGATGTTTGGTTCATACTCTTTCTGATGTGAACAGTGAATTGTGGCTCTCAGTTTTGATCTTATTTTTCAGTGTTTGTAGGATGGTGTATTGTCACGGTAGGACACAAAATAGATTGACTCCATAGAGTTGTCAGAAAAGAAAGAAGGCTGTATTTACAATTCCAACAGTTTCCTTTATAACATGCTGCGCTAAAAAAGTATATTATTGGTCCATCAGACTGACACTTCTCTCCATTGGTTAAGTAATAGGAAACAGTTGGGGACAGTTGTTAAGGGAAAGGGAGCCCTGTTTACCTAACCTGTTTTGAGAAATGGAGAGAGATGTTTTGAAAAGAGAAAACTGTTGACAGCTTTCCCTTGGGAAAGGAGCTAGCAATAGTTAGTAAGCTAAAATTCAGACTCAGAAATGTCAAGCCCACAGTGGGTAATCTTTCATTATATTCAGATGTATCTGTATAATTTCCTTGGCTTTGAAGGGTTTACGTGAATATTATTGTTTACCCTAGTGCTGATAAACTTGAATTTAATATTTAAACCAAAGGAATTGTGGAACTGCTTTGAACTTGAAGTTGATATGCAGGTTTCCTGCCCAGCTCTGATACTGCACTAAAGATCTAAATGAAAATATGCTTTGTGTATTCTGGAGATTCCTGCTGGGCAGGAGTTCTAGGGTTCAGTAACAGTTTAAAAACAAAAAATTATACTGAAAGAGTGAGCTGTTTAAATATAACCAGGAAAAGTGACTGGTAGGAATATGCAAATATTATGCTTGCATCCACCAAACAACACAAAACTAACTTGCACTTTTGTCTCTACTCTTGGCTGTAAAGCCTCAAATAAATCAGTTTAATCAGTCACTAGAAAGAACCTAAAAACAGTAGGAGGCAGGTTTCTGAAAGTCCTGTCCTATTTTAATCAGGTAAGTCACTAGCCAATGCCATGCTGGAAAGACAATATAGGTCATGTCCCTACAGCTTGATTTTTCTGCCTGTCCAAAATAATAATTCCTACAACCCATGATTAGCACTTTTTGTTGGTTGGTTGGGGTTTTTGGGGGGTGGCATTTGAACTGATGAGGTTATTATGCACTAATTAGGCATTTGGGGAATTCCCAAGGAGCTTTTCCTTCTCCATCGAATGTGTGTTAGTGTGATGTGGTTATGTAGGTGTTTCATAGCAGTTTATGGCTCCCTGTAATAGATTCATAATTTTAGTCCAGAGGTGATACAACCTCAAGGCAAGCCCAGGTTCCTGAGATACGTATCAGAACTAACTTTTGGCATTGTCCCAGCTTAATTACTATAGCATCCCTGATTACTTCTGTGCTACCACCAGTGAACACTGAAGTGAGTGCTTACTGAAATGAGTCAGGAAAATTTAGAAGCTACTAAAAGTAAATTTAGCTGATGAGCAGAATCACTTTGGAAAATTTTAAAAAGTATTAATGATGACATGAAATCTCTGGCAAAGTGTTTTAGTTAAAATGTATCTTAATTAGATTTTGGCAAAGACTTATCTGTAACTAGTTGTGGATTTTTTAGTAATAGATGCTGTATTAGGCATCATCTGACCTCAAGCACCTGTTGCTTGCTTCTCTCCTGGTTGCCCTCTTTTTCAGCCAATTCAACTATTTACGTGGCATGTGAAAAACTGTATTCAGGAACAAATTCTAAAATTATGTTCATCACTTTTTCTGCCACTCTTCAAATAACATCAGTTTGATAACCTTTTATTCTCCTGTCTCCCCAAATGCTATTGAAGAGGCCATAAGGCATTGGAGATTGGCAAGGTGGATAGAAAAGTAGGAGAAGGAATGGGAGCTGTAAAATCTGTCTTAGCCACCACAATTTGTTATTTTAAATGTGTTATTTTAAATGTGATATTTTACCTTTGTCAGACAAGTATTGCATGGCTGGCCATTTACCTAGCTGAAATCTGCAACACCATTATGAATTTTTCAGGATTTTTGCCTTCTTTACCTTCAGTTCTTTTCAATAGATTGTTGTTCACCTCTCTCTCTTCCTTCCTGCTCTCATCTTAAATGGATTCTGTCTTTTTCAGGGACTACATTTTTAAAGATTTATAAGTAGTGAATGAGTCTCTCCACTGTCTTATCAAGGACATTTTTCTCAAGTAAATTGACACGTTCACTTCTGAAGGGTATTCAGTTAAACAATTGCATATAAACATGCTCTGTTTCCCTGCCTTTTAGCTTGAGCAAGACACTAAGTCATTCTCATCGCTTGTAAACCACCCTCAAACACACAAGAAAAATCATGTATTCAGAGCAAACCTGAAAATACTGCAGAATGTCCTCAGATTCCTCAGAAGTGACCCAGGACATTAGATTTCAGGATTATTTTCAAGTTTGCAGAGAGATTCCAGCACAAATATTCTTTGCCCATGAACAACAAGACAAAATAAGACAGGAAACCTAGTTGTAGAGAAGCCTGAAAAGAGGAATTTCCCCTCATGGCTGCATTTTTAGTCAGAAAAATCAGAGAAATTAGCATGTGAGTTCTAAAATATAGCAAGAAATTAAATCCTTTTCCTACTCCAAGAATATTTGTATGAGAAAAAAGGAATGAGAAGCAGCAGCAGAGAGGACTCGAGGAGAGGGTAGCAGAAAACTTTCATCCTTTAGACAAAAAATTAATGATTCATCAGCTGTACTGTATAAATTCTTTCAGGTACTTGACAGTTACTTAAATCAATAACATTGCAATGTAAATTAATAACTTTATAATGTTTCCTTACCCCATTGTCTTTTTTTCTACCCTCATCCAGGAAACCTGTGTTTCTTTTCCTTTGAAAAAATCCTGGCTTAAGTCATAGTAGATGATGTTAATAATGCTCTTTACTTTGCTTCTCTGCAGGGTTTCCTGTACAGATGAATGACTCGGATCACTCGCTGTTTGAGCATTCTTTTCAAGGGTGCATGCAGAGTATTCATGTGGATGATCAGCTGGTGGATTTGCATGCAGTGGAGCAAGGCAAGCTGGGGAGCTTTGCCAATGTCACCATTGACATGTGTGCCATTATTGACAGGTAAGTTGTGGAGAGATCACCCATACTCTGGTACACTGGCATGTTCTGAAAATATACAGTGATCCAGAGAAATGGTCCTGACACTGCCAGTGATCATGTCAAGCAGTGGGAACCGTGCTTAGATGATGAAGATGATGGCTTTAAGTTGTAGACTGTGTAGGATGCAGTGGAAAGCAACTCTCAAATCTCTCCACTCATCAGCAGATGAGGAGGTGAAAAGTTCTTGTAAGCCAGGCTGAGCCTATATGTCAATAATATGGCAGCTTTGAACAGAGGAAACTCCTCACTCATTTTGCCTGTTTCTTAGATGACTGTTATAGAGAACTTTTTGCAACTAGAAGTTTTGGCTCCTGGCTTCAGCCCCTTCTGGCTTCCCTATGTTCCTCAGAAAACTAAAGCAGGTCTGCATGCTTGCACACCAGTGAATGCAATAAATGTTCAAACTTCTGCATACTTGCACACCAGTGAATGCAATAAATGTTCAAACTTAATTAAAGTAATGCTTACTGATTTTTTTTTTTTTCCCATTATGAGAAGAGTAATTGAGAATAAGGAT
This sequence comes from Donacobius atricapilla, assembly GCA_013397315.1. Classification (NCBI taxonomy): domain Eukaryota; kingdom Metazoa; phylum Chordata; class Aves; order Passeriformes; family Mimidae; genus Donacobius; species Donacobius atricapilla. The sequence continues at coordinate 1,837,112 of WBMY01002351.1, read as the reverse complement.
AGCCTTTTGCTTTGGCACTATCTTTTCAACCACTTACCTGTATTCATTTTTGTTGCTTCTGATTAATGGTTTCACCTTGTTGGTGAAAAAAAGAAAATACCAGGAAAGACAGAAAGAAAAAGTAGCCCAACTCCTGAATGCGGGCAGCTTGGCTTATCATGAAAATTACCTTACATTGAAGCCATTGCAAGCCTGCTGGAACTGAAAATGGTTTTTTCAAATAGTGGCTCTGAAAGGAGCAAGGAGTGCTAGATCAGAGAACCCTGGAAAAATTTAGGTAATAACCAACTACTGGAGTTCATGTCACCCTCTAAAAGCAGGGCAGGTTACTCAGGACCAACTGAGTTTTGTATATCTCCAAGGATAGATGTTCTACTGGCTCAGTGCTTTTGGATATCATCAGGAAATATCTGCATAGCTGTGGTAAAGAAATGTACATTTTTTTAATTTCCTACTTTAGTTTAAGAGACTCTCAGAGATGGGTGCTACTGTGAAAAAAACAAAATATAACATACTGCTTTGGTCTTGCAAAATGCCTTCTCTTCCTGAAATGTAGACATACATTTGCACTAAATGAGTTGTGATAGGTTGATCATGACCAGCAGCCAAACACTGACCCTACCTTTAGCTGTCTTCCCTGTCCTGAGAGATGGGGAAAGAAACAGAAAAGAGGCAAAAAAGACTCGTGGATTAAGACAATTTAATAAGAAAACAAAAAGCTGTGCATGTAAGCAAAGCAAAAAGAGAAATTTGCTTACTGCTTTGCATCAGCAAGCAAATGTCCAGCTGCTCCCTGGAAAGCAGAGCCTCACCTCAGCACATATAGTGGTTGTTTTGGAAGAGAAACTCCGTAACACTAAACATACTCCTTTCCTCTTCCATTCCCTAGCATGCTGGGCATGCTGTCGTACAGTATGGGAAATAAGTAGAATAAGTATTTTCCCATGGGAAACTGCTTCCGAAGTCCCCACTTCCAAAGTCTCAGTTTGGCTCAGCTACCCCAGCTATGTCCTTGTCTAACCTCTTACCCAGCCCCTCCTACGGGCTTTCAAGGGGAAGGGGGTGGAGGGAAGCCTTGATGCTTCTGTGCAAGTGCTGTCCACCAGCAGGCAGGAGTGGTCTGGTACCAGCATGGGTTTAGGCACACCTGGGAAACACAACACCCATGGACTGCTGGGCGGAGGGTTAATTTAGTGACTCCATCCCAACCGGAGCCAGTATACCATTGTCGTAATCTCAGTGTTAAAGGACATGCTTTGCAGTGCACCAGTGTGTTGTTCTCAGGCCGCTTTATATTGATTCTGTTGAAAATTGAAGTCATAATGAAAAGAGCATATGACAAGCTGGTGTGTCAGGGATGAAGTTTGTTCTGGCTTCTCACACATTTCTGAAATTAAAAAGAATTTCTGTAGTCAGTATTTGTCAGTTTGAATTACTTCGTTTTATTTTGAATATTTGGTTTTGGAAATGTAAACTGACTTGAAAGAAAAGACATGAAGACACAGCTAATTAAGTCTCTGCTTTTCCTCCAATGGATAAATGTAAGCAAAAATTTATGTTGATCATATATAACAACATTGATCTTATACAACAATTTGTATTGATCTCAATGATTGAACCCATTTAAGCCAGTTTCTATTAGAAAAAGATCCATTATTATAGCAAAGTTAATCAGAATTAAGGTTTTAAATATGTTATGATGTAATTACAATGTAAGTTAATTAGTATCAAAGCTTTATGATACATTTATGAAATACAAGACTTAAGGCGTCCTGTACATTGAGTAGCTTATTTTGGAAGTTAGCTTCTTGTAGCGGTTACTATTTAAAAGCTATTTCTTCTTATAACACATAATATACATGCAAATATTTCATATAATAACATGTGCCACATAAAATTTATATATAGTGGCCTTTTATTATATGAAAATATAATTATGAATTTTATATTTTTGTCTATTATATATTAGGTTTATTATATATAACATCCGTATTCATAGCAGAGTTTGGCATAAATAACTGTGTTAGCTTATGTATGTATGTATATATTTATATTTTCTTTATATAAGAGAATATATTCCCAGTCTGTTTCGCTCTTCTACCGCCTTGGGTGCTGATATCATCCTCATAAAAGTTAAAACTGTATGTCTTACATTTATGCTTTTTAAGCACAGAAAGATTGTGTTGCAAGCAGAGCAGCAGTTGTGTAGTCGCAGGAAATTACAATAGTATCCAAAGAGGTTTCTTGGGGTTGGCTTTGATTTTTCAGTGACTGAGATGTAATCAAGATTGTTGTTTTCCCATGACCAAATTTATTTCTCATTACTTTGCACTTTAGAAGAAACCCTTTGGCTGAGAGGTAACAATGCCAAGCTTTAGATCTGACTGGATTTTCATGGCTGTCTTATTAACATCTGCAAATAAGAGTTTACAAGCACTTCTACTACAATATGCCATTATATATAACATTTTTATGTGGCTTTCTTGTAAGGAATCCAAGTACCATGTGTGCTATATATCAACTCAATTTCACTTACTTTGAAAGGGGAAGTGGCTTCACTTCCTTTGTGGCTTGTCATAGTGGGATCCTCCTGATTTTTTAAGCTAGTTTGGATCTGAATCATAAAGGCTTCAGTCATCATCATCAACATGGAAATTGCTTTCATGGCCACACTTCGGTAAAGACCCCCACTGGGCAAAAAGATAAGCTGTCACATTGAAATATTCTTACTGCAGGCTTTAGCCATTTGGTTCAGGGGACAAAAGGTGAAGTTGTAAAAGATGGCATTTTTCATCATTAGCCAGGGTCGTTAGTAAGGATGGGAGAGTTTTCTCAGTAAGAACATAACAAAAGTTACTGAGGGTTTTTGAGTTTTTAGGTTGCACCCGCCTGAGGGCAACTGCTTCCAAAGTACTAGGTTCTGCCAAGCTAAACTCTGGCCTGACATGGAAAAGGTTTCTGCATTTTATTTCCAACAGTTTTGAAAAATGTGAGAAGAATAGTAATGTTAGAGTATTACACTTGTATTTGGGAGATACAAATGTTGAACCAGTGTCTTTTTGTCTTCCCCTTCTCACATGAGCATTCTTTTTATTGCAAAGATTGCAAACTGAGATCTAATTACAGGGGAACACCAAAGCTAAGGAACATTCTCTTTTTACCAGCAGTTAAATAGTATAAATGCATATAATTTCATGCAGGTATGTATAATTATAGGCAGTTAAAATGCTACTGAGAAAAAAAAATAATCATCCCTATTTCTGTCTTTTAATTACCTATAATTGCATTAGCAGTGGAAGTTGCATTGTCACATCGATGCTTGTGACAGCACAGGTCCTTTTTCACCTCCTTTACTGAACATTAACAGCCTAACCTGTTGTTACAGTCCGGATAGTACTGTTGTACTTTCAGATTTAAGCACAGGACATTGAACAGGAATTAATACTCACAATTAATTTATCCTGCAGTCTCAGAGAAATCCAAAGCTTTCCTGACTTTATTACAGCTAGAATCATGGATTTTAATATCAAAATCACAATAAGGGAATGCTAAAATTATTTCAAAATACAGTGTCAAATCTGCCATTGGAGATTATGCAGCACAGAAGCCAATTTTAATGAAAATTTCTGTGTTCCATGTGAAAAAATGGGGGGGGAGGGGGGAATGAAATATTTTCATGTGGTTGTCTCTGGTGTTTTATGAATGTGTAAACAGTGTGACTCTCTCTGTAGCACAGTGAGATGAATTAGATGCCAGTATTTGAGAATAATTTCACATTAAAGATTAATTTAAGTAATCAGATATGGGCAGCAGAACATTTCTGGATGATTATTACTTACCTGTTGTGGGGATACACTCTGTATGACAGAGTGCCAGCATTCAGCTTTAATCCCATACAGCCACGTTCTGTCAACTGATTTTTGATTTCTAATCCAAGTTAGAAATAATTTATCTAAATAACAGAACACAGCAAGCTAATTGGTACATAAATATGGCCACAATGTAACTGGCAGCAGGGCGCAGTTTCTTTGGAGTCAAAAATCATCACGCCAAATATTATTAAACTTCTTCATTTCTGGATCTTGACACAGGCTTTAGGATTCTGCCCTTCCTTGCTGCTCTTCCCCTCCCTCTGCCAGTTCTGTGGTTAGACAGACAGACAGACATCATCCAGCAGTGCTCTGCATGAAGAACAGATGATATAACAATGTCCTGACTGAAAGCAAAACCGCCTTTGCAGCTGAGTTTTCTCCAACTCAAATTCACAAAAAGGAAGTTATGTAGGACTGGGGAAGGGCTGAAACTACACCATGACTTCAGCCTGCAGGTATTCCTGGCCATATGGCTGGAAGGCACTTCCCACATGCGCCTTCTCCCTCTCTTCTTCTTCTCCCCACATCTCTTTGTAATCATACAAACTTTTTATGTAGAAATTGAGGTGAAAGCTGCCTTTCAATGAGAGAGATTCAAGTGTCTTTACATAATAATCCCTCTCACTCCAGAAAGGTGACTTTGTAGGCAGAGATTATACCTCAGATGAAAAGACTTTTAATAACGTGGCACTTGTCCATTATGTACCAGAGTATACAGTGACAACTGCCATAATATTAAAGCAGATCACTAGACAGCTATGAGGTTACAAATTCTACAGAGCTAACCACAAAATAGGAATAGTTGAATTAGCTTTGTTTTTGAAGTGTATCGTAGTTTTTTGCAATATTTTTGTGCTATGAAAAGATGTCCATTCCCAAAAAAGGGGATGTGGGGAACATTGTAAATATCAGGGAAAGGGAAGCATGAGGAATATTAAAAACTGAATAAACTGAGGTTTTCCATGTGTTAACAAACCTTGACCCTTGCACGCAGCTGGAAATATTTGAATAACTTGCAAAATTTAACAGAGTCTGTGCAGTACTTTGCTATCATCAAGAAATTGGCTGGACCTTCCAGCTGCCATTAGTTCGAACAGGACTCCCCACAACAACAGAAAGACAGAATAAGATGTTGATTTGATCATGGAAGTGTCAAAAAAAAAAAAAAAAGGCACTGTTAAATTACTTAATAGTGTAATCAGTAACTCTTTAAACAAGCTGGAATAGTTTGAGATGCAGATGGTTTGAATGCTGTTTTATTGCCTTTGCCATGTCCTTTTTTTCACTTTATCCTGTATTACATGGGTTACAATAGTCAATAATATTCTTAGGAGACTCTTTCACATAAATTTGTCGGTTGTACATCATCTTGTAGCTGGATGCCCAAACATTTTGAAATCTCAGAACATCCTCAGTTGTCCTTTATCCTCTATTTAGTCCTATATAAGCTCCACATACAGAGGGGGAAAAAAAATTCTCATTTTAACTCTCAGGAATACTAATATCTTTGTTTATTATTATTACTTAAAAATGTAGGCTACTGAAATAATTTTCTTGAGAAAGTGGATTATTTGTTCATGAAAAATACTTGTTTGTGCTACAAGAGCTAAGTCAGTAAACATTTAGGTATACTTCGGAGAAGGAAGAGTATGTAACACAGAGTTCTGCATAACTTGACAGATAATAGAGATAGCCTCTGAGCTGCAGGATTGCTTTGCTCCACAGTCTGAAAGGAAGGTAACAGCACAGGGTTTGTTCTTGGGAGCCAAGTGGCAGAGAATGTGTCATTGTTGCCCAGCAGCTGTGCCCAGTGCATGGTCACCAAGGGCAAGGACAGCACCCTGGGCCTCCTGGCACAGCATCCCAAAGGGGCCAGCATCCCAAAGGTCCACCTTTGAAGCATGCTGGGTGGAGGATGAGGCTGTTGCAAGTGGAATTGTGAATGGAGGACCCCGTCACCCTTGTGGCACAGCGCCACCATCCTGCAACACCGCAGTCACAGTGCCCTGGAACAGGATAAAAAGGGAGCATCCTCCCATCTCCCACTGCCATAGTTGGCCTGAAACCAGCCCAAATACATCAGAGAGAAGTCCTTGAGGAGCTGGTAGAATCATTTGAAGCTGAGGGAGGAGAACTGGAGGCCAGACAGGTCTTCTGGAGGTGCTCCACCTCAAAACCAGCTCCCAGTAGGACCCCCTTCAAAGCTAATCTGAGAGATTGAAACCCTTTTTCAGCTCCATAGCCATGGCAACACAAAGGGAATGCCTTTAGAAGCACTCCAGAACTCCCTGTCCTCCTACTTCATGTGGAGCCAGGGGCAGCAGTCATAGGAAAAAAGGTGCAGAGGTGTTATAAGGCATCCCAGTGCTTGGAGCACACACTGGTGCCCTGCCAGACCCAGGAAGGATTCTTGCTCCCAAGGTTGATCAGGCCATGGGCATTTGCTCATTCTTGGAAGACTTCAACATGGCCCCAGGTGGGGCAGAATAGAAGTCAGGCTTCTCCTGGGAGGGGTGCCCGGTGTGTGGGATGAGAAGGCAGATTTTGTACTGTTCAGGGAATAGCTGGTTACCACCTTTGGGGTCAGGAAGGAATTTTCCACTTGGGAAGATTGGCACTGGCCCTTGGCAGGTTTTTGCCCTCCTTTGCAACATCAAGCATGTGATGTTAAGATTTTCTCTGGGCACTCTTGGCCAGGTTGCTGCCTGCTTCATGCCCCATGAAGATGGGCAGTCTCCTGTCCCCTGCAGCACTGTCTGCTTTCTTCCACAGCACTGAGCACAGCCCTTGGCCTCCTTTGCACCATTTTGACCAGGTGCCTGCTGCTCTTGTTCCTCCCATCTGGTGGGAGGAAGTTTTCTGGACTTCCAGGGTGAGCCCAGGGGTGGCTCCCATGTCTTCTTGTTGCTTCTTGTCCTCAGTCACACTGAGCATGGCCCTTTTCAGGGCTCCTTTGGGTCCCTGTGGTTCTGTTCCTGCCTGCATTGCACCTCCAAGGCACCACTCATGCCCTGGATCTTTCTGGCTCTCTGTCTTCCAGTCCCTTCACCATCTTCTTTGCCCTTCTGGGGATGCATTCTGGTCCTTCAGCATCCTTTTATACAAGATGAGGCCACAGTTACAGGGGTTTCTGCCATCAAGGCATACACCTGCTAATGTTTACTAATCTGGTAAGCTTAGCAGGGAAAGGATTTGAAGAAAAGTTGATAATAGCAGCAGACTTTTAAAACATTATTTAAATAATGTCAGAGGTTGTTTTGGAAAAACCTTTGCACTTTTTTTTGCTGTCTGCTACAACATGAGTAATATAGGAACAGCTTAATCAAATGCATTAATCTATAATTTATAAAAGTCGTGAGCAAAATCTTTGTGTGAAAATTAATTTCTTGTTTTTTCTTACCTGCAGTAGTTTGCTCATGGGACTTGACTAAATGTGCAACTTGTATTACATTCATACGTAATTATTATTTTATTCTCATTCTCCTGTGGGAAAGATGAAAGCACTGAGCAAACATCCACAAAGCTCTCTCTTGGACATGAAACTTGTACTCTCACAAGAGTAGATGCTAAATATTTACTTGATCCCATAATAAAACTGTTCAAACTAGCTCACTGGTAACTCAGCTGTGTTCTGAAGTCAAACTGCTTTGATGACTCTCTCAAGTTATTCAGCACTTATTGCTCCTTATCAGTTCATAACTGAAAAAGTCAACACATTACACAGATTGCTTATTTTTATGCTATCAAGGTATCTTCTCCTGGATGAACAGTGTTGCTATTCTTAATGAAGCTGTCTCTATACATTCATACTCAAAAAGAAAGGAAACCAGATCTTTGTTTCAGTTTTAAAGTTTACAAAAATTTAACCAACACAAAGAAGTTTCAGGAACTGTCTGTATTACTACTAAACTTTAAATAAGACTAAAATTGCATCATCCTCTCATTCGCATTTGTTAACTAAATATGGATCTCTCAGACACGAATATCAAAACTTCTACTATTTTTTCCAGTAAAAGAAAATGGATAATCATAATCCAAACAAGTAGACTGTCTGTCTACTACTGACTGTAATAGATTTGATTCTATTCTATAATTAGTGGGCATAGTAATATTTGATATGTATGACATAATGCTGTAATAAGTAATAATGGCATATGCTCAAAAATATTTTCTAGATACTAGAAAAAAAAATTCTTGTAGGCGTTTTCTTTCTGTATAGTACAACTATAATTATGATCAGTTTTATGACTGCAGCTCCGAATTTGTAATCTGGTATCAAGTTATGAGTAAATTTAACCCATTCATTAGAAGTATGTGCATCTGGAGGACAGCCAGTCCTATTGGATTCCTAGAATTTCTACTGGATATGTTACAAAGAAGTTAAACCACAGAATAACCATTTCATAATTAGTCAATATCTTCCAGTAGTAACAATTTTGAACAAATGTCTATCTTACTAAAATGTTGGGTCCATCTCTTGTTCATTCAGGCAAGAAATAAAATCTCCAGAATAAGTAGTTTATCTTGCATAAAACACTGCTACAAATAAGTATAGCTATTTGTGGATGGAGCCTGACTTTTAGTAGAAATTGCCTTACAGCTCCTGCTGGATTTACATTCTTTCTGTTGTCTTCAGAAATCATTATAATTTTAAAATTAGCCTATTGAACTCATGCAGAATATTCATTTTGGAGAGAGCTTAAAGAAATAGAGTCTAATAGATTAGAAGATTAGATGAGGTCTTGTAGTAGTTATAGGTTGCTTTTTAAAACATGAAAAAAAATATTACTATGCCATCACTGGAAATCTTTAGTAATAGTAATGGCTAGATAAGTGCATTGGGCTTAATACTGTCTCTGAATCTCTCCAGCTTCCTTTTCTCAAAAAGAAATGCTTATTTCAGTATTTCTGGTGGTATATCCACGTGTTTGCAAGTGATTGGACTCTTTCAAAAAATGACTGTCTATCTACTGAGGAAGGCGTTATTTCCTGGTCTGTATCATATTTCTCCCAGATACTGATTTCGCCAATCTTTTGCAGAACAATACAGTGCCACCTAAAAGTAAATAAATGTGATCAAATCCATTTCTGCTACTAGCACATTGGACAGAACAGGTTCACCTTACTTGTTTTATGTTTTTCTCTAGCTAGGAATATTAAATTCCTGAGTATCCCAGTATTTCTGTTGTGTTTCTCATTACCTCTTCCTTTGAAGAAAATGCAGCTAGAGAAAGCTTAAGGCCTAGATTCTTTACAGTATTTACATGTGCTAATGCTTCCTAAACTTTGTGGCTCTCTCTGCCTGTGGGACTGGCATGGAGTCACGCACGAGGGAGGGACTTGAATCCTGTGTGGCCTAAATAAACAGACATAAGCATGGAAGAATAGGACTAACCCCAAACAAAATAGTGAGCAAGGTATTGAGATGAATGTAGGCAGAATTTTATGACCTATAAATATCTCAAATGAGAGCATACATGTATGTCATAATGAGGAGAAAACTTAACACACAACTTTTGTGTTGTATTTCAGCACATGATATGTTTAGTTGGAGGATGCAGGAGGGTTTGATAGCAAAAAGAGTGAAGAAGAGGTTCAGTTTTTCCCTTGATTGTTACGTAAACTTTCGGTGGTGAAGCAGACGGTGTTTTTCTGTATAAGTTTCTCTGTAGGCACATAAGCAGTGTTGGGGCCACATGGTGGTTGACCAGGATGACACATAAACATTGAGGCTGACCACAGATTTGAACTCTACCTCTCCAGTTTCACATCAAACTTACTTACCAGTTAAATTGATCTTCCTTTCTGCATTATGTTGAATAGATTTAAAGCTAATGCACAAAAAGTTTATGATGCATTTTAGTATTTGTGAGTCTGCCGATTTCTGTTGTGCATCAAATTAAAAGCAGGTGGCAATTCTTGATGAGAAATTGAGTTAATCCTAACTAGATTTCTTCTAAGAAATTGGAAAGAACAAAAGTCCTTGGAGGAATATGTGTCAGTTGTTACTTGCTTAATCCTTGATATCTTCCTGGAAAGATAGTTTAAATGAACTAACTAATGGAAGGTTTCGGTAAACATTCATTCATTCCCTGTAAATGACACCAGTGGATTAGATTATATTAGCTGATTTTAAAAAGGAGGGTGCAGAAATGAAATGAATATTGAATAGAGCTCTAGATTAGGAGAGATATGAAGAGAACTGGGTTTCCAGAAGGAAAATACTTAATCTGTGTCGTAAATGTGTCCTATTTTTCCCTGTATAATATATAAAAAAATATCAAAAATAACATAAGGTGGAGCCTTACCTGAATGATCCCAAAAGTAAAGTTATCTTTACAAAACCTGCTAATTTAGAGGAATCCTTAATGGAGAAATGCTTCATTTATAACTGTAGAATAAATATGTTTATATTTACCATTTCTAAGATTTTTTTTTAGTGGTGAAGTATATCACCAAAAAAATGGAGAAAAAGTCATGCCCATAACATTTTTTTCCAGAACTTTATATCAAACCTATACTTGTATATTTGCTACAAAATTTTAACTGGAACTTAGTTCTTTCAATTTCTGTTACAAAAAATAATCAATTTTGAGGAATAAGATTATATTCTGTGGAATTTTCATATGAAAGAGTAATGAAAATAAAAAGATGGAATTATGTCTATTCCTACCCAAGCCATTCTGTAATTCTACCATTTTGTTATTAGCCTATGGTTTTTGCTGATGCGTCAGAGCTCCAAAGTTTTTAGTTAAGATAACATTCTGAAGCACCAGTAAAATTGGCTATTATGTTATTATGAGAGACTAAGAAATTCAGACATTTTATGACGAATAAAGCTGTATTACATAATGTATGTAATGAGAGATATAAACAAGAGACTTATTTATTAGAAGATTCTCAGTGAAGGCAAAGCCAGTTTGATGGCTCAGCACATCTGGAGTTCTTCCCATGTGTGTTTATGTGTTCAGGTGAGTGTCCCCCATCTGTGGTGGGTCCCACTTTGGTGATCAATATTCAGACCAGCAGCAGAAGAAGCAGCGTAACATGCAAGGCTTCTCATCTCCTCTCTATCTCAGGGGACTGTGGTAGGAGAAACAGGTTTGATTCTGACTCAGGGAGTGTATCCAGACAGAAATGTCTGCCTGGTCAGGCTATATTAATTGGTTGTCTATTTTTAGTTGCCTAATTATTGCTTAGGAGAATGTAGAAGCCCTGCAGAAGTATTTTTCAGGCCAGTTTCTGCCCACAGCCTGTAAGCTGGACTTAACATTAAGTGTCGGTGCCCTATATTAACTGCACACCAATTTTGTGAAAATTAATGTATTCAATCAAAAAATGTGTAAATTAGACAAACGAGAAGCCAAAGAAACCTATGAAGCTGGTTTGTTATTATGTTTAAGGCAAATGAGGAAGATAAACTATCATAGCCTACTTTTTGATTTCTAGAAAAAGCATACAAATGATGCCTATGCATTTTACATTGGCAGATATTTTGGTGGGGATTTTTTCAGTGGAATACTCATTAAATTTATAATTTTTTCTTATTAGAAGGGATGCTGGTGAATAAGAAACTCAGTGTTCCAATGCCAATTAGTACAACACTTTTCCACTGGGGGAGTTGGAGAAGACATTTTAATCCCATAGTATAAATAAGAGCTTAGATGTGGAAAAATATCATGTGTTTGTAACTGTACCTAGGATTCAAAAGCCTTTACAACAAGGACCCTTGGATCAAGAATTTAAACCGAACTGACATGATATAACAAAAATAAGATTTCTCTAGAGTGTTATAGACATCAGACCTATGGAAATAATTTTGTGCCTTGGAAATAATTGGATTGTTATTTCTTGAAAAGATAACTGTTGATTCTTATTTCTTGAAAAGATAAGTGTTGCTTGTACATTTGTTGCATTTATCTGTTGCCATGCATACTGCCAATAACATCTCTCTTTTTCTGTCATTGTGGTAAGTTTCATTGTTAAGACGGACTTGATACAGAACAGCAGTTAATTTGACTTCAACTTTCTATTTTGGCAAAAAAAATTGTTACTCTATCAGACAGATTTTCTTTAATCTAAGCTGAAGCTTTTATTGGTCCTTCTTACAATTTTTCAAGTCATAACATTGTGATTGTTGTGATTAATCTGTATGAACCTGTATGGATTTCATATAATCAGTGCTAGCTTTAGTAGATCATTGTTCAGATATGGATTCAAACAAGTTTGTAGAAGGATTTATTTGGTTTATTTATATCTGTTCATCCTTATTTTCTCACAGATTTACATGGTCATTTCTAAGGCAACATTGTGAAACGTGATTCAGAAATATTGTCTCAATTGTGATTGATATATTAACTACTCCTTACTATACTGTAATTGCAGGGGTAATGCTTTCAGGGTTTTTGAGACGAACTGGTGCATAATATGTAATATAATATAGTTTGATTTTCAAAGTTTAAAGTATTAAATAGCCCCTGCATTAAATGCATTATATGGAAAGTTATCATTTAAAGGGAAGATTGAAACACCTATATTGAAACACCATGCATAATTTTCTTTACTTTATTCATTTCAGACAGTTAATGACCAAGCAAACAAGGGAAATTAGTCCTAAATAAATATAGAATGATTCACATGCGGTATGAGTCAAACAACGTTATTTTATTCTCAGTGCTCATTTCGCTCAGCCTCACAGTTTTTAAAGGCTTAATTTTTTCACTTAAGATGTTTTCTTCTTGTGTAAGGATGTTACTGCTCCATCCTCCTGGATTTCTATTGAAAACTGGATTCCTTCTAGATCAAATTCCTAAAACACAAGAGACTGAAAAGTTTTCTAGACACTTTAAAGCTGATGGTGCTAGTCAATTTGTACACAAGAACAAGGACAGTCTTTGATACACCTTATCTATTAACTTCCTATTCTGCAAAAGAAAGCTGGAAAATCACTGTCAGTTTTAGTGGAGGTAGTTGTTATTTTCACCTGTCTTTTCACTTTTCTAGTAAAAAGAATACCAACCTACAGAGAATTCAGAGGAAAAGAAGAAATCCAACTTCTGTAATGTTTCTTTTCACTTCAACATGAAAGGCAATATGTGCTCTTTTTCTCTTTTATATCGAGGGGTTGATCTGACTTTTCAATAGCGCAATTTCTGCAGTTTTTACAGTACTGTACACCTTTGTTCTGTCTGACTGTTCCCCTGCAGTTGCTCAATAAACTCTAGCCAGACACTAACTTGGTGCTATTACACAAACTGACCTTCTCAAAATCAACTCAACAAACAAAATTACTCCTTTCCCAGATTCAACACTGTTCATTGTAAAATTTACTGATGTTTTAATCTCCTTTATCTTCTCTAAAGATCTAGTTACCTTTTATAATTATTTTTTGTACTAATACTATGAGAAGATCTCTCCTGCATGATATAGTGCCCACTGTATTAAATTTACTCATCTGAAGCATTGCTCAAGGGGCCAGTAGCTATAATATCTGTTCTTTTTTTAATATCTGATTCTTTGATTCAGGACCTCCACAAACAGTAACAAGTTTTTCAGCAAGTACGCTTGCTTTCCTCTGGTGGTTTCTGATTTTCACTCAAGATCAATCATAGCATCAAAGGTTAACTACTCCAGAGTTCAGTCAAATAACCCCCCTGACATTTATTTTGCATGTTTAGTATTGACAGCACTTACTTGGGCTTGTCATGCCAATTTTTCATACTTTTACATTGGTGGTTGTCAGCATGTTTCAACTTTCTAATGTTTCACTGGCCATATGAGCATTAGGCAGAAAATGGCAGAAAATAAATGATGACTTTAACTCTGTGACTGTAACTGAGTCCTTCATCTGCTTACATAGTAGCGACCTTGTGTATCTTTATTTATACAGTCTTACTTTAGTTGTTCTGAAAACCTTCATTTTATTGTTGTTGCCTCCTAGAAATGCCTTTATATATCTTACTAGCTCTACCTTCCTTTCAAATTTTGTAGAATATATTCTTCTCCATCTCTCATAGCCTTTTTTTTTCTCTCTCTCTCTGCTATTGTTTGTTGTTTGACTGTGTAACTATTATTTATCTCTGCGGTACATTTCATAATGCAGTTTGTATGAAATGTGCTCTGCAAAGTATAGTTGCACTGTATCATTTCATAAAAGTACACAGTAGTTTCAGTAGTTTTCTTTGAACAGTATAATTATGTTTTGAAAGAAGTAAAGTTCCTGGTTTAAGTGTATAATGCTAGTATTTGATGTTAGAAATACGTTTGAACACACAGTATTTTGTCCTTGAAAAATATGCTTCTCCTTTTTTAATGCTACCAGTCACTTTCATGTATTATTTAAACCTAACAGATGTATACCTATGGGCTCATTTATTTTATCCTACCAGAGTACAAACAGTCAAGCAAAATGCAGTTGCTAATCACTGTAATGTGAAATACTTTTTAAAAAGTCTGTGCCTCTGTTGAAATAGGTAATTTATTATCCTAGAATATGAGAGAAAGTAAGAGAGAGAAAAGAAAAGAAAAGAAAAGAAAAGAAAAGAAAAGAAAAGAAAAGAAAAGAAAAGAAAAGAGCAGAATTGGAATCCCTAAACATTGCTTTACAAAAGGTTTAAGGGGCTTGAATAGTACTTTATCTTGTCTTGGCAGAGCTGCTACTTTTATTGCAAAGTTTACTAGTTTTGCTGTAAAAAGTAACAGTGGGTTGTAGCTGCAGAAATCTTAGGTCAGGATGAAGAGTAAATTGACTTAAAAATAGGAAACTAGATTTTTAAACTGGACAGACATATAAGCCACATAGCTGTTTAAATGGTTTAAGCACAAGTTAAATCCTTGGTGCAGAGGGCAGAGAGTTGAACACATTAAAAAAAAAAACAAAAAGGCCTTCTGCATCAATGAATCCTATATGATCAATAACTGTTCTTTTAAGTATGGAAAAGAGACCCAGCTATTGCTCCTGGACCTCTACACAACTCCTAGGCTTTTATAAGGGAACAAGTTGTTTTAGTTTTGGTGCATGTCTAAAATAGTCTACTCTGTATGTCCCTGTTTTTTCTACTACAGTTTTAATTGGATAGAGCATATGGACAAACTGTGAATGCTATATCAAAAAATAAAGTACTTAGAGCTCCAGTGCTGATATTTGATGATAAGAAATCTTTCTTTTATTTTTTAATGAAAGGAATCTTTAGATTAACTTCTCCCTCCTTCAAGAGTAATTGATTGGTGGCAGGAGCTACAAAGTGTTTTCTCTGTGTTGCTGAATGTGCTTCTAAATGCTAGTTGGTTATATGATCAGTGGTCATAGAGTATTCATTAGCCATTTTCAGCTCCTGTGGGAATGAATTCTAAATATTTTAATTTTTTGGTAATTATAGACAAATAGTAGGCTTGAGTCAGAAAACTTTTAGAAGGAAGCCTCCTTACCCAGAGAGAAAATGTAAAGGCCAAATACTATGAAACAAATTGGCTTCAAAATAGCAGGAATTAAAATAACAGAATAGCGATGTCAGAACTTCTGCATAATACATAATTCTCATGATTCTTGCCATGGCATTCTGGAAGTACTGGATAAAAACACATGTTAATGGAAATACAGAAAAAAAATTGCATCTAGGCTATGCATCTGTATTTTTTTACAGTCACAGATATTGTATTGTATTATAAAACAGGAACTCAAATATAAATCTCAGCTTGAGATGGTTATTGCAAATTTTCAAAATTTACTTCTACCTTGGTGTTCAGAAGACAGAAAAAAACAACATTTTGGCACATACTCATGACATACTCCAGTCATCCTCTGGGCCATTATTTTCCTCATGGTCTGATTATTCAGGCCTTTTGCTCTAATTCCGTTGAACTGTAGTGGTGTAATTGATAAAGTAGCATAAAATGCGCCCTGCTAAAACATACTGACGATACCACTCAATGGAAAAAATTATGGCAAAAGTCTCTCCTAGGGATACACACATGTATCTTCATGAGATCTTTGAATAAAATAAGAAAAATTGTAATAAAGTTAAAAGTAACGTACCTATCATTAGTGGGTTTTAGAGCATGCATTTTGGCTTTTAGGGCAATTATCCTTTCTTGCAGGTTTTGAAAACTGTGACTGGCTAATTATCAGAGCAAGCACTGTGCTCTCCAGCAGTGCATTAGAATATTCAGGCTATAGTCCCTTCTGTCTGTGTTTCTAAGGTTTTCAGCCTGTACTTTAGAAATCCAGAGCAGGGATACTATTAATTAAAGACTTTGTTTTCACTAGAAATTTCACTAGAAATTTTCCAAGACATCTTTCATTAGAATTGTAGGCAAATTGAATCACTCTGTGGGAATCAGAAGAAAGATTGCCATGGGTTACAGCCAGAAAAACCCAGTAAAACCACTTAGCTGAAGCATCTTGCATTACAGAAAATAAATAATTTTGCTACATGAATACTTCATAAGTGATATCTTCTCCTATTTAGCTTTTATTTTCTTGGTTTTCCTTTTTTTTAAGGACAATTTTCATCTAATCATTTCAAGATATGGAAAGCTTCTAAATCTTCAGATAATTGCTCACTAGTGGTTAGTTTTCTTCTGAGTTAAAAATGTGTATCTTGTTTCGATCCTGAATTTGTCTAGCTTCAACTTGGAGCTTTCAGTTCTTAGTCCCAATTTTCTACCTAAAGCAAAAAATGAAGTCCTCCTCATTCTGTGATTAAACATGTGAATTTACCAAACTCATATAGTTCTTTCTAACCTTTTGGAATTCATCAATGTTACTTTTTTTCTAAAAGCACACTTGTAGCACAGACACATGATTTTTTTGCCATTGCTAGTGACAGGAACCATGATAGAGGCTTTGTGTTGGCCTGAGAGTACAGGGTCCCAGGGCATGGCTGGGTTTGCCTTGGCCTGACCTATTTGTACCTTGGATTACAGTTGCCAGTGTCCATGTGTGGAGTGGTGCCTGCTCTGGATGGATTTCCTCTGGGTGAATTCCGCAGATGAAGAAGTCCCAAGTAACAAACAGTTGACCTCTGTGTGACCTGCAGTTTTGGATGGCTGTTGTGCAACTTTCAACCTTCTGATTGGGAATAAAGAAAAAGGACTGTGGTTGGAAATGTATGAAAGTAGCCACAAGGGGCTACACACTTAGCTTTATTATTCATAGACTTCTTTCTCTTCTAGTTAGACAATTTGATTTATTATTCTGTTAGCATTAGCTGGACTGACATGGAATTTTTATCTCCACTTGCCATATAGGTTCTTTTTTGCTCATGGTGAGATTTTGAGTGTAGTAGACAGAACTAGCAGTAGGAATATAAGTAAAGGTCTCACTAATGCTGTATGACTAAGCAAGCACAAGGTTTTCTTTTTTTATTGTCTTCTGTTATGTACGTGGGACTCATTTCTTTTCTTACACAAAACATCGGTTTTCAAGTCCAGACTTCTCCATTGCTGGATTCCACAGTACTGTCCTTACATCTAAATATTTTATTCCAGGAACTTACATTCAGGTGTATGAGAATGTAAATTGACAGTCTTCTCAGCTAATTTTTTTTGTGCTCTTAGATACAATTTACCTCACCCTAAAAAGTTTGGAAGATCACTACAATGATCACAATCACTTCACATCACTGAAGCTGTTACTCAATAGAATATATTTTGTTATTGTTTCAGCATGAGTGATTCTGCTTTACTGTGTAAGTGAAGAATAATGGTAATTCAATAATTCACATTTTTCTGTATTAGAGTTTAGTTTTGCCCTTCTGGTCTAGCATCAGATGTTCAATAGCACTAAGATTTCATTTACCAGAGTATATCTTCCTGAATTTGTAAAGAATAGCTTGTTTGTTTGTTTATAATTGATGTCCTTAATTTCATATTAATGCAGGTAATAAGTAATGCAGCCTGTGTTCTCTTCCAACAATTATGCAAGCATTCTGAGACTTCCCAGCACCATTTTTCTGTATTCCTTAGGAGTGTCCTGCAATGTAACATGCAGACTCTCTCTCCTTTGCCTCTTACCCTAAATAATCTTTTAAATACTTGCTTAAAACTTAAATGTGTTCATAATTTTCTTCCCAGTTTATAATCGGGACTTTTTGAGCCACAGTGTGTATTTAGCAACAATGGTATTATATTACCAGTTGGCTCTGGAAAGTCTTTGTTAGAAGCTCATGAAATTGTGCTATAACCACTCATGCTTAAGAAAAATCATCAGTTTCAGCCCAGGAACCCATTTATCTTTCAACCTGCTGTCTTATGTAGGACTGCCTTAAGCAATGTGTTTCTGCTAGCAAGTTTTTTATGTAGAATTCATAGGAACATTAAGGCTGTTTTACCAAAGGCAGCTTTAGACCTCCAGCGTATGTCTCACAGGTTGAAATACCTCAAAATGACAGGGGTTTTTTTTCCTACATATATATTATAGGTTTTGCAGCTTTGTATGGAGCAACTTTTTTCTAAAGCCTCAAGCAGTAGCTAAGCAAGATGCCTGTGGGTATTTTGAAACTGCCTGTGGGTAGATAATGACAATTTTAATATCCACAGAATTCTGCTGAAACAGAAAGCAAAGAATATGTACAATGGGATTTGTCCATAAGAGTTAAATCAACGGATGATCATTGCACTCTACATAACCTCAGAGCAGTGAGAACTACTAAACATGTAGGTTACTACATGTATAATTTTTGAATGAAGTGATGATATTCTTTCTTACTCATAGTCCTAGGGACAAAAAGGCAATTAATGCAAAAACAATAGTACCTTCCAATTTGATCTGTATCAGTATTCACCAGTGTGCAAGAATTTTGATGTTATCAGTGTCAAGATGTATTCACATGCAAAAGAGTATTGTGGAAGCCTAGCAAGCAGCAAATTGCAGTAACAGAAAAAATTATATATGATAAACAAAGAACAGGGGAATAACTGAGAATTAGCAGGTTGTTTTGAGTCAATGAAAAGGTAAAGGCAGGGAAGCTGAGATATTCTCAGTGAAGTTCTGTCCTTGTTGACTTTGCTGAACTCAGCAATGTAAGCCATTGTATGCATGTTACCCATTTTCTCTCTTAGTACTTAAGTGTAAATTTGTTGTTGTTGTTGTTGTTTTGGGGTTTGTTTGTTTGGTTGGTTGGTTTTGGGGTTTGTTTGTTTGTTTGTTTGTTCCGTGAGAACTATATCCTGGTATTTGAAGGCAAAATTTGATCTAAAGTAGCATGTGTTATGCACAAGCAATTGTGATAGATCCTTAAAATTTTCCTACTAAATGTATCCATTTGAAGCAAAGTACATGCTTTAGAGGTTAGTGGATCCAAAGCTATAGGTGTTAGCTAGCTATAGTTGCATATTTGCTTATGAGGGGTTTTTTCCCCCTCTGCTTGGGAGCTTTTGTTAGCTTGCAGTGATCCTCAATATCATAGTTTCCAACATGGAAACATTTAGCAAAACTTGATGATTGTCTTGCTGTGTTTTCAATACACAAGTGATGGGAAGAGTGTATGTAAACACCACCGATAGATAATATACACTGACACCACTGTAGTGGACTCACAGCAGTCCAGAGGAAGACTGGAACACTTTTCCTCTTAACTACCTCTTTCTTTACCTTCAGAACTCTTTTCTACAGATACCTTATCTAAGCTTCTTCCCAGCAAAATGCTGGAGTGGAGAACAGGGTACAGAAAGCCAGTCTGATTCAGCAGGGAAGCAGTGAAGCCTCCTGGGCACTCTGAGACCATGTCTGCACTTTTTGTATCTCCTAATTAAAGCATTCAGCTATGACTCCCTGCCTCCTTGCCCAGGCTCCGTTCACGCTGGACTTAATCTCCAGCCTGGCCTGCAAGCAAAGCTGCCATGTTTCGCTTGAGAGCTGAAGGTCTTTATGGATGCATTTCTGTATAGGCAACTCTCTCCATCACCACTTTGTTGAAGAGTCCCACAGGGGAAGATAGTGATCTCCATGTCCATGTTGGAGCTATCAGCTGGAAAACAGAGGCTTAGGAATGTGGAAAGCATTCCTGAAATCCAGCAGACCTTTTTTCCCAAAAAGCTTAGCAGTGTTTTTATTGGTCATGTGTTTGCATGAATGTCATAAAATATTTAAACAAAATTGCCATCATTTATAGAAGTTGTCTTTCCAGTGTTTCTTCGTGTGAATCACTACTTTCCCAGAGTAAGGAATAATGCCACAATAACAATGTAATAATCTTGGGTTCAGACTGTTAACTTAAGAAAACACTTCCTTTAGGCAAAATTAATTTTTCTGTTACTAGACTGATGCATATCCAGATTCTGTTTTGTTGATTACTGTAAAAAGGTGTTCCTTCTATTATGTATTTCCACATTCCACCAAACTGATGTTGTTGATTTGAGATTGCCAAAGATCTCATCATAGTTTTCATATGGTCTCTGTATAATTAGTCCCATCTTCCATTAATTCATATGAACTGTAGCATGTCATGGTCTTTGCACAATAGTAAATTGTCTTTTTGGATCCTAAATTTTATGAAACATGATTGAAAACTCACATCCAGTCACTAGATAAGTGATAGTTTTTCAATTTAACCTACAAAACTAATGTATTTGTAGCTTATAGATAATGTGGTGTAGATATAGATAATATATTTGTCGCTTAAAATATTTGTCATTTTCTCACTACTTGTTATAAGCGCTACTAGCACGGAGAACCTCTTTCTATGTGTTCCATCGCTTTTGTTGCCCAAGGAATTTGGGAAGTACTGTGATGTAAATGGCATCAGATGTCAGGGACTACGGATTGCTAGGAACTTACATTGATTTGATAGCATAGTGTGAGGGTAGGAAGCAGGCAAGCAGGATGGCTGTGATTCATGAAAGAGGAGTCAGTATGTATTTTTAAAGTAGACTTCAGTCTCTGTTATGTTTTTACCACTTTTTTTCCATCGGATTTCTGCTTACTTGAGAATCTGTGAAAAAAAATTTATTGATACCCATACCAGAAAAGCTGGTTGGCAGAACTAAGTTACTGAATTGTAATACTGTGAAAAGCTTTAAAATCTTACCCAAGAGAAAGACACTTAGTAAAACTAGCATCAATAACAGTAAAAGCAAGAATTAAAGATCAAAAATCAAAATGAAGGTTACTGCTTTGTTATACAAATGAAAACTAAACTACCCCACCTGAGTTCAAAACAAGATTGAATAACAATAATTAATTTCTGGTAGAACTTAAGAGTTGGCAAATGTCAAGAGCAAAATTAAACACCAATCTTGACTTCATCTGACAGAACAGTATATGGCTTCCATAGAAAATTTACAAAAGTTGTGTGGTGATAAGTGAATTATTTTGTACTTTACCCTTTGTAGTGTATTGCTTGAGTGGCTTATCATCCCTGCCCATCATTTGCAGTTTCTATCAGCTTCATTTGTATTCATGGAAAAAGCTTGATCAGGGAGTGGTAGACACTTTTTTCCTTTCCTTTTTTGTTTTCTTTTGTTTGGTTTTGTTTCAGTCATCTGTTCACAAAGCAATTCTTCTTGTTCCTATCTGACACAGTAAAGAAAATACATCCAAAGGCAAGGGCATCAACCACCTTTTTGAAGGTCTCAGGTAAACTATTATTTATTTGACTTCAGGGAGTCTGCTTCATATTTTAAAGGGCAGAATAACCAAGCTGAGAAACATGCTTATGAAAATACATCATCCATTAACCTTATCGGGTTTCCTGACATAGCGCTGAAAAGGTTTACTGAAACCCAAGAAAGTGCTGTAGTAGGGCAGAGCTCTGTGATCCTAAGGTTTTTTTGGTCTATATAATTTCACTTTGCATGTGTTTCTTCTTTGAAAAAAAAGAGTCATAAACGATTAAGATAATAATCAAAAATTATGTTATTTAGAATAGTCTTCAAGGGTCAAGGTAGCCTTTTCAAAAATTCTTGCAACTTTGTCTGCCTAAGTTTTTATGTGTACACAGTAAGCTTCTCTTACCAATCGAATAGTAACTACAGTGGCTGAAGACATCTTTCCATCATAAAAGTGTTTGTTGTCAGAAGCACTCAGATAAGAGGTGTTTTCCAATCTAATTGATTTTGTGATTCTCTGATTCTGTCTTTCCTGAAGATAGTCGTCAAATTACTTTTGTGCCCTTTGTACAAAAATTTATTGTGAACAAAACACCACTTTCTCTAATTTTTGTTTGAAATGGAATTGCAGTCTGATTTTTCTGGTTGTAATTGTGAAAATTGTAATTTTCACAATTACTACCACCAATCCGATTGAGGCCAGGTTCTAATGCCTTAGAAGTTAAACAGCAAGTGCATTGGTGATTTCAAATGAATGCAGCATTTGCTAAAAGCAACCTACAAAAGAATGGATGGTTAACAATGTTCTGAGGTTATTTGTTAGTCAAATCAAGTAGAAATTGTAACTCATTCAGTAATGTAGCCAGCTCATCTAATTAAATGTCTCTCAGCCCAACATCTGTCTTTATAACGATCTTGGTGCTTTTAGGCAATAACTGCATCATGCTTTTATGTTTGAATTAATGCTGATAACCTGTGGATGACTTTTGTAATGTTGATGATAAAATATCCAGATTTCATCATCTTCATATTTACTGAAATAAAGGTATGTAATCCTCTAGCCATTCCACCTCTATGATTTAAAAATTACGTGTCAAATCTCTACTGTACAATATCTCCTGTTATATCCAGCCTAATCTGTGTTCATAGGTGAGAAATATAGGATGTATATACTCTAGTTCACTCAAATTATTAAAGTGGTAAAATCTACCTGATCTTGTGATGTACACAACTTCCCATATTTTATATATTTTTTTTTAATTTTTTTTTTTTTTTTTTGGGATTTGCTCTCAGGCTAGTATATATTGTCCATATAAAAGACCTTTGATCACATTTTAAAGTTTTCAAATGTTAAAACTTTTAAATGCAGAAGTCATTTTTGTCACTGCTAATAATAAGCAAATTGGTACTCACTAGTTATTTTCAGTGACTGAAATTTCTGAGACTGCTTTAGATGAGAGGAGAAAATACAAATTTCTTATAAACAGTTGACCTCTTTCATTATTTATCAGATAGGTGGTTTATAGTAAGAGTGTACTTTCCTTTCTCAATTCATTATAACATTTTTTTCGCCAAAGTTACCTGCAATTCCCTCTCCACATTTCCATTCTCATTTCTTTCCAGTCTGGTCCAGTAAGTCACACCAAATCTGATAATTTCTTTTAGCTAACCAGATCTGCCAGCTAGTTTCCATGGACTTTAACAACAGTTTCTGTAGAACAGTATAGCTAAGAAGGCAATTCAGAAACTGCTGCTCTAAATTGCCCTTGTCTTATACTCTTCCTTGAAGACAGAGCAATTGAAGATTGTGTAAGAAGCAACAAATGCTACAGGCTGAAGGATGTTACATATTGTATTGACACTGTTTTCTTCAAGGTCTCTAGTTCTTTATCAAATATGAAGAGGTAGAACTTTATTCTCAGCCTCTTTTATATGGTAGCTATCTCCGACACAATGAACTCTAGTGGGTTGTTTAACTTCCCTTCAGCCTTGTAGGTCCTGTGACTAAACTGTCTCCTCCATCGCTGTAGCAACACCTTCACAGAGCTGTGTGCATGCTGATTCACTTTACTGGGGTAAGAAGAATGTCCGGGATCTTGCTAGGTGTTCTTTGTTCATGAGAAAATTCAAATCATTGTGAAGAGAGGTGAAGCTAAGGTACAAATAATACACAGTTTACTTTGTTTCCAAAGGGAAACCCTCACTGTACTTTTTAAAAAATGTGTCAAACACCAAATTGGTGTGTAGGACATAAAAGAATAAAGCAATTTTCACATGTTAAAGCTAAGATGGCTGTTCTGTTAAAGGCAGGAGATTCTGAAAACATTTTGGCAGCATAAAAACTCAAGGAAATTTCTAATAAATGTAAATATTTAATGAACCATACATCTTTCAAACTGTAATTCTATGGCTTTCTTTGAAGAGGGCAGTTGTTAATAGTAATAGACAGAGTTCATAAAATCTGGGTGTGAAAATGCTTTTCTGTTTTGAATCTGAACGCCAACATGAATGTAATTGCACAGTAAAAGATTTGGTGAGGCAGCCGTCATCTCAATAACAAATCTGCTACTACCAGTTTAACATGTAATTAAAACAAAATATATCCCTTGGACAGGATAAAAAATAAACAGGAACCTGAGTTTGCTGTTCTTGAATTGAACTAGCAATTAGTTATATGTTTGACCAATGCAAAATGAAATGTATTGTGACCTAAATTTTGTTACACTGAATTCTGGCAATTTTCTGAAAGGAATGTGCTTAAAGGTTATGCCAACCAACAGTATAGAGGATTGTAATAATAGGTTACAAGTGACGATAGGAAACGCATCAGCCACTATCATAGTGTGCTCTTTCTAAATGAAGTGAAAAGTTCTACTGAAACCACTGTTATAATGAGAGTGGAGCAGAAATGTGTGCACTGAATACAAGAAAGTCTAATTCTTCAGTAAATGGAGTATTGCCCTGAAAAATAAGTGATTTTTTTCCCTATGCTTGAAATGCATCAGAAAGTTTACATAGCACAGTCAATATATTGGTGGAGCAAGCGAAGCCATGTATAAACAAATATCAGAGTATAGTGCAGCCTCTCACCTCTCACTGGTCTTAGTGGTTTGGTTGCCTGGGCTAAGGGTCAAATTTTGGTGCAGCTGCCTGTCCTTGTACCAGGGAGGTGTGTGGAGAGCAATATAAGAAATAGTTACGGGAAGCAACGGCTTCTCCACCTCTTTGTTTTCAGGTTTCTCCTCTTGTCTTTGAGCTACACTGCAGCTTGGCCACTGTCTGGCAATGGGCCTCATTGATTCAGACCCTGACCCACTGATTTCATTTTCTGGCTTGATCTGCTACCTGCCTCATTGCCAGGTTGGCTGATGGTGCAGAGCAGCAGATGGACATGGCTCATCTTGCTTGGTATTGTGGGACTTATGAGTTTCATGCCCTGCCTGCCTTGATTCACTCTAGCTTCCCAGGGACTCTTCCCTTACAGAGCAGCCCATTCTTGCTGTTCCCTGGAAATAGCTTTCTATAAAGGAAACCATCAAAACCAGGTGAGAACTGTATAAATCCTCAGGTTTCATGGCATCCAGAATAGGGAAAACATTCAAGAGCAGGATAAGGGCAGGGTAATATTTTCTTGGTCTACTTTCCAAACACCAGTGGTTTAAGAATTCTTGACTGAGAGGGTGCAGTCATGTTTATCTTGCCTGTAATTTTTCTAATCTGCTTTGAATTTTCTTCTGCTTTATATTCCCCTGTCTTGCCCTAAAACCCAAAGGTAGTGATTTCTATAGTGGAAAAACACAACAAAGGACTTCCTTTTGTTTTGGCCCTGCTACCTGGATGTGGCAACAAATTAATTTTACCTCTGTACTGTAAGAACAATGCCTACTCATTGCTGGTGCCAGTTTATCACACAGTTAAAAGCTTGTATTTTACTAGCCCTTAGCTGTCCTCTCCCAAGACAGTGTTATCCTCTTTTTCTTTGAGATTAGATAGGAAGAAGTACATGCTGTTTTCAAACATGAGGCAACATTCATATCTGTAGTGGCAACTGTTACTTTCAAAATCTTTGATTCTTACTTCATTCTATAATAAGTTTTAGCACTCTTCTTGCCTTTTTTGTCTGCTTTTGAACACTGAGCTGTTACCTACAGGAAGTTTTCCAAGACAACTTTCCAAAGGAATAACTGTTTTATTGCCCTTTATTGTGTAGTCATAGAGCTGTGGTTTTTTCAGAACCTTTTTAGCACTTGAATAACTTCTCCCACTTACAAAACAAGTTCTTCCATTCTATGCAAATTCTACTTATAATTTTCCAGCAAATCCACTTGACAACAGGTTGAAATTAGTTCTATTGCAGAGAAATAACAAATCACTTGCGGGGTTTAAGAATAAAGGAGAAGTGGGCATTCAAGCATAAATCAGAGAAATCAATTAGAGCTAGGACTCATGTAGTTTCAAACTTTGGGAGATCAGTGGTTTAGTCATTGCACTGAGAGTATGAACTTCACTAATAAGGAAGTTTCCCATGTTCCCCACATAATTCCACAGTTTTTCCTTAAACACTTCCACTGTTTTTTCATATGAAGACAATCTTTTGTTTGTTTCTTCCTAAGTTTCATCTCTTAGCTTCTGTATGTGTGCTGAAATCCAGGGAAGTCAGAGACTGTATTTATAAGAGACAATATTAATGTAATTGTTTTGCATTATCCCTTACTAATTTTGGTTTTTAAACAGGAAGATGATAGGAAACATCACTGAGAAAACCTCTTAGGCTGAAGAAATGGTCCTGTCCTCTAAAATGTAAGATATTTATTTACATTAGTACTGGCCTCAAAATTTTGCTGTCAATTTTCAGGTAAGAGGCCAAGGTCTGGCTGATATATGGTGGGAAACAACTTCCAAGTAACACTCTGAAGGTTTGAATGAAAGAGCATAAGATTTATCTGGAGGTAGTGCTAGCTGTTGTCCTGGTGTTGGTTCCTGCAGTACCATCCAAATCCATTGGGATCTAATCATTATCCTTCCATGAAAGAAAAAGATAAATCCTTCATGATGAGAGAAATGGGGCATCCATGAGAGCTATGCCATATTGTCTTCTGGCTAACTGGCTTCCTAAAGTTGGGGCCAGGTGAAGGATTCATATGTGAATACTTAGAGCTTGCCTGCCCAGTATTACCCTGCAGAAAATCCCTTGCAGGTAGAGGTGGCTTTTCACCACACCTGAGCCTATCTAAGGATCAGTTGTTTGCCTCCTCTTCCTCTAGCATTGCTAAAATGGTACCAAGGCCTGTCAGTTTGGTTTTCTTTCTGCTTCCTTAGCCTGTCTGATCTAATCAGCCTCCAGGAGAGAATTGTTTGAGGTTGTTCCTCTGTACAGGATCTTTTATATGATACAGATTTAAAATACCCCTAAAAAAGCCCCACCGCATAATGGTTTGTTTTACAGGTAAAAAAAAAAAAAAATTTAGGAGGCAGTTTCATTTTCCCCACTAAGTAAAGCATGATCTCACTTGCTTAAGGTAATTATAGGCATGGTGCCTATTCAGCTTCTTGCTTCTTTAGAAAGGCTATAAATTAATGCAAAGATTAAAATGTACTGCAGTTGCATATGACAGGCCTTTAATGCAGAATCGTTTAGTACACTTTTACATTTTTCAAGTTCTATGGCTAACTCTCAGCCATCCAGTCCAATGTGTTATCCTATATCTAACAAACATTGCAAAGGGGTTGTGGTAACTGAAAAGGCTCATAACATGATGTGCTCTGAGGATATTCATCTGTCTCTGTTCACTATGTTCTGTGTGGTGTGATGTAAAGTAAGTCTCAATCTTTCTTCAAAGCAGAGGGTAGCCAAGCGAGTTTGCTCTTCCTTCACTGAAGAGAGCAAAGAAGAGACCTGATTTTTTTTTGTGCGAAGCTATTCTTATTGCTATGCACAAAAAAAAATCTCTGCTTTACAGTAAGAGATAACTTGGTGAATTAGATTTATACATTGCTATTACAAAGCTAACCATATCTGTAGTGTACCAAGATGTAAATCTAAAAAAGTGAATGGGAAGGTAAAGGAGGAAGGAGATGCAGGTGGCAAATAAAAAGTTATTCTGGATCTACTAATTTCTCAAAGGTGAATTTAACCTTTTAGGCTTATACAACAATGCTGCTCCTTTTAGCTGCAGATTTTTCTTTTTAAAACTCTACTGTTGGAATAAAAATCAGGTTATATGTGAATATTATATACTAGGAACTGAAAAGAAGAGAAAGCTTGCCCTGTCAGTTGTTGTTGGGAAGTGTTTGCATAGCCAGCATCTGGAAACTTTGGTTACAGATCTTGTTGCAGACTCCACCTGTGATCAGAATCTGTAAGATGAGCTGGGTGCGCGGTGTCACAGCTGTTCATCACTGCTCTGTTCCTCCAAGCTCCATTTGCCCTGCCAGAGCAGCATGCCTGTCAGCCTGCTCCAGCATGCTGCCATGGTGAAATGAATGCCAGCTGA
Source organism: Donacobius atricapilla (assembly GCA_013397315.1). NCBI lineage: Eukaryota > Metazoa > Chordata > Aves > Passeriformes > Mimidae > Donacobius > Donacobius atricapilla. The sequence goes on along the minus strand of WBMY01002351.1, from coordinate 1,809,199 downwards.
CCACCCCAAAGGGCTGTATTGGGATGCATGTCTCACACAAGGGAAGAATTACCCACTGGTTTGTTGGTCAAATGTCAGGACAGAGGAGGCCCTGTTTAAAGTGCAGCATTGGCACACCTTAGACAACAGTGGGAAATGGAGCCATTTTAAATGCTTGCTTTGAACACTCGCACCCCGGACACCTTCTTGGAGAGCCCCACAGCATAAGGATACTGCTGCAGCAGCACCATAATGGCCTGTGGGCATCCTACGGCTCCTAATCCTGTTCATAGATGTAAAATGGAAATAAAATCCATGTCTATGCATTACTTTACAGTCCTAAATTTCATTAGAACAGCATATTTAGGAATTGATGTGACATGCACCATCTAAACTTCACAATTTTGTTGCGAGTGTTGTGCTGTAGGAAGTTTCCAGAAGATGGCAGAAATTAAAATGTATTAGGGTATAAGAGTAACAAATTATGACAGCCCAAGAAGAGGTCAGAATGAGGCACTGACATTTCAAAGCATATGTTCACATATTTTGAATGTTTCTTGTGAGTAATAAAACTGAGATACTTATCCCTGCTGGCTGCTAATGATCTTGCTGTGTTTTTTCATGAGGATAGCATAATGAAGCTACGTGTCCTAACTTCAGTAACTCTTACCTATCATTCTTATTTCCCCATGTGCATTTCAGTAGTCTGAAACATTTCTTGTACTTTTAGTTCTTTATCTGTAGTTTTTGCAGGTAAAATTAATCATGCATCCTGGGCTTTACTATGCAGTCAAAACATGTGCTTGACAGCACATGCTACATCGTTTTCATTCAATTAAATCCCACTGAGAGTCTTGGTGTAAACTATATGACCTCATGTTCCACTGTAGAGTAACCCCTGGATTCTCAAACACTGACGTTTTATTACCCTACCGTACTTCTAATCTAGCAGGAATCCTGGCTCACATGAGGCCCACACATTGCAAAAGGCTCACAAATTTTCTTGTCATGGAAGACCCTCTCCGGAGTGTTTCCCAGGATTTAAAAGTAAAGAAAACCTCCTTTTCACTCTATGAGAAAAATAACCACAGATCTTAGTAAGTTTTAAAAATAATATGTAGATTTATTTGTGGAAATAAACAGCAAGGGCAATAAAGAACCTAAACAACAAAAGGAAGACTAGGGAAAAAGTGGGCCTACTGCTGAATGGGGCAGGAAAGTGAGGGACAAGTAATATGGAACAGGCTAAGGTACTAAACACCTTTTTGCCTTAGTCTTGGCCAGTAAAACTGGGCTTCAGGAGCCTGAGGCCCCTCAGACCAGGGACCTGGAACAAGAAAGATTTACTCTTTGTGGAGGAAGATCAGGTTTAGGAAGCACTTCCAACAAGGGAGACATACATAAATCCATGGAGCCTGATGGGTTTGTATCAACAAATGCTGATACCTTTGCAAGGCCAGCATCAAGCACCTTTGAAAAGTTGTGGTGACTGGAATAGGTTTCAGAAGACTGTAAGAGAGAAAATTTGCCTCCTATCTTCAAGAAAAACAAGGAAAAAGATCCATAGTAAGCCTCATCTCAGTGCCTGGGAAGGAACATTTCTAAGCACGGGAAGAACACAAGGTTTACTGGGGGTAGTCATCACAGATTTATGGAGAGAAAGTCATGCATAATTAATGTAAAGCCTCCTACAATAAGTTGATTGGCTTGGCGGACATGGGGATGGGAATGCTGGATGTTCTTTACCTTGCCTTCAGTAAGGCATTTGACACTCTCCTATGTCATCCTCACACAGCATCTGTAAAAGTGCATTTGATAAGTGGATAGTGAGGCTGGTTGAAAACCAGTTCCCAGGCGGGGCCTGGTTGTTGTGATCTGTGGTTCAAAGTCTAGTTGAAGGCAAGTGGCTAGTGAGACTTGATTGATACCCCAGGTATCAATAATGAATCAAATATTGTATAATATTTTCCTTAATGACCTGGATGTTGGAACAAAGTGCACCCTGAGAAACTTTGCAGGTGATACATGACTGAGAAGGGTGGTGATACGTGACATATCAGAGTGTTCTACTGACATTGGGAAGGAACATGAGAAGGCTGGAGAAAGGGGCTGGCAGGATCCTCATGAAGTTCAACGAAGATGAATGAAAAGTCCTGAACCTGTGGCAAACTATCCCATGCACCAGCACCAGCCGGAGGCTGACCAGCTGGAAAGCAGCTTGGCAGAAAACGCCCTGGTGGTGCTGATGCATGCCAAGCTGACCATCAATCGGCAATGTATGCTAGTGACAAGGTAAACCAGCAGCATCCTGGAGCTGCATTAGGAAAAGCATTGCCAGAAGGATGTGAGACGTGATCATGCCCCTCTACTCAACCTTAGTGAAGCCACAGCTGGGGGGCTGTGTCCATTTTTAGTTCCCAGTACAAGAGACAGAGTAATGGAAGTATTGGAGAGAGTCCAGAAAAATGCACCACTTGTGATTAAGGGACTGGAACATCTCTCCTGTGAGGAGATTCTGAGAGAGCTGGGACTGTTGAGCCTAGGGAAGAGAAAGCTTGCAGCAGGTGGAATAAGAAAGTACTTTTAGAACAGAATTCTCTTTGTTTGTCTTTTTCTAGATCACATATTCACTAATATTCTTTCTCCTTCTCTTGTGTGGCAAGATTCCTATTCCTACATCACAGATTTTTTAATTTAAACCAGATATTACCTAATATTTATTGATGATTTTATGATCCTTACTTCAGAATTCTAGGAAACAGTTTTTTTCTGAGCTTCTGTTTTTTTATTGTTTGTGGCCCACTGGATAGCATGTCTGTAGGGACTATCATTATCTTGTAAACTGTATTCTGTTTTGCACAGAAATTGGTAGCATTTTGTCTCTTCCACTATAATTCAGGGACAGCCTATTTGTATAGCACTCCTATTTATAATATATATTGCTTAGAAATAATCTATCTTTGTAGCTGAGCAAATCGCAATATAATTTCACTGCTCTTGCATAGACCTTTCCCTTGTTTATAACAGTGATTTCTGAGTTACAATCTTTCTGATATAAATAATGCATTAGTTCATAATTTAAATGTGACCTATCTTTGCAAGACTGGTGACTCACTATAAAGATCTTTTTGAGTAGCTTCAGAACTTCAAGCAGATTTTGGTAGCTGATTTATCTCCTCTGATCTGTAACATATTGTGAAGGTTTAGCTTTTATATGTTTGACAGATCTGTGAGGACCAAAACTGCTAACAGTCCCTTAGTATGAAAGGAAGTGTCTCACCAGAGAATCAGACTAACCTGGGCTCTGCTAGAATATCATGCTCTAAAATCAGGAGCCTAGCATTGTAGTTACAAAATAGGTTTTCTTTGATGGAAAAGATGATTGACATAGTTCATTTCCATTTCTGTAGTTCTGGTGGTGTTGATTCTCACAGTATGTAAAGTATCAAGATTTAAACCCTGTTGTCAAAATAAACATCTGAAAACATAGCATTAAAGCCATTGCAGGGGCAAAGGAAAAGAGCTGCACATTTCTTAAACAGTGTTTGTTAACAAATAACACCAGTAAGGTCATCCTAATTCTCTGCTGTCACTAAATAGGTATTTTCCACAGAGACCATACTGGACAAAGAGACAAGTGAAAGGAAGCTACATCCGTTGCATCCTGCTGATATCACTTAAGACCTCTATATGAAACAGTGAATCTATGTATCCAGTAACACTTTCTGGTTTGAAGGAAAGAAGTTGCACCTATCTTTCCTCCAAATTTACAAGTGTAAAAGGAAAGAGGAAGAAGACCAATGAAAGATGAGATAAATGTAGGGTAAATCCTGACTTTTTGGGAAGATATCTGGACCCTTATTTTTTTAACACAATGTAAATTCAGTAAATCCAGGGCATGTACCTAAGAGCTTTCAAATTACCTGAATAGTGGCCCCACAAGCCCTCCTGAAGAACCAAAAGGCATTCTGTGGGCTACAGTGCATTTATTCTAGATCAAACATTCACATTTCCAGTTTTAGCTATACATCTATTTATGAAATGGAAAGACAAAGAATGATGTTTTCACATAATGGCATTATTTCCAATTGCATCTACTTTCTTGTTTATTAGACATGCATGAACTTGGTATTTGTGCAGTAATTGTATACAGGTGGAATTTTGTCAAGGCCTAAATAACACAAAATTTCTTCTTACTGCATAGTTAAACATAATCTTCAGCATTTGTCAAGAAAAATATCTCTTTGAATGAATCAAGTAGCACAGTCCCAGTGTAACTCTCTTTTGAGAGCATATGCAGTAGTATTCCTCAGTAAAAGAAATACATCTATCAATCTTGAATTTTCTCACTTTTTGGATAATTTCCATGCCATCTTTTTAATTCTTAATAAAACATTAATTATTATGTTTTGCACATCATCAAGAGGAGTAGAATTATGTTTTCCAAGTTTTCTAGGCTTAATGGCAATTTTAGTTTGACCCCGTTGCCATGAAACACTGCTATAGAATATAAATAAAAGAGAACAATTATTCACTTTTCAAATAACTTGAAGAAACACGTATATTTAAATTATTAAGATAGAAATCATTATTCACAAATATTTTAAGAGTCTTTTCATTTTTAGGGGAAAAGTCACAAAGTCTTTTAAGTTATTAGGATAAGTTAATTGGGAGTATCACTGATAGTATTTTGAGAACATGACTGTGTTTTCACAAGTTTGGTGTGGCGTCTGATAGATTGGAAGAAAAAGTCACTCAGGCTACCACTTTCACATCTAATTCACTTTCCATTGCTCCTGATTTTTTGTTTTGAAGTATTAGAGAAATAAATATATTGAGTTATTAAATCTTAGTTTACGGTATTTCTGAGCTGAAGCTTTAAATTTCTTTTCCATTGATGCTAGCCCCTGTTAAATTATGACAGTTTCTTTTTAACTGAGTTTACATGGCTTGGTCGAATCCCTGATTCCTAAGGTGAAGAGCCATCCACCAAAAATCAGGGTTTATGCAAGTCTGAAAATTAGGTGCAGACTGTTTAGCAGATCTTAATTCATCTGATGCTATTTTAAATATAATTCACTTCATATTATGACATGGTAAAATGTAAAGGATGGCTGCACTATGCCAGTGCATAACCTTCATTCCAGTGGTCCACGTCTGAACACCAGAGAGAAAGAAAATATCTTCCCATAAACACTGAAACATACAATTGTAATGAGGAAGAGGATAATAATCATATTTTTTTTCAAAGTTGGAACATTTCCTTTTGCTTTGGACTGTTTTCTGAGTTATCTTTTTAGAAAAAAAAAACAAACAAAAAAAAACAACAAACAAACACGTTTTCCCTATTTGTCTTTTTAGCTTTGCTTCGCAGAGCAGGATGCAGGTTCTTCTTTATCAAAAAACAGGATCCACAGATGCCTACCAGGGCACCTGTCTCTTCTGGCAGGGTGACAGTGGATTCCACATGAGGCTTCCAAAGCTTTATTGACTTTTTCCTGTTGGACTAATTTACATAAACTCTAGATTAATTTCTCAGATAAGGTTAGTAAATGCTGATACATGGGTTTTGCTTTATTTCATGATCCAGAAACACTTTTTCTAACTACAGTAGAGCATTAGTACACAGGCTGCAACCTAAGCATTAGCACTGTAAGGCTTACTTGTTCCTTTACTGCAAGGACATTAGTAAATTACACAAATCTGATGTAGCCCTGGTTTTTCAGCTTGAGATGTTTTGATTTCTAAAACTCCGTTCTCATGGAACTTTCTGTAAGCAAAAGTAGATGTTTTTGCTAACTCTATCTTGTTTTCATGCCTTCTTTAGAGGTGGAGACAATTTGATGTCTCTCTGTGTTGGTCAATGTGATTAAATGGGTGTTACTTCTAGCACCAATCAGTTTAGCTCTAGCAATCTAGTATATAAGGAGGTCAAACTTTGAATAAATGTTCTTTAGCTTTCTAACAAATTCTAGAGTCATGTGGTCTGATTTTGGGTTCTACAGAGACAATCTGACATGAGTATAATCTGCTTATGACATCCTATAGATGCAAACATTCAATGACATAATAAAATTTTGGGTTCCATAAACGTTTTTATGATATTATCCAGGATTCCTTTTCTGACCAGAAATATGCACAGCAGCGAGAGGTAGAAAGAAGAGATGTGTATCTGAGGGTAAAGCAGACCTAAAGTAACATACCAAGTTGGCTGGTATTGTAGGTAAAGAGGGGGAAAAAAGAGTTGTGTCCTTGCCTGTTGTTCCTGACCAGAGGTCACTGCAACTGGGACTTTTTGTTACAGCTCACCATATTTATTATTTTGTAAGTATAGGTCAGCATAATCATGACTGAACATCTGGGATACCCCTTCCCTGCATCAATCACTCTTACATCATCTGCTAAATGCAGATCTTCCAGAAAAGAGGGAAGAGCTTCAAAGCTCTTGACGTCAGCAATATTCAGTAAGAAAAGACTTGACCAGAGGAAGATGTTGCTACAGCATTTCTTTCCAATCTCTCATATAACAGGGAGATGAAGCAGTCAGAAATTTTGACATGTTTTTAACATGCTAAAGTTAAGGGACAAGAACTAAATAAAGAAAGCAAAGTTTTAGAATAAGAAAATGTATATCATATAGCTGGCATTTCGAAATAGTTAAACAATGAAAAGATATATCACTTTTGCAGCAGAGGCCATGGTTGCATTCTTCTTCTGTACATATGGCACCACATCCCTTTGGATATAAGGTAAATAGAAGGCCTTAGCAGATTGCCATGAATCAGTCAAAATACCTTGGGTTTAAAGTGAATAAGTATCAAAAAGAAAGACAATCAGAACTTTTTCATGTCAATGTGCAAGTGCAAGTATCTTGACATGATGAGTTGATTATATTGTTTTATGCTTCCCCAAACAGTAATTTTATTGGCACTTGAGTTTACAATAGTTCATCTCTTTCCTATCCTTGGAGTCTGTGTTGTTTCCTTATTTTCTTGTTTTCAGCAGCTCTCCAATTTCTGTTTTACAAGTAATTTGAAATACTTGCCCCAACAGTGCTCACACTTGTGATTAAACACCTTTTGCACATTTTTTTTCTTCTCCCTCACTTTTGTCTTCTACGTACAGTGTCTCCCCATATCCGCTTTTCATTTTTCAGTTTAAATCTCTTTTTTAACATTGATGCAGCCAGTGGTGGACAACCAGTTTAGATTGCTCTCATATCACCTTTGCTGAATTTCAGGCTGATTTTGTATTCCCAGTTCAGCTGACAGCACAACTGTCAAAGCTACGGAAGATCTTTTAATATATTTCTTACATAGTGCCCCACTCAATGGCTCCCAACCCATTTTTCCCTCAGGAAAATATTTGGAAGTGTAATTTCAATTTGAAACAGAGGCTTGGAAAGTATTATGACTTGGCCTGGTACAGTCACATGCACATAGTATATTTTACATCACATTTAAAAATGAAAAATTATTTTAAACTAAAAATGGTATAATTTATTTTGAACATGTCAAATTATATCATTCAAGAACTTCAATGTGTTTTCCAACATTTTTCAAGTTGAGATATTAATCAAATCTGGCCCTTTCCTCTGAAGAGTCTAAGTGTCAAAGACTTAATGACAAAATGTCTGGAAAGCAAAAGCAAAACGTTGTGTAGGGATTTTTTTCTTTATTTTCCTTTTCTATTTCAAGAAAAACTTCTAAAATTATCTACCAGTCTGTCCTTACTCTCCTGGAATACTAAGTGCATGAATTATTTCAGAACCAATGCTGGCAGTATGCTATTATTTATTTCTGTTCTGGCTTATGCTTCGTTTGCTGAATTTCTGGAGTAAAATTTGTAACAGAAATAAAAACCCTTGAGAAATCAAAGCTTATAATAAACTGAAATACTGACAGACCCTGAACTATGGTTTCCAAATTGCAGTGCTTGAAATGCAGAAAAACAGAATCAAGGCCCTCTAAAGTACTCCAAATAATAGTCTATCAATTGTTCTATAGGGCAATCACAAGTCTATTTTGGTAGAATAATAGAATCCCATCAATGAAGTATTTGTAACTAAAATTAGGCATACCAGGGTCATGTCATTACATTTTTTACAGTCAAGTAGATGTTGTTAGAACTGTTGTATCCTCAGTTACATTTTCCTTAAAAACAATTTTGCTCTAAACATGAATTGTTTTCTTGAAAGGATTTACATTTTCAGAAGGCTGAAATTGTCATCATTTTCAGAAAAAGCATATGTATATGTTTATGCATATTGAATGTAGGTGTGAGAACAGAAATGCACCTGTGTGCGTGCACTCACATCTACTTATTACTTCAACAGGAAGCCTCCTGGCTCCAAAGTAGTTCATTGCACAAGTTCAAGGTAATAAATGAATTGTTTATTACTTGCAGTACATATCTGTTTTCAGCAAATTGGAAATGAATTGAATAATAGGTTGTGAGTAGAGCACTGTATTAGTATATTTATCACAGAGCTGTGACCGCACTGCAGCAGAGCTGCAAATTCATTGGTACTCCTTGCTTTTCATGCCTTTAGACTATAACACTCATTATATTGCAATTTATAAAATGTTTTAAGGCTTGTATAAAAGAATAAAATACTGATGTGCACTAAGAACAGAGATAAGAGATAGAGGAATAAGTCAGTTTAACCTATACGCTTCATGTTTTATACATGATATTTTAGCTGAGTATATTGCTGTTTCTGGTAGATGGCAGAATTGTCAGAGTACAGGAAAAAAAGCAGATTGCATAAATTTTAGCATATGCTTTATGTTAATTTGGAGGAGAATAGAGTGGTGCAAAAAGTTAACTTATTTCTGTGTTACTGTTTATTGCTATTGTTGTTCACAATGACTGCAATTATAGAGAGGAGGAAATTCCATCATGATAACCTCCTGTGCAAATCTAAATGAAACCCTTTTTTCTGATCCAAAAATCTTGCAAAGTAAAAGGATAAGAAATAGGAATAGACAAGGGGGAAAGGGTGAAAGAGTAAATATGCACATTACATTGCCTCCAGCCAATGATGAAATATAATTAAGCTTTGTGACTCTATGGGTCAGCTCAGGGAGAGTGTTCCATGTGAAGTAAATAATGTGTGAATGTTGTCTACATCTGATTCATTCATGATTGATCCAAGTCAAATTTAAATTAATGACTCAGAGAACCTAGTCTATATGTCCTTGCCAGTATTGAGCAAACTAGGAGTTAGCAAGGAAAGCATGCTGATCTCAGCTCTTATACTAGAGTGAGGTAAGTAAAGTTGTTTTTTCTTTCTCTACCAAGGAATAAGAAGGATCTGAGTTTCTCTCAGAGGCAGGAGAAATTAGTGTCCTTAACTTATGTGTTCTACTAGGGATTTAATAATGAAACTGGCATTTATATTAGTTGTCATTAATAAATGCCTCAGAAAAAAATCATATGTACTTCCATCTCACATTTGCTTTATTGCATAGATTGTGTGTCTTACTTTATTGCCAGGACTATGTTTTTGTTTTGAAGGGGAAAACCTTTACTGCTCAGACAGAAAGTGTTTTCTACAATGCTGACAGAGCAGTCTCCTCTGGTTGCATGGTTACTAGAACAATCCACTGGAATCAACCACTTATAATCTGAATGGTAATGCAAGATCCACAATTTGTGTCAGGACAGTCAGACCTGTCAACTTTACCATCAAAATGATGTTTGTAAAATAAATGGCTCCTGAAGTAATCTTCCAGGTTGTCTCTATCACAGTGAAGAGGGTGGTCAGATTCTTAAGAGTAATGATAGCAAAGAGTAAAATAATAATTATAATAATTTTTAAAAGGTGGTTTTCATGAATCAAATAAAAATCAATCATTGTACCAGGCACATAAAAATACCACTTGTTGTTGTGATTTTTTTTAGGACTAGTACTATCGTTCACTATTTTTAAACAAAGTCATTAAGGCAATGTGCACTTTGCAGGATCAGCATCACTTTGTTAGTACCAAATCATAATTTACCTCAGGTTTCCTTTAAACCACAATGCCATTCTAATTGAGACACTGACTTTCAATATGTTCAACTCAAAACCTACCAGTTACAAATACAACTCCATCTCATCATGTCATAGTCCGATTAGTAAATGAGGATGCTGAGCCAAGACTGTACTTATATCAGTAGTAGCTGATGATATCTGATAACTTCACGACCATCAAGGTGATTCATATGCTCTACATTTGCCAAGCAAGAGATATTTAACGGGTTGTGCTTTTTGCATATGATGCAGCAAAACTTTTGTCACTTGTTTGAAGATCAACACGAGATCATTGTTGTCCCTGATTAGGAGGCAGGCAAACAAAACAAGTAATGCAAAATGTAAGATCCTCTATGTTGTGCACCAAGGAGTGGAGAAATGTCATAGCCCACATCCAGGTTTGATTGACACAGCAAGAGGCTTTTAATACAAAATCATCTGTCAATATTATACTCATCTTTATTACTGAGTAATTCTTTATATTATGGGAAAAAAACCCAAAGATTTCTTATTACCAGTTTCTTTATTCCCCAAAATATATATTTAGGAATAATCACATTTAAAACACAGCTCTGTAAATTCTGTATTTGCATGGTGATTCAATACATGATTAGTTGTGTTTATTAGCAGGGAATATTATAGTCACTTTATTATATAGGCTGTTCACTGGTCCACAGGCACTGATAATTATGATCTTCTAAAAATTAAGAGCAACTTTCTTTAAATGTCTAACTTGGATTATAAAGTTGACATCATAAAATCTCAGGAGCTGTATTTAATTAAAGCTGAAAAAAAGGAAAGAGAAAAAAAAAAGAAAGAATTAAGACACTAAAGATTCTATTTCCTGTTTTTTTCTCAAGCTGAGCCAGTATGTCCTGCTTTACCTATTTGAAGTAGCAAAAGAGAGATGATTAGATGAATACAAACTAATCCGGTCAGATTTTGAACAGGGCAATACTTGGAAAGGTTTAAAAATTTCTTCAGATACTTAGTGATTAAAACCCATGAGATTCTTCTGGAGAGTCTCAGTGCATAACACATATTCTCATATTCCCAAGAGGTCTGAGCTGCGCCAACGTGGCACAGCTAGGTTAGTGAATAATTGCCACTCCTGCGTGTTTGTTCAAATAATAAACACACCAGTCCAAAAATAATTGTTATACAGAGTAGCTTTCATTTGTTCTAGAAAGCCTTAACCTGGTTAATGACTAGGTAAAGGTCTTCACAAGGTAGTGGAAAAGGCTAAAAGATAGCCTCAGAGATAAATAATATTCCATAACTGGCCTTTTAGAAGAGTTTATTCTTCCTTTTGTTTTAACTCATTTAACTGGCTTAAGATAGATGCAAATGTTCTTATTTACACCAGCAGAAGATCTAAGCCTGAGTTTTCTGACTAAAATATTGTGAAACAGAAGCTGTCATTTTTATTTAGCCTGATAAGTTCATTTTATGAATTTCTGGGTTCATCATCTACCTCTGTAAGATTATTACAGCACACTCAAGAGTTTGCAGCTCTTGGACTACATGCAGCCTATGGGCCCTTTACATCCACTTTATCCTGATATTCCTACTCCCTGCCCTGTCCCCCACCAGAGAAGACAGACAACGCCTGAGTGCTACCAAATACACCATTTCCTCCTGCTTCAACTTCACACAGAGCTGCTCTCCTGTCATCATGAAACAATTGGTAGGAACTGACAGAAGGGATTCCAGGGCTGTGAAATTCCCTCTTGTTAACTGCTGCTGTAGAATCATCCTCCCCTCCATTGCTTCAGCAGAAGGGGAAAAAGAGTTGGACAAAAATAGTTTTTCAGCCATCAAGACACAATAGACCCTAGGTTATGCATAGCATACAGGTGCAGGAAATTGTCTACAACAAATGCAAAAAAATGGCTTATCCAGTTCCTGCAATTGCTGAAGTAGCATCATCATGATTTAATTCTAAGGAGCTAACTTGCCAAGTGTTCTAAAAATTAAGAAGAGTAGAAAAGAAAGGAAAAATTAGTCTCTACATTTTTGTGCACAAAATAAAAACTGCATAAATCCAAGAAGATCATTTAATCCAAATGAGTCAACTGTGGCACTTTATCCATTAAGTTCTCCATTAATCATTCTAATGCAAAGAGTTTAGCATGGAACCTTACAGCTCTGATCACCAAAAAATCTGTTTGACAACTTTTACTGGGGATTCGGCATAAAGGTACTTTTCTTAATCAAATGTCACTGCATATTTTAAAATTGAGTTTTCCTTTGTAAATCACAGTCTTTAAAAGTGCCAAGAATTTTTTTTTTTTTTAATCTTGGGACAGAATAAGTTTGATAACGTCCATCAAAGAAACATGAAGGCTTTGTATTCCTGTCAGTGACAAAGAAAAGATAGGTACTTCTTGGTTCAGGCTTATTTAGTTCTGCCATTGTTGATTATATACATGTGCGCACAATTAGCTTAGAAGTCAGCAGCAAATTAAACTAGTTGGGGAATTATTGTGAATCTAAGTTAATTTTAGAGTCCCTTCCATCTGCCCCTTGCGTTGCCTTGCGTAGGAGTTCCAAATCCTGCTGCTGAAAATCTCAAGGTCACTTTATGCACTTGTTACCTTGTAAGAAATAAGAAATAATCTTACAGGCAGATCAGCTGGTTTTACTTTCATTTGGGATGCTCTGAAAAACACCGCTCTCTCTGGAACAGTTAATTTTAACCTTACAGGAGAACTGTGCAATAGCACTGTGTCCTTAATTGGGTTATTTTGTATTCAGTACGCTTTTACCATGATGAGTACAATGCCTCCTATTGCATTAAAGAGCAACCTCACTGCAAACAGATACATATGTTTAGAATGTTTTTTGTGGTTTTGTTACCAGTTTACAGAATGTCTTTTAAATAAACAAACATCCTCAGTGATTCAAGTTACCAGCTGAAAGCATTTATTGCTCATACAATTTCTTTTCCTTGTATGTTATTTTATAGATCTAATCTTTCATGGTCTTCTTGAGCAGTCAGGTAATCCTGAAGAGTAAAAAACTTCTAAATTTTTATAACGTTTTAATAGCCTTTTTGTGGGTGTGAATAAAGGTAGACAGTGACAGAACAACATGCTCAAAAGGACAGCAGCATGCATTTTGAATGATCTTTGCAAAAAATGGTGATAAAAAATATGGATTTGAAGGATATGTTTGGAGGTGTTAAAAAGGGCAACTAGTGGGCAAATTCTGGAAAACCACTCAAAACAAACTGATTGTGGTTAGCTCTGAGGCAGAGAAATGGACAAAAAGGTAGAACAGAAGCAATTTGGGAGAGAAAGGAGAGGTGAGGTATGAGCATGAGGAAGATTAGATAGGGATTTGATGATGAGAAAGAAAAGATTGAATTTCACATTAAGCATAACTCAGCCTGAGTTATTTCCTATTGCAAAAAGCCTTTAACAGTTTGTTCTGCTCAACAGAAATTCTCATGCTGTCATTATCACTATAGCATTTGAGTTCTTTTCACTACAGTTGCAGGCAGTACATGTCAAATATTTTGTTGTGTGTGTGTGTTCCTTTTAACCTCTCAGGTGGAGAAGTAGTTGCACAGGTGATTTTTTTTGTTTTGGTGATTTCTTGACTTGATTGTTTCAATGTATATATAAAGAGCATTGGTTTAGGTTGTATCTAAAACCAAGCTGTATTTTGCACTTATGCTAGTGATAGGAAATATGAAAGGGAAGCAGGAAAGGAAAAGGCAGGGAAATTAACGAAAGGTCTGTGTTTTACAGGAGAAAATGGTGAGATTTTTGATGGTTCTTCAGTACTGAGGGACTTTATTTAACAATCTGCATGTGGCCACGTGGACATTTGCCTTTCTGCACAAAAGAATTTTTTATCCTCTGCTCAAATGATCTCTAAACCTAAAAATTGGAGTCAAATACTATACACTTTGGGCACAATATGTCTAGGCAAGCTACTGAATGTTTTAAATAACCCTGTCCTGAGGGATATGGTCCTCTAAAAAGACTGAAGCAGTAAGTGACCTGTTGACTTACAGAAGATAAATAACACGTTTGTAACATTAAGAAAACATAATCACATAATGAGAAAAAAAAGAGGTTGAAAGAAATGCTTTCTGTTTCTTATGAAATATGAAAATATCCAGATTAGAAAGGTGTCTGGAGAGACCTCTGAGCTCGTTCTCCTGCCTTCAGGCAGACCCAAACATACTTAAGTCATTCCTGATGCATGTTGAGTTGCTTCTGAAAATGCTTTCTACCACTAATGAACCCCATTGCATCTTTGCCCTTCCCCTGTGGACATGTCTAACAGTTTGCAACCTTCCTGTTTCCAAGAACTTTTTGTGCAATTGAAAATCAGCCCTTTCTGATTTCTGCTGAATAGGCTGTGAGGATTTCTCCATGGGTCTGATATCACTCTTCTGCTCATACTAACATTATGAGATACATTTTCTTCATCTTCTTTTTTTTTCCTTTCTTGCTGCCAATAGTATGTTAGGCTCATTTAGGATCACTGTACCACATGTGGAACAAATCAAACATAAAACCACACAAAAACTCAAAAAATCCACAAACAAACAAACAAATAAACAAACAAAAAAACCAAGCCAAACAAACCCAACAAACCACACCAAACAAAACCAATCAACCAACAACAAAAGAACCCCAAACAAATTTTTAAAAAACTCATGATTTTGTATTATGAGATGACAGAGTTAACCTGATGTAATACCACAAAGAGCGAAATCAAGATCCACAGACACCTATTAATCTGCCTTTAGTAGTTTTATTATGTTTTTGAGGAAAATAAGGAGTTATCTTGAAGTAAATATAAGATAGAATAGAAGGTAGCATATCTTTATCAAACAGAAGATTTTTCAGGATTAACCTGATCTCCTTCTCTGATAAAGCACAGTACTTTTTGTCTCAGACAGGAGAAAAGCAATAGATCTATTTTGCCAGATGTCAATAAAATATTTGATGTATTGGAAATTATTAGCTAAACTAGGAAAGATGAGGTTTGAGAGAGGAATTGCAAAGTAAGTTGTGAACTGTCAAATGGAATTGCCTCTCGATTTATACTGATGGGCTAATGGCTGGCTGGGAGATGAGAGTTGCTCAGAGATCAGTGCCAGAGAAAATCCTATTTAGTGCTTCAACCTTGGCTCAAAATTAGGAATATCTTCATGAAACATGCTGATGATACAGCTTCAGCCTAGAAAAATAACCTGGATGATTTGAATGACACAATGGAAGTTACAGTACAGACTAATGCTGTTGAAAACAGTAGCAAGATTTTCTGTGTGCAACAGAAGTCATTGGTTGGAAGTGATGAAAAGAAGAAGGATGGGAATTTAGTGAAAGTCTTTAAAACATTGACCCATCTCAGGATGACTTAGAGCCACAATTCTTTGGTAGTAAGCAAAATGCTATATATTAAGCAAAATTACTTCAGTAAGGAAATTGGAAAATTTTGATCAACTCTGAAATCACAAAACATTGATAAGACCTCCTCTAGAACAATCAGCAGAATGCAAGGGCAAACAGGAGCAGAGTTACAAGGAAGAACTGTGCAAAATCTCTTTTCCAATAGGAAACTTCATCTCACAAAACTACAGACTAAAAGCAGTTATGATTGCCCTCTGCAAAGTATTGAGACATAAATCCAAAAGAAAAACAAACACTGTTTGATTAAAAAAATCAAAGTTTCCAAATAAAATACCCATCCAAACAGCATCTGTAAACTCTCTATGGATAAATTTTGGGGTGGAAATTAAAAGAAAGTGTATCATACTTGAAGGTATGTAATGCTAGTCTTTCCTTTCAGAAGGAGCCATAGAGCAATAACGTGCTCAAAATGGAGTCTGCAACATTTTGTAAGTTCTTGAAATGTAGGTATCCACAATGGAAAGAGACACAACTTGGTGATGAGGATTGAACTTGCAGTTCTGTTTTGCGATGGTTTCTAACTTCAGAGCCTGGTTTAGGAGTGAAGTGCTGTTTTGAAATCTTGTTTTGTTTTATTTTGCTTTTTTATGTAATGAAGCCTTATTCCTAAAGGAGAGGAAAGAACTGAATTGCTTAGAAACATAGTCTTTTAATACAAATAATCTGCAAATCATGCATGCATTGAATTTTTTGAGGTTTTGAGTATATAAATTTTGAGCATCTACTAAATGATGAGCATAAGGTAGATAAATGAAATTATTGTATCTGCTCAAAATACAAATTTCTTAGCAAATGTTTGTATATTGAAAATTGTAGATTATTCTCATTCTATAGAAAGAAATGTGTTTGAAAAATAATGGCATTTGCAGTGATAAATGTTATTCTTTATGTTATTGTTTACTGAATTCAAACAGGGGTTTTTTGGGGGGAATTTCTATATTCTGGATATCTAGCATTTCCTGTAACCTCTATTATAGTAGGTAAGGTTTATCCAAAATGTGGAAGGATGAGCACCACATTATTATGTCACAGAAGTTTGCTAATGGATTTATTAGAAAATAAATTTTAAAATTCTATCTGATAAACTAACAGAAAAGAGGGTGCAGGGAGAAAGTCAGGAAATGATCCTGTAGTCTGATTAAAACTTCAGTGCACACTAACATTAAAATATTGTTTACTCCATTTTTTCTAAACGCATCATCTTTAGAACAGCAAAAATCAGATGAGTAAAAAAGAAATTTTGCAAATGCAGATCCAACCATCTACTGGAAGCCATCACGCTAATCCAACCATCATACTGGAAGCATAAAATTAACATCAGGGAGTTTGCTGAATATCTCTGTTTTTATGACTTAATATGCTCCATTAAATGATACAGATAAATATCTAGTTTTCATCTTTCTGAAGATTAAGTCATTTACTTCAGTTATATAGTCAGTAATGCAGTCTCTTTACTAGTTATGTTGCAATAAAAGTAAGTTATACTGCACTAAAACGTGAAACTAGTTGCGAGCATTACGTATGAGAGTTCATATAAATAGTTGGTAAAATTCACATAGAAAAATGTTTGGTTTGGTCATTGGAAAATTACTTTTCAACTAATGTATGTTCAAATGTAAATGAAGAAGAAAATACATAAAAAGAAGTTATTTTGAAAAGCTGGAAAAAATACATAACCGTATACAGATTTCAGAGCTTTTGTAGTTATTTACAGCCCTGAATAAAAGTTACTTTTGTGAGATTATTTTTGAAATGTCATTGCTCTTTTCTTTCCCTACTCTTGTACCCGGGAGCTATGGATTCATGTAAATTGTAATTGTTTGTGTGTTTAGAAATGTGCTATAAAATGCTCTCGTTTTTCTTCTGCAGTGTTGAGAACACAACTGAATAGCAGTAATCAGCTCTATCTATTCATTTAGCCTGCCACACTTATAAAACTAAATGAATTCATTTAAACCATGTTGAAGACATAATTTATTGAACTGTGCCTCAGGTAGTTTCATTGTATTTTACCATGAAAAGAAGATTTTTAAATGCTTTGTTTCTTGCTTTAGAAGAGCATTTCTTTAAGAACTATATTTAGCCACACCAGCATTTTCTGATCTTTCTGGAAAAGGATGGGTAGGTAGCCTTAAGTTCTGAAGGTTGATGTAGGATGTAAGTCATCTACATTCTGTATATTTTGAGGTACATGTACTGGCATGCACAAAATAAAAAATCATTTCTAAATGAGAGTATACAATATTCAGTTCTCCAATGCATATTGTGACACAAATTGTTCTTGGTTGTTGAGCCATGCATGCCAATGCTGTTAACTGGAAATTGAGGAAATAAGAGACTGTAAGCTTACAGAGGAATGACACAGATCCTTCCAGTTTCACTAAGTTTCTACATATGAAAGCAAAGCTGTCCTTGGGTGTTGTTTATGAGAGTATCATTAATTGTCACAGGAATATGATAAACTTTAAATTTATCTCAGAGATAAGAATACTTATTTTTTAATGCATTACTGAAAAGATTATCTTTATCTAAAGGAGGGTTTCCTAGTTTTAGTTTCTAATTTCATAATAAAAAAAAAATACAGATTTGGCCAACAAAACATGAAAGGAAAACTCCTTTGTTTCTTGATCAAAAAGGCAGAGCCTGTACTGAGTATGATTGTAACTAATTTAATAGGGGAAAAAGGAGTCTTTGAAGAGGTATTTCAAAGCCCTTTCAAAGAAAAGAATTTTAATAGTTTCAGAGGTGAAAGTAAATGGTAATTCCCATGTTATACTATATTTGATAGAAAAGAACCTGGCCAAACTCAAAACTTTGAAATCAATTTAGATAAAATTTCAAACAATAAATATATGTTCTGCTATAACTTTGGAGTTTTGCTGTTCCACTTTTTGTTTTGCATTCCTTCCACTCTCCAGCAACATCGCAGCTGGAAAAGAAAAGCAGGTGTGTTGGAGAAAGGTGAACAACTCTTGCCACAAAGCCCTGTAAAGAGAAAAACTTACACAACTTTTATAACAAAGCCTATAGTTAGTTTTAATAGTGCAGCTTTACTAATTTCCTTCCATCCTAGCCAGCAAGCAACCTGTCTCCCTTTTTTGCCCTTGCTGGTAACAGAATGATGAAGAGCAAGCTCGTGGCATTTTGTTTTTTAACGTCCAGTCAGCTGAGGGACAGGACTCCTTGAGGCATGACACTACCTGCACAGCAGGAGGAGGTGTGACTTGTGATGCTCTTTTTGTTTTGAAAGCTGAGTACTAGTCTTATGTTACTTGGAACCCTGATTTATGATGATGAATATATTCCACCTTTAGTGTGCCTTTTTACTGTTTTAAACGGGTTTCAGCAAAGCCTTGAATCTTTTATGCCATTGTGTGGTCAGATATAAATTCTGTTAATACGCCTAAAATAGTAAGGATTAATTACTAGACAAAAACATGATACACTGTGCAGCTCAAAATTTTGCTGTGTATAAATCTTGATGCTCATTTTGGTTTCTCTTTCTGTGTTTGCATGTTATCCTGACAGGTGTGTGCCCAATCACTGTGAACACGACGGAAAATGCACCCAGACGTGGGACAGTTTCAAGTGCACTTGTGATGGAACTAACTACAGTGGTGCCACTTGTCATAACTGTAAGCCACCCTGCAGTTTCCAAATTTCAGTGGAGTAGGGAAGTCTCTCATGTCTCTTGGCTGAGATTTAAAAAAAAAATCATTCTTCCTTTCTGGTTGTTAAAGATCGTCAAGCCTCTTTTGAAAGAAAATGTTGGCTTAATCACCTTCTACATTACCTGCATCATGATGCATTTATACAGCACTGTACTGCACAAGGTTACACACCAAAGCAGTTCAACAGCAGCTGGGAGTACTGAGCAAACACTGACACAGTTTGTCACACACACACACAAAACACACACTCACACTTTGATCAGAAGGCATGAACTAAAAACTACTTTATTAAAAAGTCTGACTCCATTATATAGTATTTGTACAAAGGCCAGGGATTGGGGGAGAAGGTTGACACCTCTCCCCATCCCATTGGTCAAGACAACTGTCCATCAGCTGTCCATATCTCTAAGATCAGGAATGAGAAACTTTCCTTGAAACTATACAATAACTTTGGCTGTGTTTACAGACCAAAGCGTAAGAAAGAACCCAAAACATGAAACTGTGAAACAGAAGAGAAGGCTGAAAAAATCAGGGCGACGCAAACACTTTCTCAGAAATTGCCCGAGATACAGTTTCAAATGGAAACAGTGAATCTGCCCTAAACTGCTGGGGAGAGCTGCTGACTGCCGCTTGAGGTGCTGGTTCAGGTTGCTAATCCCAAAGGTGTTCATACACTGATTATCAGCCATCTTAAAATCTAATTATTTGCTCTGTGCTTGTGAGTTTCTGAAATAAGAATACTTCCTAGGAGCTCCACTTTCCCTACACTATAAAATCACAGAAATAAGAAAGGTACTGTTGCCCTTTTGTAGGTCCTGAACAGTGCATGCTGAGTCAGTGGCATGCATCTACTGTTACTCCCCTCATTTGTTAAAAATAATGGGATTTTCATCTGCAAAAATACCTGGAACACTGAGAAAATATATCCAGTCCTTACTTTTGTTCACTTCTTCCTTTTGCCAACAATCTCCTAATATTGAGATGAGAGTAACAATGCTTTTGAACAGGCAATCAGTTGAAATTGAAGACAGGAATTGTAGAGATACAAATTTATATTACTTTATGTTAAATGCAGCTAGGTATAATTTTACAATGATAATTGCAGATTTTTTTTCTATTTTAACCAAAAATCCCTAACCAATGAGAAAATATTTGATTATTCACAGTTGTATGGATTAAAACAAAAACCTAATTTATGGTTAAAGATTATATAAATGTAAGAGGGGATATATTTTATGTAATAAGTATTAATACCTTGAGGGGCAAAGTTCTCAGTCATCTGGCTATTGAAACTTTAAAACCGTAAGAGTTAAATAGCAAATTAATTTTGATTAAAGAGAAATATTTAAGGTACCAGTGCCTGTAGGAGGGATTGCAAAGTAGACCCTTTTCCACCAAGAGGGAATGTGCATAGTGATGGCATGGTTGCATGTAATTTTAGGAAAGAAAACACAGATTTTATGTCTGTCTCTGCTCCTCTGTGGTGAGCAGACCAGCTTTTAAGACATAGACAAACATAGTTAAGCTTTCTTCTTGAGTTCCAAGGATATGTATCAAGGACAAACAGATGCCATCATTTTCCTGAAATCACATTTGTTATGAAGGGAAGAAATAATAATCCAAGGAGATGTGACATTTTTTAAAAAAAGATTTTCACCTGCCCTTTTTGGATAAAACAGTGCAATAAGGCAGGTAAAAGACGTTGCTGAACTGCAGTACCAAAAGAGGGATTTGGAGTATATTGTCCTGTCTTTATGGAATGGATAAAGTGTATGGGGATTACCTACACTCTCCAGGTCATTTGGAGACACACTGTTCAAGAACTTTTACTTTTCTAGTTCAAGCAGTCTCTAACTTAGATGAGCAAGCTTCAGTTTTGTTACTTTTTTTAATTTAAAGAACATAATTTTTGTTTTTACCATGCACTGCTATACTTTAAAAGTCTTCTTTCTTTACAAAATAAGGTTGAGCAGAAAGTTATTCACTTGATAGATATCCTGTCAGAATGTGTAAAATCCTATGCCTTTCTAGAGTATTGAAGTTAAAGCGCAAAAATGAACAAAAAGTAAGAAATTCCAGCATCAAGATACAGACTGAGACAACCTTAACTCTTCCTTTATTGAGCAGGCAGTAGCTGTCAGTTTTTACAGGAGCATGTTCCAGATACAGCTGCAAATAATGAGGGGATTTGTTGAAGCTTCCCAGAGGTAGTCACACTGTCCTGAGGTCTGGGACCTCAGTCTTGCTGCGTGGATGCTGACCCTACTGTCCTTTCCTTCTTGTGCTGTGTCCGTGTGTGTATATTCAGACA
This sequence comes from Donacobius atricapilla, assembly GCA_013397315.1. NCBI lineage: Eukaryota > Metazoa > Chordata > Aves > Passeriformes > Mimidae > Donacobius > Donacobius atricapilla. The sequence goes on along the minus strand of WBMY01002351.1, from coordinate 1,787,785 downwards.
CACTTAGTGTGCTGCCTTTTGCTTCTGAATTCTAAAGTTTGCGGCAGTAGCAGGATAAAAGATATGCTGGGGAAGGAGAGAAGTTGGAGCGATAGATGTGTGGTATAAAAATAGCTGTAAGCACTTTGAAAGCATTGCAGCTTGTATGAAAAATATAGCAGATGTCATGATTCTGTGGAGCAGGAAAGTGTTTAAGTGCAGATAGTGCTTGTACTATTCTACTTAAAGATAATATTATTTTACAAAGGAAGATGTACTATATGCCACAGTAAAATATGTTTTTCTTTTCTCGAAGTATGCTTTTGTGGGGGTATAACAGCATTTCTCAAAGAGGTTGGAGTCAAGACTATGTTAGTGGGGAATGTAACTCTGTAGTTGATTTTAATGAGTTTGAGTTATGCTGAACTAAAAAGAACAAGATCATTCTGTGTTACAGAAGGGGTTTTTTTCAGTGAATTGATTTTGCTTTGGTCAGGTAATTCAACATTTTTCTGAGCTTTTGACCTGAAACAAGGCAAAGCTTTGCAGCCTTGACTGGATTTCAGATTGCAGTTTTAGGTTCCTTTGAAGTTGAAACCCAAAGACAAACTCAAGGGATGAACTCCTTGAAGTGAAACAGGGAAAAAGTTTGCATGGAAACCTTATGAATCAAAATTACTTTGTTTCACATAGGTCTGGCCAAAATACATCATATAATAAAGAAAACAAGTTCAAGAGATATGGGGAAATATGTATTCTAGGGCTGAGACATAGTGGGGATTATAAACCAGAAATAAACAGCTCGAGAAAGAAAAGTTCCAAATAAATAAATCTAAAATAAAAACTTTAATTCTTGTTATTTCCCTAACAGTGTAAACCAATTACACTTGTTTTCTATAATTTCCTTTTTGGAATGGGACACTCTTACAGGGAGGCTCTTCACCTCTCAGAAATACACCAGAATCTCCAAGCTCTGTGTCCACTAGCTTGCTATTTCTCAGCTCCTTAAGCTGCCATTCAGAGGAAATTATAATTTGTTTCATCCAGCTATATCTGGATCCCTAGAGCCCAATTGCAAATTAACCAAAAGTACTGGAAAGTTGTACTTCTCATTGCATGTTAAATACCCTAGGAATCTACAAGATTCCTTTCGGCTAGAGGGATATTCCTACCCCACGAAATGCTGTGGCTTGGCAAATATCAGACTAGAGCATTGATTTTACTATTAGACACAACTGAAAGATAAATGAATGTATTTACTCAAATATAATGATTTACAGTGATGCAATATTTACAAAACTATTTAAAAATTCATTGTGTTATAATTAACAGCAAGTGTCATCCTTACTAGCCTTATTGTATTATCTATATTTTAAGCCCTGACTAATTAACTTTTGCAACCTACCAAAGGCTGGCCCACTCATGCAGAGTTCTTAGAGCAATACGTCTCTAGTGTTTATTAGCAAATGGTTCCTGAAACCTTTGAGAACAGGAGCTCATTTTCCTGATTACTTCTCATCTCCATCATCTGCTCCAGCTTATGCATCTATTTTTATGTTCTAATATTCTTTCTGCTGTTTACAGCTGCTTTAAAACAGGGTGGTATAATTTTAAAAATTGTGTATTGGGATTACTAATGATCATTCAATCTTCTTTTTCTGAGTTTTTTTTTTTTTATAATATGGGTCAAAACACACTTTCTCTAGAATCTGGATTTAAGATAAACACAAGAAAGGACTTAGAGAGTTTATCATGACGGTGATGTACATACCTTCTACTTCCTGCATAAACTTCATTAGATTTAGGAAAAAGCCAGAAGCACCTTATTTGATGATATATGGCTTCTCCTAATGATTTTCAGTAACAAAAATATTCTGTTTGCACTTAAAAGATTTATCTTAATGGTCATAGAATCACTGAATGGTTTGGGTTGGAAGAGACCATATAGATCATTTAGTTCCAACCCTCATGCCATGAATAAGGCCACTTTTCACTAGACCAAGTTTCTCAGAACCCCTTCCAGCCTGGTCTTGAACACCTCCAGGGATGGGACATCCTCAGCTTCTGTGGGCAACCTGTTCCAGTATCTCACAACCCTCAGAGCAAAGGATTTCCTCCTAATATCCAATCTAAGCCTGCCCTCTTTCAGTTTAAAACTATTCTCCCTTTTCTTAATACTACATGCTCTTGTAAAAAGTCCCTCTCCAGCTCCCTTGTAGGCTCCTTTGGGGATTGGAAGTTGCTATAATATCTTTCCAGAGCATTCTCTTATGAAAGACAAGTTACTCTTCTTGTTCAAGTTATTTTTCTTTTATTTCACCTTCAAACACTGTCCTTGCTTTTACAGCTGTACAGATTCCTTCAAGTATATCAGACAGGAAAAGGTTTTCTTAAAAATTTTCATTTAGTCCATAGGAGGGATTAGCACCTAGATCACATCTCTTGGCTGTTGGTTCTGTAAGACAGCAGGAGAAATGCAACTTTACGTACTCCTGTCCCTGGGAGAGGCACTAATTGCATCAGAATATACAGAGACCGCAACTCTGCTGCAAAAGTACATGCAAGATTTTTACATTTTTAGATTGGTGTTTTGCTGTAAGAGTTTTCAAAAAGATTAGTGGAAACAATGTAGTGTTTCTTAGTTTCCATATAAGGCAACTTGACCTCTGAATTCTCTATCTCCTCACAGGTTGTTGAGAATAAATGTTACCCTATATTTTGGAACCTGATTCAAAGGGAGTGACAAATAAAACTTGTCTTGAAATGCTAAGTTCATTAAATGTCACTGGAGTCTAATGGGCATTGATATTTTTCCGAGGAATATTGACTATCTCCCTAAAACAGAATATTGCTTTAATAATGAGTTTAATATTTTCTAGAAACACACTGAGTAACATTGTAGAAGCTCTTATAACTATCATTGCCGGCTATCGCCAAAATTAGTCAGCAACACAAATTTAATCAGCATAGGTTCTGATCTTCAGCAAGACTTCCATCAGTTAGTTGTAATATCTGATTTTCCTGTGTTTCTATAAACAGGAAAGCAACCAGAACATTGCACTTTGTAGATTTAGAATCTAGATAGGATATAAGGTCATGGCAGTGGTGTTCTCCTGTCAGAAATTTGGGAAACAGTGAAAAGATAAATACATAATTTGGCAAAACAGTGCAATGAAGTTTACTTCAGGGAAAAGAAAAAAATGAACTCCATAATTTTTCTAGTCATCTCAAACAACGAAAGCACGGGTTTCCATTTCACTGGAGGCTGGAGAAATTATGAGAATAAAATTGTTATCTTTGTGATAGCAAACTGATTTAATAGAAAAAGCAGATGCTTTGCAGTTTCACAAGAATATTAAAGCATTATTTTATCAGGAAAAATACAATAAATACCTCCATGGTCAGAAACTGTGATACATAAGATATTCTTGTGAAAGGATGTTCTGATCCAAAGACAGGAAGAACGTTGCTTCGTAATACAAGTAGAAGATACAACCTAGTCAGAAATGCCTTATATTTTGAGAAGGCTTGGCATAAAATTGTCTCCTCTTCAGCTGTTCTGCAGGCATTTATGTGCAGGGCTGTTACAAACTATAACCTTGTAATTTCTGAATCTTTGTCAGTGAAGCTTGATGTTTTAGTCATTTAGTTTAGTAGCATTTTGCGTAAACAAATCTTGGATTCTAGAATTGGCCCTTTTGCAGAAAGCAGAATAGTGATATATGCTACAGATTTGTGGATATGCAAGTAGCTGATTTTAGTGAGATTTAGCACAAGTTGTGCACCCATATGACAGAACACATCACACAAGCCTGAACAATTTCCCAGTAGCAAATGAAGAATTTCCATTAGTAAACCTGTAGAAAAACCCTAGACAATATAAAACAGAACAAATGCATACCAAACATATGAAACAACAACAGAACATTCTGGGTTGAGTTTCTGCAGTGGAAAGCTGACATTTAAGGCATGCAGTGGGTATCCACATTGCTAATTAGACTTGTTAATGGCAGCTAGATTGCTTGAATCATGTGAAAGGAAGAAGGAAAAATAATACTGGGAAGACAAACTGCTTACTTTTAAGAACATGAAAGAGGAGCTTTCAGTAGGGAAAAATCTGAGTTGCTCCCATTCCCACCCTCCTCATATATTGGGCATAATTTGCCTCATTTGGGCTGAGGTAGGACAGCAGCTGTGGGATGCCCTAATGGGAATGAGGAGCTTTGTAAGGACGTGAACTGTGAAGTTACTCTGCGAAAAGTGAGGTTGGAGAAATTATAAGAATTATTTTGACGGGGCTGTTTAGTTTGGGGAGACTGGGGATAGAGGAAATATTTATGAAATTAACACTGGGCACAGTGATGAGAAAAGGGTTATCAGCTCTCCTACCACTGATATTAAATACTGTTTTGTACTATATGCTGTAAGAAAAGTAAATATAGTTCCTCACCCTACCACCTCATCCTCTTGTGAGCTGCTGTTTGGGTGTCCCTGACAGAGCCTATGGTTTTTTGAATTGCTCCTTTGAGTCCCTGATTTGAGACTTACTTGCAACCAGAGTCTCTGTAAAATAGTTTCCAGTAGGTGAATACTTCCACATTCAAACTCGGCAGTATGGATGTGTGAGCAATGCTGATCTTGGAGAAATAGGGGGTGAAAAATTAAGCTAAACTTCTGAAATCTCTAGAAAAAGACTTTTGTTTTCTTCTACTCACAGTATCCTGAGAAAGCATTTTCAACTACTGACAGTTCTCTGCCAGTGATGTTGCTACCAGTTTGTTTTTCTCCTCCTCTTGCACACTCTGTATCTGACGTAATCAAATGTTCAAATTTGATACATGCTCTGCAAAACCTTATTTCCCAGATGTTTGTTTCCTTTGAGAATAAAGATTCTCAAAGCCTGTTTATAAAGACTTTTGTTTACAGTGGTTTATTAAAAGGATGATATAATCGATATGCTACCTTTCTGAGGAGGCTAATTTTTTTTTTTCAATAATGCTTTTCAAAGAAATTATCATCATAATATATACATGTCCTTGTGGATTCATACTTTATTTATTAAGTATTTTCAAAGGATTTAACATAATGCATGTCTTTTCAAATGTAGAAGACTCTATTAAATTACATCTTTTTATTAAAATGTATTTTTAAAACACGGCTGAAGTTGATTTCATCTTCTTTAGTAATTCTTCATGTGTAACATATAAGCCCAAAACTGTTCCATTTTTCATCTATCCATGAAAAACTGAAAAAGACAATCTTTTTACTCTGGGTTTTGGGGTTTATTTTGGTTTGGGTTTTGTTTGGTTGTTGTTTTGTTTTGTTTTGTTTTTTAGTTTGGGGACATTGCAGTTTTTTGTTTTTGAACTCCAATATTTGTTTAAAAAATCACATTGTTTTTAGTTTCAGTGTTATAAACTATAGTTCTTCTACTACTAATTTATTATTGGCTGAGCTGAGAGTCGCTCTGCACCAGGTGTTAGTGAAATGCAGAGTGGTGGCAATTTATTACCTGCATTTTTATTGTAAGTAAATGGATGTGGTCTGTGCTCAGGCCAGAAAGGGCTGCAGTGCCAACATATGCTATGGCACCAGGAGTATTTGGTGAAGGTAAAGTGGGGAACATTGACATTAGCATGCAAAGCAGAATATGAATAACCAATGAGCAGTAATTTGGCTGAAATTAAAAAATCGGCTGGAAATAATTCTACCAGGTGAGTTTTGAGAGAGACTGTAAGGGCTGAAACTGGACTTCAGGTTTTAGCTGTTTGTGTAGTTGAGTTGTTTACATACAGCTCTCCATTAGAATCAAGTGTCATAAGTTTTGGAGCTAAATTTCTACCATGTGGAGTCAAGTGGAAGAACAGTATGAAGTCAAGGTCTAACTCAGAGCATTTTCTTAATTCGGTTGTAGCTAACTCTTGCAAAACTCCCTAAGTAACTTTCCTGAACTGAAGCCTGCATTTGGGAAAACTTGGGTATTAGCTGAGTTTTTTGCAGGCTACTGTAACCTTTCTCCATTGCTGCTCACAATGCACAACCATATATTGTTTCCAAGGGACAGCTAAAAGAGAACATGTAATTAACAATAGATAACTTTAAAGCAGCTCATTTATACCATAAAATCAAAGCCAGAATTAATTCATGGCCTGAAAAGAACTCTGCAAATAAAGGCTTCAAAATTAATTAGCTTTTTCTTAAACTTTTCCATTAAAATAATCTAACATATTGCATACTTCACTGTTAATGCTTTTTTGCAATTAAAGTTTTTTAAGGTACTTATATTAAAATCCCATTGACAGCCATTAGACAGAAAAAACATGTTTTGAAGTCCCTCTAATCCTATTTTCTCAGATGTGAGAGAAGGAAGTTAATGCACATATCAACTGTTAAAGATGTACCATAGTCAAAGCAATGAGAATTGTTTTACATATGCAGGCAGATATATTTTTATCTGTGCACATAAAATTTTTCTTTAAAAAGTTTTTTAACAATTCAAAATAGAGAAACATAATGGGTGTAATTAGGCTTGCTATTAAAAGACACTATGCACCAGTGGATAACCAGACATTATCCAGGGTTTGTAGCATTTTTATGCACATCACCTAGTGCAGAAAGATTTGATAAATTCTACCTTTAAAATAAATTTTCCAATGTGTTGAAGGCTGTATGATCAATCTAATAGGACTGTGGATTGAGGAGAAAAAATTAATTTAATGAAGTGAAACCCTGAGATACTTCTTGTGCATTTTACACCATATTCTGTCTTAATAACTAGCATAAAAATGTTTATAAGAGTAAGTGTATGGCTCCTGCAGTAAATACACATAAAACATAATTTTTGTCAGTCCTCTTATGATACTTCCATGTGAATTATATGTGTTCCAGATGATGGGGGTTCTGATTCAGTTTGGTTCTTGTATATGGACACTATCTTTCTTGAACATCATTATAATATTTCTTTCACTATTCTGCAGCATAAATGCATTGCACCTGTATATACCCTCCTTAGGAATCAAATGTCTACATTAACCTTTTTCATTCAGGGGTAAGAGCTGTTATGCTTCTTTGTAGTTTTAGTCTGGAGGGGTTTTGAGTTTTATTCTCCTTCCCAATGTGCTGTAACTTAAATGGGAGATAAAGCAGGGAAAATTTTAGGATCAAAATCTGTTAGCAAAAGTAGATGCTCGGTATCAGTTGTGCTCTATAACAATCACTTTAAAATTTCACCTTAGGTGGGACAGGCAAAAGTTATCTTGACTGGACAAGTCTCTTAGCAGATGTAATGACAGGTTACTGGAATTCTTTAAATATTTTACTGAAGCTAGAGGAATCATCTAGGTTTACATAACTTTACAAAAACATAGAAATTGCTGTTGTTTCATAAATACAAATACAGTGTGCTAATATTAGTAAAACTACTGAATGTGTTGACTTAGTTTGTAGTTTCTCATTTTCTCAGTAGAAGCCTTAACTATACTACTTACAGATACTTAACTGTATATCTAGCAGTGTTAATTTTATTTTACTGGAAACCTAGTCTTTCTTTAACCCTCATCTTGCAAATTTTTAATCCCATGTATCCCTATGTAGCTTTTACACCAGCTCATTCATCCCATGCCTATTCCCTAACAGCCTAACCATTTGTGTATAAAACTTTAAATTTACTTGTGTCTGTGCTTGCTGTATTTTATATGATATGTTTCCAGTATACTTTCAGAAGGCACTAATAGATGTTCTAAAATAGAGAGAAAAACATATTGTGCAGTTTGCAACTACTTTTTTATATATATATATTTTCCACTGCTACTTGAGAGCACTACAAATATCACTGCATTTCTCAGATTCATGCTCAGGCTGAGCTACATCTTCCTGAAATTCTTAACTACGCCTCTCCTTTACAAGACCTCTTCTGATTCCCCATTTTAAGGTTTCTCAACTTCTTTGTGCTTCCCTATCAACCACAGCAGTTTGTTTTCTCCTTTCATCACTCTTTCTCTAATCATTGCTCTGAATATTTTCCTCCTCAGTCGGTTTTCACAGCCACAGCCACAGACTCACACACGTGTGCACACAGGAGCACCACACCCAGGAAAGATTTGGAAAGGAATTAACAAGAAAGCAGAATAGACTGTGCTGATCAGATGTAGGATGCAACAGGCAAGCATACTTATCCCTCTTTTTTTTCTGCACCTTTTTCCTCCTCCAAAACATCTAGCCCTCTGCTTTTTCCTGCCTTTCATTCCATCCCTAAATATCCTATAAGTCTTGTGCAATCCTGAGCTACATTTTCCATGCATCCCATGATGTGTCGCCATCCAAGGCAGAAAATCCCTTGGGCTGAAAAGTTTTGGGGAGAGCTGCTACCAGTGGCTCATGCTGATGGAGATGATGGGCTCCATGCCCACACGCTGGAGCTGAGGCTGTGCTGTGGCAGCCCCAGACAGGTTGTTTGTTACTTGTGTGCATCCTTGATTTGAGTCAGATGGGCTTGAATGGTTTGACGTCTCCTGTGGTGGGCCTGGGAGCAGCCTGGCAGGGTATTATTCTGGCTTCTGCCCTGCCATTGGCTCTCTGAGCTCCTCTGCAAGCCTGCAGACAGGCATTTTTTCTCAGACACTGACACTTTCTCTATATTCTCACCCCCTCAGTAAATAGTCTAAATTAATAGTCTACAGTGCTGCTATTGAAACAGATACTGACAAAATAGAGTGTGTGCCAACCAGGGCAGCCCCCAAGGTACCCATCTAACATCTTACTAATTTCACAGCTCATCCATTATGTGAAAAAGATATAAAAGTGATTTCTAGGAAGTTGCCAGGACACAGTCATTCCCATCTGAAAGCATCAGAGGGAAAGCATGAAAAAAAGAGGATGCAGAGCAGATGTTTCTGTTGATATTTTTGTCAGTTAAAAAGGTTGAATTCTGTTGGCAGTGCAAGTTGCTTGTGATTAATGGAAATGACAAACATGATGCATTCCTTCTGAATTGGTGTCATGTTGATAGAGGACATTTTGATTGAGATAATGTAAATGCTGATGTGAGGATTTGTTTTCACAGTGCTATAGATCTTTTCTGTTTGTGGAAATAGGTGCTCATCTCCTCTGGAAAATCTGCTATTTGGTTAGGTGTCTGTCAGTCTGTGTGCATATCAGTGGTTTTGTAAGCATGCTACTGTTCTGTGGTTTACTGTTTGGGTATTTTTAAAACATAAGATTTTTAACTGAGATTTTTATGAAATTTTATTTAACCAGTTGTTGGTTTGTTTGGGGTTTTTTTCCAATAACTTGTAGTTTTCCTTAAGTATATCTTGTATTCAGTAAAGACAGCTAAGAAAGGTACCGTAATTTCCTATTGGTTATGAGAAGGTTGGAAACAAAAACATTTAGGGATCTGGGGTGGGGAAAAGGAAGGAAAGAGGCAGGAAATGATGATAATTACACCAACGGTGGTGTAGAAGAAAGGATTACAGGAGACCTTGCCCTGATAAGTCATAGTTGTACTAATTACCTAAGAAGAGGAACAGCCTTGCCCTTAATGGGTTGAAGATGTGACTAATAAAGATAAGGGTAATAAAAGGGGTGGGTTGGGCCCCTCAGGGGAGGAGGTCTGTGGAAGAAGGAACAACCTGGGGAAACATAAAGGAGAATGAAACTAGGAAGAAAGTTGCTGCTGTAGAAGATCTGCTGTGAGGTCAGTCTGGGTCTGATGGAGTTGGAGTCTGCAGTCACAGTCAACCTAGGTAAAAGCCCGCAGTCAGAGGTGGCCAGGAAACATATGCAATCATATTGTGGTAGGAAATAACCAGCAGTCAGAGTCTGCAGTTGGACAGTAGGGGCTTGCTGCAGAGTTAGGATGGCCAAGCTGTAAAGAAAAATAAACCCTTTTCATGTTGTTATATGAGAGTCTCTGTCTTGTCTCATTTCTGTCCTTAGTGAGAGGGCTACTGCGACAAACAACTGTTGAGGCTAGTAAAATAAAACCGCATTACACTCCTATAATGATGTGCAGGTAATGGATTTTGGGAACAATAATATTTGTGAACAAACAAAAGTTGGCATGACAGTCTCTTTCAAAGCTGGATAAAGAGAATATATCCATGTTCATCTGACCGTTATTTAAAACTGATTAGGATATTCAGGTTTGAAGAGAGATCAAATGCTCTGATATCCATGGCAGGCAGAAACCAGTATATACTTGGTGTAGGAGGATACTTTGGTTTATTCAGTGTCTTTGCTGTGTGTAGCCATTTACAGATATCTTGTGTTAAAATAAGATTCTAGATAATCTGTATCTTTGACCTGGCTTTGTGGGAGTTATCTCCCCTGCTTTGGCTCTGGTATAATTTGCTGAGGTTTTCCCTTGTGTATTTGTGCTCACTGTAGAGAGGAACCAAGGATTTGCATCCCACAAATGGGAAATAGTAAAGCCAGGGTTTGGTCCTTGTCTCTTCTCCTTTCCATTGCCCTGGCAATACAAAGTACATGAGAATTGCAGTGGACCTCACACGTTTTCTTTAAGACTATGGATTATTCAAAATTTATTTTTATACCACCCTTGAAGCCTTTTGCATGGAAGAGAGGGACAGGAGGAAGAAGGGAACAAGATGGTATTGGCAGTGCTCCTGTTACCTCCCAGTTGGACAGGACTCAAACCGAGCTCCAGGCAGCTCTGAAGCTGCCTGTAGCTGGGCCGAGTGTATGACCAGCAAAAGTGTGGTAAATGTCTGAATTTCTCTGACCATCTTTCCTCTCGGATGCTGGGCCCAGGAATTAATTACGGCTATACAAATGTGCACCACAATATCCAGATTTAAAATGAAATTGTGCCATTTCTATACTGAACAATATTTTGCTCAGTCCCAAAATCCATGCTTGGTTTTTGTCTCTTGGGTTTCTTGTTGGCTGGGTTTTTTTGTGTTTGTGTATCCTTGGATGACTTAATTCATGAAAGACCCTTGTTAATAATTGGTGTCTAATTATGCTTTCTTGTGATGTCTGTAGGCTGACACTGTTACAAAGATGCTAATTGTCTAATCTATGGCTTGTAATTTAAAATCACTGCTAAATTTGTTTAAAAATCCATTTTGGTTCAGCCACTTGTATTTAAATTAATTTCTTTCTTCCCCCTCTCCCAGTCCAAAGTAAAGAACAAAGTTGAGAGAGAAAGAGAAGCACCTTTCATTTTGCCATTAATAGGTTGGCTTTTTCTATATTCATGGCAAATTCCTGGGTTGAGCTACTGTGTCGAATCTTAAATTGCGCTTTTCATCCCTATAACAGTAATTTCCCTTATTATCCCAGTGGCAAATAAACTTGTGCTCTCCTTCTCACTCTGATGGCAAAGCCTCTATTTTGTTCCCTTTTTTTTTTACCAAAGTGGTAATTATCATGTTTATCACTGACATAACTGAGCCTAGAGTAAACTTGACACAAAATCTGCAAATTTCCATATATCTTGTTTTTATTTTTTACTGCTTTTAATTTCATTTCTATTTCCATAGGGCATATTTGGATATTGTAGTAATGATGAGAACGCTTTATAATTTCATTAGCTCACAGTAGAAGGCAGAGGGAGTGTGTGAGGAAGATATGGTAACTTTTAAAAGGCTGAAGCTTAGATCAATGCCAGTATGAAGAAGGCTTATGCTCAGTCATGAAGGATCTTTGTTTTTGGGAAGTTTTACTGGCATGACAGCCAGTGCAGCCGTGGACAGAAATGAACACTAGTCCAGAAAAAAAAGCATTAAAATTACTGCTGTTGGTTTAACTTCATGATAAATAAATTTTAAAAAGTGCTATTTATATATTTTATTTTTACAGTTTATTTCTATGATTCATATGTATATAATATTATATGTTTGCTATTATGTACATATGCAAAATATAAGAATGTTTTCCTTTGGGAAGATATTTTAGGGATTTTGAGTTGCAAATCTGCTCAGCATTGGGAAGGACTGTGTTGTGGGGGTTAACCAATTGTAGAAGCAATGGTTGAGGAAAACTGCTGATTTGTGTTTCATTTTTTTAATTCAGTTCTGTAGAAGTGGTGGTTAATTGATGGCTGATTTGCCTTGTAGCTCATTGTATATGATTCTGTGAATAAAGAAAACATCACTTAGGGATGAATTAACAGAAGTAAAACTTGTGGAATGTATAAGTTAATCTGCTGTGCATTTTCCATTTCCAGATGCTAAGCTTCATGGAAAAAAAATGGAAAATCCAGAGAAGAGGGAGAGTAATGTAGCACCTAGAAAATGCAACCAGTGATCAAAATGAATGAACTTGGCCATTTTAATGAGAAGAGACTTCTGTCTGCAAATAGACAAAAGATGGTTGCAAGGAGGAGTGCCATAATTTATCCTCCAAATTCATTGTGACTAGAAAGAGGAATAGTGAGTTTAAGTTGCAGCAGAACAGCCCCACAGTGTAGAGAGGGGAACAAATGCTGATCCTGAAGGACTAGTGGAGCTCTGGGCTGCCTTGGTGTGTCAAGGAATTTATATAATTTTAAACTGGACTATGTCAGGAATCATACATGGATGTAATTGAGATTTTCGGGGGGAGGTGGATTACATTATCTTTGAGGTTCACCACAGTCATGTGATGCTGTTGTTATATTAATTATGACCATAAAATGACTCTGCTTTTTATCTCAGCACTTATTTCTTCAAATTAATTTGAGTAATTGAACTACCTTTTCCAGGAATAATCTTGTAGAATGATGGAATACTTATTTAATGAGATGTTGAGGGTAACAGAATGGAAGCCTTGGGCTTTAGGTTAATTTTGTATTTTAACTGTCATGAGTAAAATAGTTGTGTGGTGTGGAAAAGGCTCTTGCTAATGTCATACGATGACAGTGTAAGGATGAAGCTTTAAGCTCTTAGAATTCATATTCTTGCCCTAGCTGGTTGTGAGAGTAAACCAAGGGCCCCTAAAATGATGCTAACCCAGAAAAAATGGATCCAAGTTTCACTGGGAAGGTATTTAAACATGTCAGGGGTTGATTTTACTTGTATTTCTGGGACTGCAGTAGCACAGTTTAACTTCTGGCTAATAAAGCAACCTAGCCATGGCTGGAAATTAGTGCTTGATCTGAGTTTTACTTCAAGTGGAAAAATCAGTGGCTAAAGTATGGGCCATGTCATACACGTCTACAGTTTGGTGGACTTGTTCATGATACCTTCTAATTTTCTCCAGTTCTCTTATATACAGTCAAGTTTGCCTAATGGCACTTATATGTGAAAATTGTTTTTTTTTTTTCTGAGTGGCTGTTCGTGTATAGCAACATTTCTTTAAAAACAGAGTAAAATAGGTTTTTTGCAGGTGCAACACGAGCACATAAATTGCAAGTATTATGCTCAGGTCTTTAGAGGTTTTTGCGTACTCAAATTTTCAGTTACGTGTCAAGTCAGGAAAGGCAGGTTTTCTGTTTTCTACTGTCTTTATTAATGAGGTGATGTTGCAATTACAAGGGCATATCACATTTGGACACTTCCTGAATCCTTGTTTTTACCTGGAAAGTCATTTGATAGTAACTGAATGAACAGTAACTGCATCCAGAGTAGTTGTAGTTCTCCAGAAAGCAATTTCTGGAATTCCCTTGGGTATCACACTAGATCCATTTGAGATGTCAGAATTAATCTTTTTATGTACAGTTTATGTACACACCATATTTAGGATGTGCATAAAGCTGCAGCTCATTGAGAGGTTAAGTTTCCTTCCTGGACACAAACTCCACTGCAGTTGCTGACACATCCAGGTGTAGTTTCCAAGTGCTCACAGGCTGGGCACAGAAAGTCAGTGTTGCAGCCAGCCGGATATGCTGGCATATTCCTACTGCTCTGGCCTGTCCAGGTGAGCACACTGAGCAGCCACAGCTGCTTCCTGCGTTGTGAGGGCCAGTAGCCTTGAAGGTCTTACAGCTTTGTCCTACTAGAGCCTTATATTTTGCTGAAAGTGCTGCTTCCTGTGGTTTTCCTCATCAAGGTAACCTAATTTTACAGGGGCATCTTAGCTGTAAGTACCTAATATTTAGTGTGTGGCTTGTGGTGATCCACCTTCTGGTCATGCAGAACTTGCTCTCTCTAAGAGTGCTTCATAAATTTAGTGTAAAAAACTACTATTGGGGTTGCAGGTCAATTTTTTTTCTAGCTAAGATTTTCTAGTTAGGCAGCTCTTCACTGCCATGTTGCGTTTAACGGAGGGTGTTGTTTCAGCAAATATTTTCAAGATACTTTTTAATCAAGACTTTTAAAGGGATATTTACCAGTATGCAGAAAGCAAACCAAATGTTTCATTACCTTTTGGTTTTTTACATTAAGATTATTGTGTAAGAAGTAAAAATTACGAGAAAAAAAGCCCTAAAATGGTCTTGGTTACCTTAGAATATTCTCTGTGCAGGATCAGGTGGTGTTAGGTGTTTTTAATGTTCTGGAGCTCTTTTTCAGATGAGAGTGCATACGCTTAGGATAATAAGTAGAAGTGTTTTCAAATAGCTCAAAGAATTTATGTACATAGACAATTTTCTATCAGAATGGGGATGGTTTCCTCCTTAGTTTTCATTTCCTCCTTCTGTCACTGTTTGACTAATGAGTTTTTTTGGATGCTGGTAGTGGATGATTGTCCTTGGGTTTCGATTTGTGATTAATTTTTGACTTCAGCTCTCATAGCTGAAGTGGTTGTGATATTCTTTAAATTGGCAGCCCAAAAAGGTGGGGAGGGCAATGCCACAAATGTTCAGCAGAAGTCTCCAAACACATTTTTTTTTCCAATAGCAGATGAACAAGGGCACCCCTAATATTTGGGAACCTGGTAAATGCTGCATCAGAAAACATTTAATCTCAAAGTCATATCTGAAAATGTTACTTCTCACAGTGTGGGATGTAAAAGTAAATACTTGTTCACACTTATTTTTGTCTGACTTCAACAGTACATAGGCTTATTTTAACTATAACTGGTGAATGAATTTTTAAATTTATTTTACTTTTCCTGTTCTTAGACATTAGAAGGCTAAATTCCAGACTACAGAATTTTTATATCCACACTTGAAAAAACTGGCAGACATAAGGCTTGGTTCCAACCATTACAGGCATTGTCCTACAGAACAGCAAGAACAGTGAAGTAGCATTGCATCATGTTGGCCTTCTTTGGAGCTTTTTAAAAACTTTTTTAATATACTAGAGGTAGTACAGCAACCCAGCAGCTGTGTGTATTCCTTCCATCAGAATACAGAAAAGTATTTTTCTCTTATATATATGTACCTTGCTTTGACTATGTGTGCTGGTTTGAAAGTAAAACCAGTGAAAGACTCCAAGTCAGAAATACAATTTCGTGGGAGGGAGAAAAATAGGTAAAATAAAATAAGTACAATAATACAACCTGTTAGTCAGGGCGCTGGTAGCAGTCCGGATGAAGTGGTCTCGTTGAAGCAGTGATCCTGTAGAAAAGTCCAGTACCTCCTGTCCTCTGGGAATCCAGCGCGTTGAGGGCCCCCTGTGCTATCCCGGGTTATATCCAGGTGGGAATGCTTGGCTCCTCCCCATGGGAGGAACATCCCACAATGGAATGATGTAATTTCATGAGTCATGCAATGGGTCCTTGATTGCCCATTAAACAGAGATAACTCCCGGATGGGAGTTACCCATGAGTCATACAGCAGAGCATTAATGGGCCCATTAACAGAACATAGTCAGGAGGGCGGGGACAAGGGGAACACTGCCCCACCTGGTTTCAACAGCTCATGAAGATGGTGATAGAATACATACCTTGGGCATATCTTACATTGTAACCTAGGACACTATGATAAAATATCTAGTTCTTTTAACTTATCTTAAAGGAATTGTAAGACATCATTTCTCCATAGCACTGCAATGAGTAAAGGATGAGTAGAAGTTTAATGTGTATGTGCACAGAGAGAAAATTCTGCTGACGGTACAGGAACTTACAGTGTACGTGTATTGATGTATAAAATTTATTTTTTAACATTTTCCAGTTATCTTCTGAAAATGTTATAATAAAGCAACAAAATTTATTTTATTCTTTTAAAATAAATTTCAAGTATGACATATCAGCGTGCAGCTATTTCTTGAGGAAGCTTGGAGGTTTTTTCTACCTTCATTGTATGTTTGTGCTTTGAGGGCTCAAGAGTTGAAACCAGTTTGAGCTACATAAACCCATGCACCTCACCGTGTATTTAGCCTTCAGTATTTTTCCAAGACGTTGAAAGTGCTGGAGAGACATAGCTGGACTTTGTGGCTCTGATGCATTGCCTGTTTTTGTCACTTTTGCTGTCATTTAATTCCAACCATTTTTCTCTATCTACACTTTTGCTATGTTCCTGTACAGCTGAGATTTACTCCTGTATTAGCAGGTGTTTAAAGGTGTTTATTCCCTGCAGCAACCACATTCACTGACAGAAACAAAACCTACTGCAACACATTCATTGAGCCACATAGTGCAGGCTGTCATACTAGGTAATCTATTTATAATGAGCTTTGCACTTATAAAAGGAGGCTGTTTGTCAGCCCTAAAATTAAAGCTACCTTTTCACATAGTGATGGAAAAACTTTAGTTCACCAAGGTACTAATGAAATTTTATGGGAACATTGTATAGGGCCACAGAGTTTCTAAATCCTTTTTGTTGTTCTGCTCTTCTGCTTTTTGGAGATAGCTAGCAGCTGTGCCACCTGTGCAGGATAACTATCCCTTGATCTTTACGCTAGTCAGAAAGTAAAACAGGAGTGAGAACATCTGCTTCCCTCAATCACTCAGGAGCCACTGAAATCTAAGGGGTGTTGATTCTTTCCAACTTTGACTAAGTCTTGAGCTGGAAAAAACTGTTCCGCAAACTCTTTTTTGAACAATTTTCTTTTCCTCTGATGTTTAAAATAGAGGATCCTAAAAACTCAGAAATGAGTGTTGACCTCCCTATCCATCACCACTTCCCCTTTGGTGTTCAGAAGCCATGAAGAAAGGCAGCAATGAAAATACTCTTAAAGTCTGTGCAGCTACAAGTTTTGTTGTTAGTATTTGTTTCACTCTAGGCTGTTCTCCCTTACCTTACTTACCTAATCAAACTTTTCTAAGAAAAGATACTTTTCCCCTCAAGCCGTGCTCATTCAAATACACTTTTGTGAATGTTAGCTTAGTTAATGGTGAACTTCAAAATACATTCATAGTTGCATTTGTTAGCTAATTAAAATAACTGGATTTTCCGCCTAGACCAAGAAGTTTAGAGAAGTTTGATGCTTCACACCGAAAGATACAGTGAAATTTATATATATATATATATGTGTGTGTTTATGGGTTTAAAACTTTTTATCTTCATGTTGGAAAACAGAAAGCCCTTTCAAATTTTATCATGAAGTGGATTTGGTGGTCTCAGTTTGATCTGTATTATTCAGGAGATTAAACTTTAAAAATTTAATTTTTTAGTGCTCTTCTCTTTCTAGTTTTGATTCTTTTTGTGCATAGTTTTTTTCCTGACTCTAAGGGGATGGATCACTGTTCTGACCAGGTTTCCACCTCTTGCAGCTTGTAGACAGTTTTTGATTCAATACGAAAGCATGTAAGGAGTGAAGAAGTTGTTTGCAGGGAGGGTTTTTTCCCCCTACTCTCCTCAGAAAGAAAATAAGTGACCTTTGAAAATCCCTAACAAACTGACAGCTGGATTTATTATGCCAGAAATAACTTGTCCAGACATCAAGGTGCATGTGAGTTTTACATTTAGCTTGCAAGATTTTGAGGTTTAATACTATCGTGAAGTCCCTTAAGATGATATATGTTATGAATTTGGACCAGGTACCAAGAAAGCAAATATACATTTTTGGCATTTCACTTCTGGCTTGAAAAGCAAAAATCCATTGGCCTTGTGTCTTCAATTCTTCCGCTTTCTTTGGTTGTATATATTTCTTTCTTATCTTGCAGATGGAATCAGCACTAGAAAGCCCTTTTCTCTCTTCCTCTTCTGTATGTGGATATATGCAACCATTTCTCCTAATTCACATGTGAACACTGTTAGCTTTATATCCAAATCTTGCATTCTGCTTTTTTGTCTTTTAGCTTAGTTAGGTTTTTTGCTTTTTTATTGTAACCTTTATCAGATTTCTCATTTAAGCTGATTTGATTCTGCCATGGTCTCTCCTTGTATTGTTTTTTCTTTTTCTCTGTTTTAGTGTTCTTGGGTGATTTCTAAAACAGTATTCCTAAGTGTTAGTCCTTTCATCTACTCTAGGTTTTCTTTGAGTTTCTTATTTTCTATTTTCACCTGTTCTGTCTTACACACTACTGATCTTTTTGTGTAGCATTTACAAAAGCAGGCAGTGGCTGATAAGGTAATCCTGTGGTGTCTTCTTTTCTATGTCATCCTCCACCTTGGCTTCATGTCTTTATTTCCTCCTCTCATGTTGCCTTCTGCCTGATGCTTGCTGCTCTTGCTATTTTCTATGTTTAAGTGGCTACCCTTTGCCACACAACATCAACAATAAGGTCAATTGTCTTCATACACCAGAACATGACTTCTGTTTCCTACTGCACCTTAAATTACTGATTATTTTGTCAGTATGTGAAGTTCACTTGTCCCTTCACCTTGTTCCTGTGTACCTGTGAAGTGATTTATGTTACTGTTCACTGCACTGGTACCTACCTTTTCAGTTTTATTGCTTCCCATTTTTAAGATCTTTATGCATCTACATAAATGGCCTCAAGTTGTGCCAAGGGGGCTTAGAGTCACAGAAAGGGTTATAAAGCTTTGGAACAGTCTGCCAGGGAAGTGGTGAAGTAATCATCCCTGTAACTCTTCAACAAAGCCTGTGGATTCAGCACTTTGAGGACGTGGTTTAGTAGTGGACATGGGTTGATGGTTGGACATGATGATCTTAAAGGTCATTTCCAACCTTAATTCTAGGATTCTATACAGATGCATAATATCTCCCAGAAAACTATCCCACACATAAGAACACTTTTCACAAGTTGAATTTGTTTAGAATATCCCACTCTTTTGCCTTCATTTGAAGGTCAATCTTAATTTTTAGTATTTAGTGTTCAACATAATGTTGAAGTTTAACAAAGGTGACTTATAAAAAGCAGCCTTTTCTGTGCTTTAAAACCTACATAACACTTTCTATGTCTCTCATTCCAGAAGAATAGAAAGAAGAAGGGTGTCCAATATCTAAACCCCTTAATTTTCTAGAAAAACATTTGACTTCCACGTGATACTCTTTAATTTTGTTTTCTGAGTTGTGGCAGTATCTCTGTACAAATATTAGCCTGTGTTCTTGAAAGCTGAAAACTTGGATAAAAATGTCATATGGCCTTACCTAAAGATATGGTTACTACAGAGGCAGAGGTCCCCTAGTTTTCTGAAGAAAAGAAAAACACAATACTTCAGCGGGGTTACAAACAATATTTCTTTTCTTCTTGACTTGACCTGGACTGCATCCATTAAAATTTTCCACTCAGTATTGCAACAATTATACATTCATGGAGTTAGTATTCTATGTTTTTTTTCTAGGTTGTGTGTTGAGAGTGAGGGAAGTACTTCTAAACAAAATAGGTTATGAATTCTGCATGAAGTGCCTGAAAACAGACAGATAGTCTCCTTGATACTGGAAAAATATGTTGACCTTTGTTTGTGGAGAAAGGGCAACTGGCTTAGCATGTTTCACAATTCAATTAAAGTGGCATCTAATTTTACAAAATTTACTTTGTATCCTCTAATGAACACATACAAATTTCCAGGGCAATCTTTCTCTTGTAGCATCACAAGGAAATTGTAGATAGATAACAGCCTTTAGCCTTGCACTTGTGCCATATCAACATTTGATTTTTTTTTTTTAACTCTGTTTTCTTTCCCATGTCTTGATATTTGGTTTGAGGGCTTTAAATATGTGTGTGATCAGTCACTCATCATCATCAGAGCCCAGCAAAACAGCTTGTCCTTATGGACATTTGAAAGAAGGCCAGTCTTAGCAAAGAGATTGCTTGCAAGAATTGCCAACAATTAGATGAATTTTTAGAGTGGATATGAAGTCTGGTTAAATGAACATTTCACTTCTTTTAGCAGCTGATTGATTGATTCCAAACAAAAAAAGCAGTGCCATCTGGTCCTTAAAAACTAAGCAGCATTACACATTCCTTTTTAAAGAATTGTATAGCAAAATATTTATGTAATTCACCATTTTTATACATATATACTCATAGAACAATTTATATAAATTATCATTTTTACTTTTTCTTAGCATAAAATTATTTCTTCATATTCAATGTGCATAATTTTTCAAAGGTTCTACATTTATAAGAAAATGTGGGAGTTGCTAGAAAAGGTTCTATCTACAATGCTTATTATTATGTCTGAGCTATTCATCATAACACAATTTGACAAAAAAATTTATGACTTGAAATCAGTATTCAAGGAAAAATTGAAACAAACCTATGTGCTAAATCAATTAAAATTATTCCAGCAAATATTGTGACATTTCAGACCTTGCTGGACCAGCGAATTGTTTCTGTATCTATCTAATAGAGAAACTTCCTAGCTGTGTAGAGACAGGCATTGTATGTCATGAGAAATTTCAGTTTTGAAACTCAGTGTTATTCTGAGTTGTAGTAAAAAATGAGCAATTACAAAATTGACAGAGAGAAAACTCATAAGCTCTTCTAGTATCCCTTGGAAAAAAGCTTAAGTATAAAAGTATGCTGTATCAATAGAAGTAATGAAAACTTAAGAATAAAAACAAAGTTATGAACTATGTTGTAAAAAAAAAATTTAAACATACTCTTGAAAAAGTGTTATTTTTCCTCCCTCTCCCTAGGCTGTTAGAATTTTCTTCCTATTCTGCCTTTTCCTCACATTACAAAAGCAGAAATTATGCGCTGCAAGCTTTTAATTACTTCTATAATTTTGGAAAGATGCTTTGTTTTCTGTGAACCTCAGTGATATTGCTTTGATGTCAAAGGTACAATTCTTTGTGTATAAACAGGATCCATTAGCTGTCCTAAGAATTATTTTCCCCCAAGTTATAATGTTTCTTATTGCTCTGTTTTATTACATTTCAGCTATTTATGAGCTCTCTTGTGAAGCATACAAACACTTGGGCAAAACTTCAAATTACTACTGGATAGATCCAGATGGCAGTGGGACACTGGGACCTTTGAAAGTTTACTGCAACATGACAGGTAACTAACTGCATTGTATTTACTAATTAAGTTGGTTGAAGGGGTATTTGTTTTGTGGTGTCTTTTTAAATGTAATTAGAGAAAGAGGCTGCTCATATTTCGTATTTCTTGTTAAAAGAAAACTACTAAGAGCTTTTCATCTGGGATCATCAAATCTGCAGTCACTATTGAGGAAAGAATGAGCAAGTCAGTAGGAAATCCATTTAATAAGCTTTTTGTATCACACCTATTATTCTTAATAGGTCTTTGTATCCTCAGTGTTGCATCATTAAAATTTTTTTTAAAGATACACAAAGAAAGAAAAAATAAATATGGTTATTTACCAAAACTGTTGTATATCAACTTAGTGGAGTACAGTAGTATCGGTTGCTCATGGGGTGTTGTAGAAGGCATCTTACCACCACAGGCAGGGAATAGAAATTAATTACAGAAAAAGCAAAACGTTTGAGTTTTCTTTACTGTCTGTTTTGTCTTTTTAACTAGAGATGTCCTTCTAACACCAGTGAAACTCTGGAGATAATATATATAACTACACTAATTTGTTTTGATTTTGTTGGGTGTATTATTTAATGCTTTTAAGACTAGTTTTGTATTCTCAACAAAATTATCGAATCTTAGTCATCTGTGTTGCCATGACGAGGCAGGAAATAATGAAATGAATAATGATAATGAAAAATAGGGCAATTTTCTGCACTGAGAATGTATTATTTCTTCATTCTGTTAATGCATAGCAGTTGTTTCAGCATTTTTTTCTGATATGAAATATTGGGTAGCTGATAAAAGAAACATACTCTGACTTTCCCCAAATGTCTGCATAGGAAGTTTGAATTTCGTTCTGTTTGCTTTGGAAATCTGGCATATGCCTGAGTCCTCAGAGTCCATCATCAGCAACGTGAAGGTATAATAATAGGTTGAAATACTGTCTCTGACTTTTTAGAGATCACAGGTTCTGCAGCTCCCACAACTCTTCTGGAGGCAGAAATCTGGACATATCTGGGCCTGCAGGATGGATTTTACTCAACTTGGATGGGAGAGATGGGGAGGAATGCATGGCACATGCCTCAGACCCCAGATCAGGTGCTCATAGTTAGCCTCTTGGAGAACAGAATACCACTGTTCCATGTTGCCATTTATGTCTGTGTTTGTATAACAAATGCATGCTTACAAAGAAGCCTGGTCTAAGATCTGCCAGTGCTGTCAGTCCTGTTTGGACTGGAGAGACAGGCCAACCCATCTGTCCTGAGACACAGGTGTAAAGGCACTCTTTCAGATCCTGAGCCATTTAGAGCTTTTTAAATCATAACTAGCACCTTGAACGGCATCAGTAACTAATCAGGCAGGAACTGCAGGAAACAAGGCCAAGAATGCTATCATTTAAGTGATTTCTGCTATTCAGAACTGCTGTGTTCGGTGCTGGCTATAGCTTTTGGTTACTCTTCAAGGGAAAATTTGTAAATTAAAAATATACCACCCTAGTGGAGTTAGACACAGAAAAGTACACCCATCCAGCACTGCAGCATTGCTCATTGTGTTAAATATAAAAATACAACAGGTCCTAGTAGCTTATTCAACACTGTGGGGGGAAAAAAGGGTGAAGTAAAAGTAATAATTTTATTTAAGTAACATTTCTTATCTACAAAACAATCTCAGAGTATATAAATGTGACCTTTTCCTAACCAGTGCAAGGAGATTGTGAACATTAGGATGCATGATTTAATTCACTTGGATATGAGGCATGCTGTGGAAAAATGCAGTTTTCTGTTTTAACTGGATCACTCTCATCAGCAGCTCTTTGCTACAAGAAAAAGGCAATTTGCACTAATACCCATATGAATGTTTCAGTTTTAAAAATAAAAGCCTAAAACAACCATTTCTTCACTACAATGCAAATGACTGCAAGAGATATGGGAAAACTGATGGAAAGTAATTTTAATCTGTGCTTCTAAAACTGACAGTTGTTCCCAGAAGAGTAAAGCTCATCACCTGTGTACTTATTGTGTAATGTCTATATGTTGCAACTCCCACAGTTTTTGTTTTCTTTTGATTAGTGGATATCTAAGGCACTAAGGCTCGAGGGCAAAGAGCTACAAGTTTAGGAGAAATTTTACAACACCCTAAATCTTTTTCTGAATCTATATAACGTATTATCAGCAATGTGCACACCAGTGAAGGGAAGGAGGTTACTTGAAGACTTTGCTTTGCTTCATCAATAACCCTGTTCTCTAGAACTCTGTAGCAAGATAGCAATATGATACATATCTTCTCATGCAACAGAAGACATGAAAACATGCATGCCAGAATAAAAGAAGAATTCTCAAAAAAAAAAAAAAAATAGTATCTAGCTTGTGCTAGTCTATGGTGTTGCTAGAACTTAAAAAAAAAAACAAACCTTAAACAAGCTGGATGACAATTAAATATTTTTCTGTGAGCATAAAACTAATTAATCTACAAATTTAGCTATGTTGAATGGTATGTGGAGTCTGCTAAATGAAAAAAATATGGCAAGTTAGTGTTTTCTTATTTTAATAGAGATTCCTAACTATATCTTCTTCTCTAGTCTGAGTCAAATCTAAATGTTCCTGTTCTTCCACTATGTTAAACAAACATCTCTATATTAAATTACTACTCAAGATACTGATGCACATTTTAAATTTATCTTCCTTCATTCAGGTGAAGCTAGCAAGTAGAGAACATTTTAATGACTAAAAATGTGAAGTGCAACTTGCCAGTTCCATTCCTTGACAAAGCAAGTCCACAAAGTTGCCAAAGTTAATAGCAATCTTTGCAAGACAAGGTGGCTTAAGAGCTTTGTATTCCTATCACAATTACTGTAGTATAGTTTTACTGGAGTAAAGTGTTGGATAGTAAGCTTCACTCTCACTTGACTGTAAGCCTTCTGGGGCAAGGACAATATCCTGAAAAGCCACTGAAATTGTTTGTTGGGAAATTACGTCTTTAGCCCTCTAATATGCTGTATCACAAATATTGAGCCACAAAATGCATCATTTCATCGTTATATCAGCATTTCACCTACAGAGTCTATAGTTAGAAAGCATTAGCGTACCCAAATGTGCCAAATAGTATTAAAAATAAAGAAAAAGAGAAAATTGTGGTGCAGAAGACAGCTGTCTGGGAATATTTCTGGGCATAATCCATATCCAAATTTACTGTGTCTTAATTTAGTAAACTGTCACACACCCCCCTTCACAGATGTTGCTGTGGTAACTAAAAACTGTTCTGGTTTCTAAATTGTGCCGGTGATTCAATAGTGCAGTTGAAGTCAGAAATATGTCATTACATGTGCTCCCCACAGCAGTTCATGGTCTCTACATGCAACTGTTTTAATAGAAATCACCAAGCTCCTCCCTCCAATTCTCTTGTCCTTGCCTTCTCCAAATAAAGGTTGTACTTGGAGCTGCGTTCTAATGCTGAAGAGGAACAAAGCACTTACATTTTATGTCCTCACAGTGGAATGAAGATATTTGAGATATCACGTTCAAACTATTTCTGATGCAATAAAGAAGTTTTTCAAAATCTAGGGCATTGACATTTATGTTGTGCAGTTTTCCAGTTATCTGTAGGAACTATGTAAATTTTAGGAAGCTTTTTTTTCTTTGCTTTTCTTCTTTCTTTGTTTTGAAATCAGTATTGGAAATGTGTAGGGGTAGAAAGTCAGAGCTTTTCAAAGTAATGGACTTATGGGAAAAGTATTCCTTGATACTGCGTTGTGGCACAGTGTTTAACCATTAGACTGCTTTTCAAGTTTAGCCTCTTTTGTGGCTGAGGTCAACACGGAACTCTTTCAAAGCTCTCTCATCTTACCCTCTTTCAGAAGCAGGTCCACAAGGCGAAGTTAGACTCTGCATTCAAACTGGTTTTTTTCCAAAGTTGGAGGGTTGCTCTTTCAGTTCCAGTTTGACCTTTCCTGTTTTCTCCTTAATTGTCATTAGAGCAGTAGCTGCAGTGGAAAGAATTGCTCTTTTAAGGTATTTGTTAGAATATCTTAACATCCTAAATTTGTTAGTGCAAAGTTTGAGTATATTGCAACTTCATTCCATGCTCTGTATAATATTTCTGAATCTCTAGGCCTGATTCCTTTTCTGCTGACACATTTAGTTTCAGCCCCATTGAGAAAGACACAACAAATAAATTGATTACTCCCCATTTTTAGTGTTTCTTTTTCTCTGTTTGGTACCAGGAGGGTAGGGGAAAAGTGTCAAATAACTAAGATTATTAAGATCTTACCTTGCCTATTTGTCCTGCAAGAATTTTTAGAGTGAGGAATAAGTAAAGGAACAATGCCAAGGGACCATAAGGGCTGAGTTGTTTATCCTAATGGCTGAAAGCAATGTCAGTGGGAGAGGAAGATCAGCATTCCTGTAGTTGCTTGAGGCTTTAAGCTGAGGAGAGGAAAATCATAGCCTGCTGTTTCCAGTGCTTCATCACTTAGACTACTGATGCAAAGTAGAACTGAAAGGTTTCCTAATGTATTTTACCAGAAGATGTGTCAGTTAATTCTTTCTATTGGTCCTGAAGTCTTTATGCCTCCATGATGCAGCTTTTATCTCATTTCAGGATCCAAATAGCTGCAAGCATGATGGCTCCATTTGAGTGGTACTTAGCCTATCTCCTTTCTAGTACAATTTGTTTGCCTCAAGCTGCTCATCTTCGAACAGTTTGAGAAATCATTATGAGTATTCATAGCCTGCCTCATTAAGGTCAAATGTACGAGATGACTTCTCTACCCACTCTCCTCTTTCCCTTCTCTCCCCTAATTTTTTTTAACAGAAGTGGCACATATAATAATTACTGCAATGGCTTTGTGAGCAGATATTGAACAACCACAACTGTTATATCCTGTGATTTTTCTCTCTTCTCTCTAAATAGTGGGTCAATGGAGTGCCTTACACTGTGATATATGTAGAAACATATGGCATGGATATAAGTGTGCTGTCACTACATCCTAAGTAAAAGTGCCCTAGAAGCAGTAAATGTTTGATTCTGTTGCTCACATCCACTCTCAGATGAGAATTCTTACCTGAGAACTGCACTACTGAACTTCCAAGGTTCCACAACTTTTATTCATGCATATATACATAAGTATATTAAGAAAATGTGAAAAAAAATAGAGCAATTTAATTCAATAAAGATTTAAGAAGAAGTTAATATTTGTTAGTTGTTAACTAGAATAACATGAATTGATACATATTTAAAGGCAATAAACAAAATTTTGTCATTGGACAATGCTAAGTTGTTTAATGACAATTATAGAGACCTTACCTAGTGTGATCTCATTGCAGAAAGCTTTCAATAATAA
Organism: Donacobius atricapilla; assembly: GCA_013397315.1. Classification (NCBI taxonomy): domain Eukaryota; kingdom Metazoa; phylum Chordata; class Aves; order Passeriformes; family Mimidae; genus Donacobius; species Donacobius atricapilla. The sequence goes on along the minus strand of WBMY01002351.1, from coordinate 1,761,309 downwards.
TATTTGTCCCTTGCCTGAAATAGAGGAAGAAAAAAATGTCTTCATTGTCTCAATTCTTACATATGAAATGAAGTTTTTATTTCTAACACCATCTCCTACGCTTTTCTTTCCATTGTAGAGGGTTTTGGGGAGGCTTTTTTAATAGTCTGTCAGTCATTTTTTCAAGTTAAAATTACATTTGAGAGGTATAAAGAGGAAAAAAATATTTAAAATTATTTGGGGCTGTTATTGCAGGGTATCCAAGCTTGTTTCCTTGCAGATGAAGCAAGAGCAGAAACAAACAGAGCAGGAAAAAAAAAAAAAAAGGGAAAAGTATGTCGGCATTTAGCACACCTTTTTGGTTGTTTTGACTTATCAAGCTAGACTGTCTGTAAAAAAATAAGGGAGAAAATTTACTGAGAAAGAAGAAAATAGTCATTGAAGCATCAGGACATCATGTCTAGAGGAGCATCTCTGACGGCAGACTTTCTTCCTAAGGTGAGTTGATCTTCTAAGCATCAGAGTAAAATACCAGACCCATGAGAAACCTGGAAACAGAACAGACTGTTTACATCTTTGCCTGCCAAATTGGCTGAAGCATCCTGCATCTCAGCTTTAGTTCATTGATTATATTTTTCATCTGCTCTTATTTACAAGGCCTGCCCTTTTTATTCTAAGTTTCATTGGTACATATTTTCATTTGTAATCGGCTTTTCTCGTTCTTGTTATTTTCAATTTATGTCAAGTTTGGCTTTCTTGCTTGTTGTGCTACTTTAATGTATTTCAGCAAACTTGACTAGTGTATTTTTCCCCCTAGTGGGAACACAGTACTGACTTGTTACAAAAGTGATTGTGGTTGTTTTGCCATCTGGATAAAACTTTCCACTTGTCCTCAATCAGTTGACAGGCTGTAATTTTTAGCCTTTACTTGGACTCATCTTGATTAGATGCAGCTTGCTGTCTGGGATCCTTGTGAAATAAATCAGGATGTTTTTCTGTTGGGTTTGTTGGGTTTGCCTCAGGTTATCACTAAAAGGTGATGATGTTGGGCACCTCTGTGCTTGGCAGTTCTTTGAGTTTGACTGGCTAAAGCCACTATCTAGATGGCAAGGAATGAGTTGTCACTCAACAGTCTGTTGCTGTGCCCTGTTGACAGCATGTCAAGTTTGTCATATTGTCAGGCTTTTAAGGATAGAAGAGTAAGGGCCTACAGCCTGGTATTAAGGTCCATGGGCTTGTGAAAGTTTTTTTACTTATCTTACATGAATTTCATTACTTAAACACACACTGCTACAGAAACAGCTTCCACACAGAGATGAAGGTTCTAATAATCTCAGGGCTCATCATAATATAAAATCGTAGAATTTGGAGAGAAGGGGGAAAAAAAAAGGTTGTGAATCAACACCTAGTGATTTCATTAAACAAAAATGTGTAATAACAAAAATGTGATGTCCTGACATTAGGGTATGAGTAAATCATGCTACATTTGCATGATCCTAAATAATGTTGGAATATCTCTAGATGTTTTCTGCAGTCACCCCTGCGTGTGTAGAAAGTGAAAAGCTACCCCTGTTTGCAACTGCAGAGAAAATATCTCAGCCATAAAACAAAAAAATATCATGTGGAGTCTGCCTCCAGGGCAAAGTTCTTGATTTGCTCTGTTTCAGAAGAGAACAAGCCTTATCATTGCCACTCAAGGTGGCTTCTTAAGTCACAAATGTAATAGAAACATTTCTGGCTACATTCCTGTAATTCTCCCTCACTTTTTCTGCCCCACTTGAAACTCTGAAGCATTATATAAAGATATATATGAATAAAAAGTATGTCATGTCATCATCTTAATGCATTTCAGATGTTCATATGGAGCAAACATCCATACATCAGGCATAAGATGGCTAAATGTGTAATGACCTGAAAGCATGAGAACAAATTGGCTTTTGAGAGTGAGACAGCAGACTTAGTTGAAAATAAAGCAAAAATCTTTATTTTCCTGAATTATTTGGACAAGAGAAGCAAAAATATCCTCACATCACCTGCAATCAGAAAATATTCCTCATTTGTTGGAAACCAAATAAGAATACAACAATCCTTTTTAGAATTCTGCGCATTGCAGGATGTCACAAGCCTATATTTCAAGAAATACACCCGTAACTGGGGGAATAGAAAAAAGGGATGGTTGGAAATAAAATAATGATCAGTACCATCTAGCTCAAACTGTTATTGTGAATGTTAGAGGCAAATATTTAGCTCTGAATTCACTCCCACACACTTGTTCCCTACTGGGGATGTAAGGAACTTGGCACAAGCTGCTTCAGGCCAGTGACATGCTTCAGTATCCCTAGAAAATTGCTCCTGTAGAGAATATTATTGAAAGGCCAAACAAAACTTGTGTTTTCTGTAGAACTTTTATTATTGCTTTTGTTGAGAAAATTTAGGTCAAGTTAAGGCTAGACAGTTAAATTACCCCTGAAATAGTGAGAGTTGGTAGTGGTGGTTTGCAAATTTTATTTTATTGTGATCATACTATTTTCTCAGAGTTTTCTGTTGTTTTGCGGGGAGGGGTATAGATGACGTGAGGTGTGTGTTTTTACGTACTCTTTATATCACTGCGGAAGCTGCTCTATGTTTCTGTGGGCTTTGAGCTGTACTGCCTCAAAGCCTGGAAGGCGTGAGTCACTAAGTTCATGAGGGAATCATGGTATACAGAAATGCTTCCCCATATGTCCTTCTCCCCTGCTGCTTCCTTGCCCTTAATCAACAGTGCAAAGAACATCTTCTCATCAAATCCTGTCCAGGGCTGCCTGTTATTGACTGCTGCTATTGTCTTGTCTTGTTGATGGTGGAACAAGGAAGAACACCATTTACCTGTTCAGAGTGTTGCTGCTATTGATAATTTTTCTGAAATTGAAATCAATGTAGCTAAATGTTCAAAGAGCAGATTAGCTAAAAGGAAACATCTAAAATCCTGTTCAGACCAAAAATGGTCTATTAAGTTCACTCATTTCTGAAATAGATAGTCAAGTGATGAAAAAATTACAGGCAATTACTAGGAGTGAAAAGAGATTCATTGATTCATTCCACTCAAGAATTTCCAAACAGCATTCAGGGTGCAGTGCTGCCACCCTGATGTGTAATTTTCTAAATAAATTTGCTTAGAAGCACAGGGAAGTTGTTTTGTCACTACTGCTGCTAAAAATTCTCAGACCTTCTTTTATGCTCTGAAAGACAAGTTTTAAAAAGAAATTGCTTGGGCAATGAATAAGCTGCAGAAGATATCCATTTTGATCTGTACTTACACATCTAGGGAATGCACTGCTGATGCAGTTTCCCCAGGCAGGTAGGAGATGTAGGGAATGATTTTCCCATATCTCCCTCCCAGGACTTCCTAGTAAGTGAATTAGTATAGATTATGTAAGATTTTGAGTGTGAAGTGTTATGAAGTATTTGTGCGAAGGCTGTCTTTGAATGCTCCTAGAAGACCCCAAGATTATTTATGTGTTTGCTTTTTTCACTTAAAATTAGTCTTATTGCTTTTCTACAAAAAAAAGGAACAAATGTACAGTAACTATAATGTGAACCTACAGACAATATTTTTACTAATTTCAAGAATGGGCTCTCAGTACACATTTTAGGGCAGCACCAGAAGTATGCTGTAAACTCTCCCCTCCACCTCTTCCACATGGTGGGAAAAAGACTGAAGGGAGATAGCAATGAGGGCAAAAATGACTTGAATTTTATATCATTTGGAAACTGGTTTTTTTTTGTTTGGTTTTTTTGGGTGTTTTTTTTTGGGGGGGGGTGTTTGGGTTTTTTTGGTTTTTTTTTTAACTTCAAGGTCACAGAAATTAGCCCTTCCCCTGAAAAATATGATAGCCAATCCGAAAGTGTTATGAAGAGACCACTTAGATCCATTAAAACCAATAAGGAATTTTCCTGGAAGAACCAGACTTGGTTGCAACCTACTGAGATTATCCCTTGCCCCACAGCAGCAGAAAGTGAAGAACAGTTGAAATAAGTTGGATACCACTTAAGAACAAACTAATGCTAGCATCCATATGGCTTAGTGAAACTAGTCCCACCAACATGACGATAGGATGAGCTGTCAAATGTTGTATAGTGAGTAGGGAATATCTACAGCCAGACAACTTCTGGAGAATATTTTTTGATTTGGAATGGAAAGATGTAGTTACAAACCACGTCTCTTGTTCAGAAAGTCTTAACTGACAGGTGTAAGGTTCTCCTTCCTCTTGTGTACCTGGAAGCCAAGTGTTCCAATGTCAGAGATCTGGGTTCGCTTTTATTATGCTCAGAATTCACATTATTATGAGAATTAACATGCTTTTTATGCTTCCTGCTTTAGAGTTTTTTTCCATTTGCCAAGCCCAAGTTTTTCTTTCTTCAGGAGGTCTGTAAATATTGGCTTTATCTAATCTGTTTCAGGATATGCTTCCCTGTGTGAGAGCTATTGAGGTAATAATCTTCCATTATCCTAAATGAGATTTATTAGACTAACTCTGCACACACTGAAGCATTCAATAGTAAGCAAGTAAGGAAAATTGGTGTGAAGAAATTATCTTCCTAAAATTTTTTTTGTGGGTTTTGCCAAAGCAGTACCCTATGCCTTGAGATGATATTCCTCCAAAGAGAATAACTTTTTTCTTCACTTTGGGATGCACTTTTGCATCACAAATGGAAATCACAGTAGATTTTCTTTCAGAGCAGCATTTGCTGACTATAATGGAATAAGCTTGTCAGTAGTGATAAAAAAATTAAATATGTTTAATAGCATGTCAGTAGTAGGAAAAAATAGTCACAAAGCAATTGGAAATGGCAATGTTATAAACTATTGTGATGGATACCTAGGATCATTGCTCAATTGGATTCCTTTTTTCCTTAGGGAAAAAGTAGACAAGAATTGGTTCTGACAGAGACATGGATGTCCCATAGAAGCTGACTTAGCTCTCCAAAGCCCAAGTGTGCACTGTTTGTGGGTGTAGGTCAGACATACTTCTGCCAGAAGCATTTTTGTACTAGAAGATGCATTATTGCCAATTTTGTTGTAGTAATTACCACAGAACTCAGCTGAAATGGTCAGTCTTATTTGTGTTGTACAGTGAGAATCTGATGAACAACCAGCTGAGCCAATTGGACGCTAACCAAAAAGTGGACTAAGACTATTCATGTGACTGACATCTCTACTAGGCAGAGTAGAAACAACTGGGGCAGATTCATACATATTTCTGGTCAAGATTTATTAGCAGAAGGACTTACTTATGAACTTGCATTGTGCACTGGCATGAACATACATGGCTTATCTCATTGCATAAACCAAATTACTTGGAAATTACAGATCTATGGGAAATAAAAACTACCGAAGAAAAGGCACTAACCTACTTAATTACTATTAATATTCAGAGGAGCTGTCTGACATTTCTACAGTCTTTATCACTGTGTCCTGGAGCTCTGAGTGGCTGTTTCACTTCTACCTGACACTTTTGCCAATGTTCCAGATTTTTGCTACAACTGTTGTATTACTATAAAGTATTAATTAATGTGTTACTTAATGCCTAGCTGTATGTAAACATATACTTTCAAATGTTTTGCAGGGCTTTGTGGCATCTGCAGTGGCAAAGAAGCACTGCACATGCCAGAGACCAGCAAATGACATTTTGCTACATCAGAGATAGAAGAATCAAATTAGAGTAGCTGGAGTTTCAGCCTTCTTCTTGGATAGAGGTCACTAATCAATCTTATGGGTTTTAGTAGTACATGAAGTGCCAAAACTAGGCAGTTTTTCAAGATTAAATTTTAATATTTTCAAATCACATAATGTTTTTTGAAATTGTAGATAGAACAAAGGTAATTTCTCTTGAAATGAATTCTGTTCCTCCCCTGTCCTTATGTTTCTAGGCCTGGGAAATGTCTTCTATTAAGTCAGTTGCTAACACTTGGTTAAAATGTATTTTAAACTAATATTTTAATACCAACATCAGTATGGAGTCTCTTCTGGTTCCCTTTTCAATAATACTTTTTGCTTCATATGGTCTCTAAGTCATTTCTTCAGATTCATGAATGAGACTGCATGTGGAGCAATTGTCAGTATTATCTATGTGCTTTTAAGCAAATTGAAAAGTAAACTTAAATCCTGGCCCAGACCTGTGGATGTCTTGAGGTAGGCAGTTCTCTCAAATGGTCTGTCCAGTTGTCTCTGTATTAAATTCCAGGCTTTATGTAATGTTTTATTTCTTTTAGATATGTATGGTTTTTAGGTTTGGAGTTTTTTGTTTGCTTGTTTAGTTTTTTTTAAAGGCAATAGAAGGACCTTTATTTTTCATTTATTTGCAACATATTCTTATGCCGGAGTGACTATCTGCCAAGTGACAGCAATATAATAGATTTTGAATAAGAGAGGACTGTTCACCCCTTTTCTATATATTGCAAAGATTTTTCTATTATTAGGAAATTCTTGAAAGCTTTACATTTTTGATATTTTGCTTTTGTTGAATTTAGTGTTCACTGAATTTTAGCATTGACATTTTAATTCCAGACGTTTTTATAGATGGCTTTGCTTTTGGGATCCAATCTTTTTTCATGGCCTAAAAAATTCTACAAACAAAAGCTGGTTTTGTATCTAAAAACTGAGATTAGTTTTGGTTCTTGAATTAATGGTGGAAGCCTTTTACTTTGTGATAAATTTCCTGAGCTATCCAGTCTGAATGTTTAAGGCAATTTTACTCACTAAGTAGGTACTCAGTAGATTACATTATAGTGAAATTTCAGCTCTACTGAAATGTTTGAGTTGCAACATCACCTACTCTGAAACAGTTTTCTGGATACTAGAGATTAGGAGACCTCGCTGTAGGTAAGTATACTAATGTTTGGTAAGGAAGTGTGTCTGAATCCCCCATGCTCTCTGTGTGCGTACTTCATGCAGGGGAAACCAAAAGCTTTGCTTTCATCTCTGGCATCCCTACACCCAAAGCAATGTATAGGGTAAAACCCCCCATAGTCACGTTGTCTGAATGTCCAGATTACTTTAAAGGGACACACAGCAGCTGTGTACAGTGCAAGGCCAGCAAGGGAGGGACAGGTCCCTGGGCAGAAAGACTTGTACTGCTCGTGTGCTCTCCCAAGACCCTGGTGACTGCCCACTTTGTAGACCACTATCCATTCTCAGGAAGCTGTAGGGAGCAGTGAGATCACCCCTCAGCCTCCTCCTCTCCAAACCAGAGAAGCCCAGTGCCCTCAGTCACTCCTCAGAGGATACTCCATCTCCTTCCCAGCTTTGATGTCCTCCTGTGAATGCACTCAAGTATCATAATGCTTTTTTTTAAATTATGGGGCCCATAACCTCACACAGTACTTAGGGAGAGGCCACACTGGTGCTAAATACAGCAAGATCATCACTTGTTTTGACTGGCTGGTGGTGCTGTGTTTGGTGCACTCCAGGTGGAGGTTTGCCCTCCTACCTGCCAGGGCACGTGCTGCTGGCTCCAGTTGAGTGTCCTGTCAACCAGTACCCCCAGGCCCTTCTCTGCAATCACTCCTCTCCCAGCCTAGACTTGTGTCTGCTGTTGCTGTGTCTCAGGTGAAGAACCCAACATTTGCTCGTCATATTGCATGCCATGGACGATTACCCAGTACTCCCTGAAAGAGTCATCAACACCTCCCAGTTTAGAATCCTCCACAGACTTGCTCACCTTGGATTCAATTTCTGCATTCAGATCACTGATGCAAACATGGAACAAACTGGCTCTAGGATTGCACCGGTGATCAGAGGAACACCACTGATCACTGGTATTAAGGCAGATCTAACCCCATTCACAACAAGCCTTTGAGCCCCACCCTTCAGCCAGTTCTTCACCCAGTGGACCATGAATGTGGGGTTTGAGGGGGTTAGGGTATTTTCCTCCCCTTTTTTCTTTTCCTTTTCCACCTCTTAGTCCGTGGATAAGTCTCTTTTAGAGAAGCAAAATGAAACCTTTGACCCATTGAATTCATTGGGGAAATTTTGTGTCTACTTTTCCTTATGCACCACAATTTTGTGTATATGTGTATTTTGAATTGTTCTAATAGTATGGAAGAAATAAATATGCATAATCAGTTATGTAAGTTGCAGACCAGCATTTCGAAATCTGCAAGGAGATGGATTTCTGCAGCTTCTCAGAGTGTAACAAAGTCAATAGCTTCATAAAAACTCAGCATTTGGTTCAAGTATTTCACCATCTGTAGTGGGTAATATTTAGAAGTTAAACAATGAGAATTATCTGCTATAGTGTGCACTTACTATACGTATGTACATATATGTGTCTGATGGGCAAGGGGAACTTCATAGGCTTTTCGAATGTCACTATTTTAATTTGATCTATGGGTAGTTTAATTGTTCTTGGAGAACCCTATGGAATTCAGAGGGCTGCCTATTTGTTTGTCTTCTTCAAGGAACTAAAATTCCTATTTGTTGGCTATGGGGAAACCTAATGAAATAAATAGCAAAGTGGTTAATAATTAGAGAAGGCACTTGAAGACCCCAAAGTAGTTGATTGTTAAATGGTTTCCATCACAGTTGAAAATTTCACTTCAAGTATTTATTTTATTCCAGACATCATCTTTTTATATTATGATGGAGAAAATACTTAAAATTCTAAATAAAATGTAGTCAAACAGCATAGTCACCAGGAAGGTTGCATGAGGTACATGTGTACTTACCAAGAAAAAAGATTATGAATATGCAAAGAAGAGTGATGGACAGAGGGCAAAGGGTAAGCCCAGGCCAAGCAAGCTGGAGAACATGGATAAGCTGTAATTGACTTTTGCAGGAATCAGTTTGACCATATTGTGGAATTTGTCTGTTCTAGTGTAGTATTCTCCATAACCTCTAAATATCAGACTGATGAGTGCGAAGAGATGTTCCCTTGCAAATTTCTCACTGTTCTAGTAAATGTTTTGCTGTTTTAATGGTTGGTTTCCATATATATTTGGTACCTCAGTAGGAGTAGAGACAGTTTAATACCTCTTTTTCCAGATAACGATAGAGCAAAACACTTAGCTATTCAGTTCTGTTGAACTTGAACTACAATGTTCAGTTATGAAAAATAGTGAATTTTTCAGCATCTCAGAATTATTAACTTAAAATATATTATTTCTACATAAGGAGATATGTTAAATTTATTAATAGATGGTGTTATATTTCTGAGTGGTTTTGGAGTATACAGGATAGTATATGAAAAAGAAAGCAATATTAGATCTAATAAAAAAGCATCTTCATTTTCACGTATGCCACCCTCTTCTCCAAATTCTGTAGTGTTTTCTGTATGCTGTGATTTCAGTATTGAGGCATAAAAAGAATATTCAGGAACACTAGGTTTATGGAAATAGACATATGCCTGCATTATGTCTCAAGAGCCCTATGTTAGAAAGAGCTTTCTGAAAGCAAGAATCTGTTGGATATCTGCGAACAGGATACCAGCGAGGCAGCTGGTGCAGCACTGGGCTTTCTTAGAGTGTTGTTTTGACTCTGCACTGTCTTTGTGCTGTATGATATTTAGGGTGCAACTTTTACAGGTGCCAAGAAGAGTTGGAGTTTCTGAAAAAGCTAATTTGTATTTCTTTAAGAGAAACATTTGTATAAAAGCACTCCATTCCCTTAGGTGTAGATAAAGGAATGTTGCACGGTTGTCCTGTGCAATGGGTCATGGTGTTTTAATGGTAGTCCTGAGATGACAGGGAAAGAGAAGGCATCCTTTGTCTACAAAGTGAAAAATTTAACATTCAAGAATTTTCAGAAGTTAAAAGTTTCTTATTGGTCTAGCATGATCTTTATTGCCCATTCTTATAGTACTTTTAATTCTTCCATTAGAAGAATTATTCTTGTGAACTTTACTACTCATAAGTGCAAATGGGATAATTGTCTTTCCTCAGGACCAAGCTGTGCCTTTTACTGTAAACTAGCATAGAATTGAATGGTTTTTTCTCTTCTACTGTCAAATTTAGGTTGAGACAGAATGAGATCATAACATTCAGAATAGGAAAATTTTTTGAGCATACTTTATTGAATTTGCTGACTTTGCTATGAAGTCTGATTGACTTTTTCTTCTCTCCTAATGTCACTCTGGGCCACATTTCATAGCACAAGTGTACTAAAAATTTTCATAGAATGTCTTTTAAAATAATGCATGGCATGGTAGTTTAGTATAGAATTCAAGTCATGCTTGGTTTGAGATTACAAATAAAGACATTCAAGATATCAAAATTCTTCTGTCACCACATAACTAAACTTCATTCTACTGTCCATCTTGTCTATCCAGTGTCAATGTTTTTTGAATTATCTAAAGAAATTTTAGCACAGTTGTCAAAAAATACAGGGAACGTGATTTTGCACTAAACTGTATATAATGGTAGTTTTAGTTATTTAATTAGGCAATGCTTGGGTTTATGCAGTAATTAAAATGGGATTCCTAAATTTAAATGCGGCCAATATGATTCAGAATAATGATGAAATAATTGCAAACTACCCAGAACATCCACTAAAATTTGGAAGCGGAAGTTTTCCAATCTGGAGGCACCTTTGAAAGAAAAATAGGAAGTTATTCAGGAGGTTGCCTGACATTCAGTTTAGTGATGCAATAATTAGAAAGGGTACTTCAGCACACTATATGCCTTCGTCTGTCTGTCTATGGAGTGGGGTTAGCAGGATGTGAGAGAGTGGAGTATGTTTTTCTAGAGAGAACTAAGCTGGATCACTGAAGAGTATAGTGAGGATTCATGCACTTAGCTGATGGTGGAATGGAAGGTAAGGGGAGGTTTTAGTGGTAGCACTTGAGACCTGCATTAGTCCCTTTCTGTCTCTCCATGAGAATAGAAAGTCAGCAAGAACAGCTCAGGAAATTGTTTCTTATGCTCCAAGCTAACATAGTGAAAGCTTTGAAGAGCCATTTTCTTCAAGATATCCTTTGAAATATATTTTTTTAAAACTGCTACTTTTTTTCAGTGATTCCATGAAGACCTGTTTGGGATCATAGCTAAAGGATTGTGCTTTGTTGCTCTGTAAAAGAAAAAATCAGACAGTATTTGATTTTTTTTTTTGCATGCATATACTCCTATGATATGCTAGAATGAACTGAAAAATACTTTAAAGGAGACATATTTGATCTTTCGGTTTGTATAACACTTGTTTATATATGAGGTTGCTCCTCAGAAAGTAAAATCAGTTGTTGATCTTCAGTTATTGAACTGTTAAAAAAGTTTTCAGCCCTTGCCCATACTCTGTTCACTGTGCTGAAAACAACCACAGTGTTAATTCTTTTATGTCCTTTGTTCTTGACTTTAATGTTCCTTAATCTAAACTGAACTGCAATTGCCATCTGTTAGACCAGGCACTCAAATGATCCGAGTCCTCCTTCATATGGCTATACTGTATCTCATTATTTATTGTTCCTTTCAATATAGCATTATTTTTAAACTCCTGCTTCTAATAACACCCATAGGAGGTAATTTTTGATATTAGGGCCCAAATCAGATTTAATTTTTTCCCCCAGGCAATGTTTTTCAGCATAACAATACCTGTTGTTGCAGTCTTTTTTCTCTGAAGGTACAAGTGATCTCTATTCTGTTTCTCAACATACTCTTGTCATTAGATTTTCACATACAACTATGTTGAATAGTTCAAAATCATCTCTAGTAATCCAGAGAATTCATCTTCTACTTGGTACTTCTCTAGTGTCCCTTGAGATTTCTAACAAGTTGCATTGGAACTGCCATTTCATTATCACTTCTCTGGAAACTTTTAGTTCCCTGAAAATTCTATTTTGGTAACTTCCTTCCACTCTATTTTGTAAAGTATCTGACTTTATCTATTATAAAATTATTAGAAAATTATATCATTCAATAATACTGTAAGGTCACTAAATAAGGTTTTCTCCTTCCTGAATTGTTATGAAAGAGACAATGTAAATACAAGGGAAGTGTATTACCTCACAAGACACCATCATAAGTGAAAAAAACCTTAGGAGTCTTGGTTAAATTTGAAGGTTCATTATTATCTTGATCAAGAAACAATGAAAGAAGGAATCAAAGGAGTAGACATAGAAAATGAGTGCAAGAATGGCTCAATTACATTTTGGGATTGCTCCTATTCCTCACTAAAACAGATTAAGAGACTGACTGATCTTGCTTTCTATAGAATTCAGTTTATAAGAACACTCTTCTGTCATTCTTTTTTTTTTTTTTTCTGAGTATTGGATTTTCTGGTCTAAACCCCATTTGCCACATTTGTAAGATGATAGCAGTTCATATAACCAGAGTAACTTTACTGCAAAATTGACATTTGTAAGTCAGGCGCGATTGTCAAAATGCTCATTAACTTCAAATGAATATATATTTTTCATTTTCATAAACTCAACTGTAGCTCCTCTGAAGTCCATAGCAGAATTAGTTTTAAATTGCTATATATAGTTTTAAGCTTTTATAAATAAAAGCACACCAGAGAAATATAAAAGGATGGAGAAGAGGATGTGACCTGCTGTAATTTTTTCCACATCAGTTGTGTACATCAGGTATTGTGTCTACTGTTGCAAAAAAAGATGCTTAGTTTATTCACATTGCTAATGACTTTTGTTTTACCATCCCACACAATGTAACAATACCAACTAGGCTCTTATCAGAAAATAAAATTGGAGTCGTTATAACATGAGATGATTACAATTGTAATTTTTGTCCTCCCTAGAAGGCAGTCCACTTTTAAGTGAGTTACCCTGTCTAGTCTCTTGAGTGATTTGTAGTGTAGCGTATTGTAGAGCATGCTGCAGTAATCTAATTTGAAGGGACAAAATCACTGATGATGGCAAAAAATCGGGGTGTCTATTAAAGAATGACCTCCAGGCTTTTATATGCTCAGGAATTCTCAAAATTATTTTCAAGATTTCAACTGGGAACCAAGGTTTTTGTGTACATCAGCCAAATTTTAGGTCAGGAAACTGCATCCATCAAAAAACCCACCACAGATATATTGAGAGAGAGAGAGAGAGCAGATGATCTTTCCTGAGAAATCAAACTGTTTTCTGATTTCTTGAAAATACAAATGAGATAATATCTTAAGCATCTAAGTCCATTAATGCAAAAAAAAAAAAAAAAGTAAAACTCTAATAGCAATAGGTTAAACTGTAGATTAAAATAAAGGGGGAAAATGTATCCATAGCCTGGGAATTCAATCAATATGTTTTCTGAAATTTATTTTTGAAACTTATTATCAATTAATTATCATTACAAAAGATTACTGAATTTGTTTGTCAGAAGCAAGCCTTCTTACTTAACTGAGCACCAAGCAAATGAGTGAGGAAAGTTCAGTAATAGATGAAACTATCTGCAAAATATTTAATATTGTAATGATAAGTATCATCATGACATCATGAAATAAGCTGAATATTAAATGGAGAAAATCACTTATGTTAATATTTTATTTGATCACTTGAATAGCTGGTGATGAAAGGAAATTTTTAATTTTATTTCTCTTTTTATTAGTGAACCATTACTAGTGCTTATTGATTATTTTATTAGCCACCTACTTCACTATTTATTGGAAAAAAGAATTGTGAGTGGGCAGAACTGTAAGTCAGCCATTGCAATTGAAAAGTATTTTCAGCAAAATAAATTATTTCAATTTATTGTCATTTTAAGGAAACAGGTGTCCATTTCCTTTCTTAAAAAAATCCTTAAATTAAGGAACTTAATCTTACTATAACATCTATCTGCTAGAGAGAAACTGTTTCAGCAAAGAGTAATGTACAAACTAAATTACAGGGAACCTATTTTCTCTATAATTGCATCAAATGTATTAGCAGTTTGGATCTAATTAGATTGTTCTTAGTGAAAACCATTAGGAATTCTATTAAGAATCTATGGTTACTGGTTTTCAGCATTCTATTCAAAGAAAATTATACTTCCTCTTTACTGCTAAAAACAAAATAATGGAAGAACCCTTTTTTTCCCCCTGTGCAACTGCAACACTGTGTGCACCATTAAAAAAAGCTCCAAGATATGCATTTGAATGAAGTGGTCATCTTGGAGGCCCTTATCTTCCTGATGTGTTAGCAATTAGCTGATGCTGGTGCTCTGTCCTCGAGTTGGAAAGGTAGAATCAGTCTAGTAAATCCAGTTAGGAGCTCATACACTTCTATGTGTAGGGGAAGTGTATTTTGTTGGTGCATAAGTCATACACACAGCTGTGGCTGACAAATTGTCTCTTAACACTTGTGGTTAGCACTAGCCATATGCCAGGTGTTCCTCCAATAACTGCTCATGTACTAGGGGAATACTCATTCTGATGTTGTGGTGACAGTAATTGCTAGGTATATGTATCGAACTGCTGTTAACTGGGACAGATTTTTCACTTCTATCTACCTTAAATGGGACTTCTGTGTACTATTGACAGAAAATAAAGATATATTAACCATGAATACAATATTCATACAGAACAAGAGTTCTCAGCTACGTGGGGACAATGCCATAAATGGTGAGGATACAGGTATTTGAGATAATGAGAACTATGTGCATTACCTTTTCTATAATAGAAGGGTACGGCAAGCAAGGTACTGATTCCATCTCTCTCAAGAATGGTCTCAAGAAATAAGGAGTGTCTGAGAAATTGAAAACATGACTGAGGATATTGGGCTTATCTTCAAGTTATAAATGCCTAGCTGATTTCCATGGGAAATATAAACACATTAACAAAATTTTAAGGCTAAAAGGAAAACAGTTTTAAATCAGCACTCTGTAGTAGACAAGGTTGAGATTTTTGCCTGGCATCTATCTCCTTTGAGTCTTTTCAGACATCTTGAAGCCAGCCCCACATATATATAGCTATATGTGTTCAGGAGTCTCCATTTGGTGGGGAGGGGAGATGGATTTTTGTCTGTGACCACATTACCCTGTTAATGTGTTTTCCCAGCCCCGGAAAGGCCTTACCATTCCATACAGTTTTGGTCCTTTTGTCATGGCAGTGCTTTCCAGTTAAATCAGGAAAATATGTGAAGTGTGAAATCCCTCCCCCGGAGGAGCATCTTCCTTCCTGTATACCAGCCGCAACTTTTGTTCCATGCTCTCTGTGCCTGACCTGCAGGTGCAGATGCTTTAGATTCCAGAGTTTGGACAAGACAGCTTGCTGAATGTGTTCATGGCTCATTTGAGCCAGACTATCAAAAAATTAGTTGCAAGTGAAATAAGACCTAGGTTTATTTTCAGTATCTGACCAGGTGTATCTTAATCAATCTCTCATCATCTTTTAGACAGCAGGAAGAGATTGCGTTGCTTTTCTGTAAAAGATTATTGACTTTATGCACGTATGTGTATATTGATAAAAAGCTCTATTTCAATGTGCAACAAGCACTTAACTGTTAGTATTATTTTGTGTTTTGACTGAAAGTTCCTGAAGTTCTTCAGAGGATGCACTTGACTGACAAGAGAATGGTTCTATTATCTTTAGTACAGTGAGCAACAGTAAAGATTAAACTTCCTAACTTGGAGGGGAAGTGACTATATATTGGCTTGAATCTGCTATCCATAGGAAAAAGTCCTTCTCAAACATACTGCCTAACACAATTCCTATTGCTAGTCACATTCCTGCCCCTTCTTAGTGGCTAGCCTAGGGGTCTTAGCTGGATCAAAAATCCAATATGAGGCTCTAACTGTCCTAGTGCATTCCTTGTTGACACTTTTTTGTTCTTACATGTACAGTGTTTTCTGACAAAAATGAGAGTCATTCTGTCAGTGAATGTATAAATTGTCTCAATCCCTTCTTGAAAATGAATCTGTGGTAAACTTCCATCCCAGGCTCTTAACAAAACTGGATTGTGTTCTCTATGTAATTTGACAGGTGGCAATTACAAATTTTTATCAGTACTTGGGAGTGGGATTACTTTCTCCTGATTTTTTTAAAAATTTCTTTTTCTCAATGCAAGTATATTGCTGTGTTTTATAAAGAGCTTTGGACTAAGGATATGAATATTAAAATGATAACCATTTTGCATTGCCTGCTGAATTTCATCTCATTTGGCTAGTGATGTGTACAACCTGTGGAGGATTTGTCTGCTTTGCTCACCTTATCTCTGAACATTTGATTAGAAAGACTTAATGCTGTATCAGTTGCAAACACATGGGTCCACATGATTCCATATAATCTGAAATAGCCTGACACTATGCAGTAAAAATTAAGACTGGAAAATAAGGCAGAGTACAGAATCCTGTAGATAAGGATAATCATAATATGGAGAGCTATCTTTACTCTGGGTCGCACCAAAACTCATCTGTGTGTGAGCACATTCCTGTGAACTTGGTGAGGAGGTACTTTTGAGTATGTGTCAGTTTGGCAAAGTGTTTCTATGTAGTCAAAATATTGAAGTGCAGGCCACAAATTTTAGAATGACTGAGATTTGCATTAACAGGCAAGAGATTTACATAGAGGAATTGAGAACATACTGCAGTACACTACATTTTATGGGGTTTATCGCTGTAAGGCACATCTGTCAGGTGAATTAGTATACTCAGAAAATGCCAGGTGATCTCCCTAGAGAGTCTGTTTTCTCGATAAATACAGCGAAGTTTGCAGTGCGGTGTGGTTTTTTTTCTGCATTTCTGAAGGACAACCGTGGTCAGTGGTGTTGCTTGACAGAACAGGGGGGCAAAGGCCTGACTCATTTGGGAAACTGGGCTTTCACACAAGCCAGTTTATGGCACCAGAGTAGACTCTTAGTGGTATTAAGTTTCTGCATTTCTTATTCCAGAACGGATTTCTTTGACTGGAAGAAATATATAAGGCAGAAAAAATAAAAGAAAAAGACAAAAACAACTTAAAATGTGAAAGAACCTTACATGACAAATAGTATTGACAAAATCTGATGCACTCCTAGGAAGTCTTGTGGAGATGTGTTTCAGGTTAATGTATAGAGAAAAGAGAGTTTTCTGTGGTTTATTTACAGAGGATAATTGACCTATTTCACTCCTCGTCTATGTGAGATGTGCAATATGAGTAGTACATATCAGCTGAGATAGTGGATTTTTAGAGTGCTACCTAGTCAACCTAAATTTTAAGATTCTTCACACCTAAGTGATAGAATAGCATTCTTACAGGAGGACAGTATCAATAATATTGACTGAATCTTCATAGTTTTCATTCTGAAGTCCTATATTACTCAGAAAACATTTATTTCATTTTGGTTCAGTGGAATGCCCCTCTAAGAAAAATAAATGGCTGGTCTGTAACAGCAAAGTTTCTGTGCCTTGTCTTTGTTTCCTTTCTAAACTATCTTCCAACTTCAACAAATCTTGCTATAAAATGAGTATGGAATGTATTATTTCATTATTATAATATCTCATCTTAAATCTTCTCTGGTAACTACTGACAGAAGGTTCACAGTAATACTTCTACTGACTTGCTCTTCAGTAGTTTAAAGAAATATATTGCATACAGACATTGTTCTGGGCTGGATATAACACACTTTTTGCATGACCCTGCAAAAATACTTGTTAGAGGTGTTGAGATTTGCCAAATATTTCTGTATTTCTTATCAAAAAATTTGAAGGTGTCTTTCTTCCTTCTTTGTGCCTTTTCACAACTAAACAGAAGATTTTGTATTTCCATTCTACTTTGATTCGTTCCTATGGTGCTATTTATACCATAACAAGAATCAGTATGGTGCTGCTGTTTTAAAATGTTTAAGTCCCAATAAGCAGTAATTTTATTTTGCCCTAGAACATATCCCGGGTAAAAAATGTGGAAACGTTTTCAGTATTAATTGCTTTATGATGTAATGATATGAGAATCGGGTGCATCCTTGTTGTTACTTTACAAAAGCAATGTTGCTCTCCAGCCCACAGCAATTTACCATGCACAGTGAATGTTGTTCACATAAAGACTTTGAATCTTGAAGGCATCAGGCTTCTGTCTTTCTGATCAGAGTTAATCCTTATTAGTTCCATATGTAACTGTAGGCATCAGTTGTTTAAGGAAAACTTCTCACATATATTTGGTATCTTTTCATAAAGGTGATCAGAGTTTCTTCCTTTCATCAGTTCATAGTAGGAACTATGCTGTCACATGATGACCTTTCGTATGCAGTGCACTCCTTCCCCACCACCACCTCAACAAATATCTTGCAGAACACTTTTATCTTTTGTCAAAGGCCTAAATTTATTTTAATTCAGTTTCACTGTCTGTCTCTTACCAGTCCTTGTCTTATCTTTCTTGCCCTCTCTTTCAGAGGATAAAGTATGGACAACTGTATACCATGATCTGCAAATGCAGACTTCTGTGGGAGGCAGCAGCCCTGAGAAGTTATCTGTGCTGCAGCTCAACTACAGTGCAACAATGGACCAGATTTCTGCCATTACCAGTAGCGCAGAATACTGTGAGCAGTTTATCTCCTATTCTTGCAAGATGTCCCGGTTGCTGAATACACCAGGTAGGCTGAGAATGGGATGTTCATTAAATATGGTGTTAAAGAGCTTTATCTCAACAATTTAACAGGTGTTGCTGTTAGAGAAGTCCATTCATTGAACATACTTCTTTGTTCTCCTTTCTTAAAGTTGACAAAGAGGGTGAAAATACAGAAGATTATTTTCTTAGAAAAATTTGTCTGTTTGCTCGCTGCTAAAATGATTGGTGTTACACTAAGTGTTTGTGTGTTCTCCTCTCGGATCTGTTGCTCCTTAAAGCAGGTGGCATTTGGTAAACACAGTAACTTTTAGAGCTTAATCAATAGAGGCATTGAAATATTGCTTTGAAATTTATCCAGTTTTTCTGGTTGTCAGTTTTCATACACTACAGTCAGCAAGGGCACTAGTTGAATTAACGTTAGAATTTTTCCACTAACACTTTAGAAAGGGTTTTTTAAATGCTCAGCATTTGTGGGTAATCAGATGCCTCATACGTTGTAGAGAATGGTAGGGTCAGTAATGCAACTGTGTGAGAAACTGTATGCTATTTCATACAAGTAGATTAAGAAGAAGATTCTTCTTTTGCTGTGTAGTTTTACTGGAAGAGACCCTTTCCATATGTGCTTCCTCAACAAATGTTACCTGTAACCAATAAAGTCAAAAGCATTAGTTGTTCCAGAATTAGCAGACAAAGTATTTTAATTGTATTTTAAAAGCTCTATTAATGTGCAGCAAGTACTTTATATATGCTGTGTTTGTGTATGATAGATTTTGATGTTAAATAAATCTTAATGGTACTTAGGGAAGACTGGTTTATAAGTGGAAACATATAACACATTTTCATGATTGTGAACTGAGTTCATTGTGATAAGAGCAATTCAAATGCATTTCAGATTAATTTTATGGCTGCATGCTTACAGTGTTATACTTTAGGTTGCTTTCCCTCATAATTTTTTTTTTTGGTATATTTTCTTATGGTGCTATAGATAAGTATTCATTTGGAATGCATGTGTATCTTATTCCTATTTCCATAAGCATTCCATTAGTTAATAGATACTGTAATGCTTGTTACTCCTCTCCATCCTCCCTGCTGTTTTTTAACTATTTCTAATGCATGGTTTGTCTCTGTTGCTGTTATTTTGCTTAATTTAGCATAGTACGGAGACTCTGCAATGTGGAAAACGATTTGTTCCCTCTTGGGCCTTAATGTATAGGATCCTGAATCATGTTCATAACTAGAAGTTTTCTGATTAGATTCTGCTGACAGATACAAGCTCCCTGCTTGCATAAGCTTCAGAAAAGTTGTATATGAATGTAGCTTTGGCAGGTATGTAGAAGGAAAAATTATTTGGCAATAGAGTTGGAGATATTGTTCTTAGAAAGCTCATAGTTTGCAGAGAGTGCAGTGTCAGATTCTTCTTCTTGATATGTGTAAAACTATTATTTCAGGACCAATTTGTACTTGTTAATATATGTTTATATTATAATAAACATACCTTGTGATTGCAGATGTTTACCTTAGCTTCAAGATTTAAAGGACAATTAAACAGCACACAAAATTATAACTTTCTGAGATTCTTTTTTTTTTTTTTAAGAAACAAGCAGTTCCAAATATTTCCATTTTTAATGTTCTTAGAAAATTTTGAGCATACTTTGCAGGTATCTCCTTTTTCATGTTTTCACTTTTTATATGGAAGAATTATTTCTCTTTCTTTTAAAGCTGTTTTTTTGGTCTGGAAAGTGAGTTTCAACAGATGTTCTATAATGTTGGGGTTTTTTTCCTTTTAAGTGAGAGAAAGAAGAAACAAAGATTACTTTTACCTAGACAGTAAGAAAAAAAATCACACCACAGTGTTTGCGTAACACCTGTAATGGTTTGCACACATAAAACCACAGTGGTTTGTGTGTTAGTGGGAAAGAGGCCAACACATTTTCTTTCTATGTGTTCTTGGCTTCAGTGTATGTTTTCTAAACTAAGGAACTAATTTTTCATACCTTTCTCTGTTTTGGAGGATTGCCATATTTGCTGAATATATTATGACACCCTATTCATCTCACAGCACAGCTCGAAGCGCTCATGTGGCATCTTCCACCACTGAGCTTTGTGTATAAATCATTGCAGTACAGTTCCCACACAAAGAAATAAGAAAAAGGGGGGAAAAAAAGAGGTTTTGTGTTCCTCAGTAAGTGAGAACCTGGCGGTACTGCAGCCAATAGTAAAACCTTTATTAACATCATGCGATCAGGATAGCGTTTGTGGCCTTGACCTTAGGTGCTTTTCTAGGCTGGGACTTTTACACATACACATTTCAGATGTTTAAATAACCACTTAGGGTAGAAAGGTCCTTTTGTTTTAAAGTGCATCAAAGAGAAATTAGAAAATGGAGAAATTAAGCAATTCAACTTTTTCACTTTTTGTCTCTTGGGAATCCTGATGCTTTACAACATGGTTCCTTCCCAGGGAAAAATTCCTCAGTTAAAATATTTAGACAAGTCAGGACAATTACAGGTAATTGTTAGCTGTAAGTGGACTACAGATTTTGCTGCTTATTGTTGTGATGTTTCCTACCAAGGTAGAAATATATACAATTCCACTGATTCTGCTGCTAATATTAGCTTTAATAGTATTTTTATTATTACAGAAATATTTTATTATAACAGAAACTACATCAAAATTCTGTGTTTAAGGAAAGCCTCTATATTAATAAGCCTGCTTTGTTGTGGGGTTTTTTTTTGGCTGCAGACACAGCACTCAAAGAAATCTCATTGCCATGTGATTTCAGGGGGATATATGAAAACAAGTCTGCACAAACTAAGTCTTTTCATTCTTGTGTTATGAGCTTTAGACTTTAAGAGTTTATTGCTTCATGTCCATGTCTTTTTTTCTTAATAATGAGCTTTCATCTGAGCAAAACAACATGTACATCCTAGCAAATAGTTTAAAATCATTGCTGACAGAAGGGATTGAGAGTGATTTTACAGGTAATAATGCCACTGCCTTTCTACTTAAGTCTGAGGCAAGATAGCAATAAGAAGTTCCATGTAAATGAAGTCATAAGTGACTTCTGAAAACATATCTAGGAATCTCATAAGGCTATAGGATAATTCAGGTTTGAAGGTGTTGCAGAAGGTCATCTGGTTCAATTTTCTGCTCAAAGATGAATCAACAGCTGTTGTCTAGTAATCAGCAAAGGCTATCTGGAAATGCAATTTTCTGTCTTTACTGTTTTGGCTTTGGGGTTTTTTAAGTTTGTTTTTAACTTGCATCCCAGTATGTTATAAATTATGTCCAAACCTAGGGGTCTTTTCAAAGCCTCACTAAAGATTATCCAAAAAATAAAATTAGTCGAGATAGCTTGGTGACTTTCTTAAGGAAGCGCAAAACCAAATACCGCTGCTGAAAATATACTATGTTATCACAAGAAAGGGTAAAATTATGGGTACACCATAAATTTCTGAGGAAACTGTTTCCAAGCAGAGATCCTGCAGTGGCTGCAGTTATCTCACAGCCTTTACACCCCTGACTTTGGTACAGATTTGCTCTGACTGTAGCAGGTTTTGTTGTTGTTGGTTGGTTGTTTTTTTTTATCAGCATGAGATTGATGCTTCTTATTGTCTATTTAGATACATTTTTTTAGAATAATAATTCTTTTGTGAGTACGCAGTTATTATTGTGATAGAGGCTTAATCTTGGCAATCCAAGTAACTGTGGTAGTTAATAAATGAATCAAATAAGTCCATGGATCATAATTACAACCTAATAACAATGTAAATATATGTAAATTTGAAAAAAAAAATAAAGTGCAGATTTTTGGGGGTTGTTTTTCTCCTTTACAATTACATTTCTCATATCCTCTTTTCTGCTTGTTCCCTTGGAAACATCCATTTTGAGAGGATAATAATATGTTTAGTACTGGGGACATGCAGAAAGCTGTCTCCTCAGGGTTCTTGATGCCCATATACTTTCCAGTTGATATGGGAGGTGATAGGACATTTCCCTTATTTGTAAACAGGAGCTAGGAGATGGAAGAGAGTCCTTTTGTGCCCCCTGGTTAAAAAGAGGTAAAGAGGAAGTGCAATATATAGCATCAATTTGCTTTTATAGAAAGAAGCTTCCCTTCTTTGCTATAATAAACAAAATTATACAGAGAACAGTAACACAATATACTCATAGAATGCAAAATGTTAGTTAATAAAATTGTACATCTTCATCTGCTCTTTTCATGGGACTTCCAAATAATACCCACCTGTGACTTTCTTGGTATGAAATTTTCTATGGGCCACTGATCTTTGCTTAGGAAAAGTGGAGACAACACATGCTGGTTCTGCTCTTCTTCCTCATACCCTGGGAATGAAACCCTGAAGGGAGAAGGGCTGCGGCATTCACAGTGTCTGTGCCTGTCTTTCCCAGGGCTATAGGAACTGTAACAAATAGTCAGAGAGTGGGAGCTAAAAGCATAGATACAGAGAACGGAGCAAGATCTGTCAGTGTTTTGTTCCAGTTTTTATTCCTATTCACTGTACCTGCAGGCAGCACATGAAAAAAATATAGCAGAGTTACTGCAGTACGTGAATTACTGTTTCATGCCTGTTTGTCTCTGGAGGAAATGAGACAACAGCTTCATGAATTTAAGAGCTAAATGGGTGAAATAGAAAACTTAATTTGATGTTTGGTTGTTTCAGTTACAATAAAGCTACCATAAGACCAGTAGGAAGTAAGATTTATGCATAGACTGAGATAAAAACAAAGTTTACAATTGCAATATGCTATTTTTCCTCAGTAGCCCTCCAAATGGGAACTTAATGAACTTATGAACTTTGCCATCACTACCCATTAACTGATCTAGAGTGCTACTTGTCGATATAATTCCTGCTTAACAGGAGTTTTTGAAAACAAGTATGAAGGAGGAATGGCATTTCTGCAGTGCTACAGTGATGAATGGAAGTCTCTCTAAAACTTGCTCAGGCTTCATCATTCTATTTTCAACCTTCTTCCAGAAAACATGCCCCTAAGCTGTCATGTATCTCATCCAGCCTTAATAATATTGATTGACCTCTTCTCAATGTTCTAGAAAAGCTGATTTCAACTTCCAGTGATTTTAAAAGCACAAGGATAGCAGGAATAGTAACCTTGCTCCACTCTGATCTACATGGTCTTGTCCTAGAAGTGGAAACCATTACCTTTCGGGGATTGCTTTTTCCTTTAGTCATCATAACGGCGCCACACAGTAGAAGAAGAAAATAATTCATATGCTAAAAGTTTCTCATGAAATACATATCAGTCCTTTTAGGTAAGCAGTAGACAGATAAATTATTATCATGAGGTCATTTTTTTCCAGCCAGTGGTTAACATACCCTTCTCTCATCTCTGTTTCAGTCTGCCCCTTTGCTTGTATCTTACCAATTTCTTTGAGGTTTTTTTGTTACTGAATCTCCTAATTTTACTCAACCTTCATAATTTTTTTAGCTGGTGAACCATTTCTGCTATTTTTCCAAGTTTTCACTGCTGTTATGTTGGAATTAGATTTAATCCCGTATCACTAAAGTGAAAAAGGGTATGTATTGCTTTGTTGTTTGTTAGAAATAGTAGTCGCTGATAAGAGCTTTGTGAATATTAGAAGTCCTCTATGGAAACTGTAACTGCAATGCAGTGAACACTAGGTTTTTTGCTATGCCTTTTTAAGAAAAAGTTATACGCATACGAGTTTTAACTTCGCAACTCTAGCAGAATGCTCCAAACCAATTGTTTCTCACACCCTCTCTCTATGTGGATTGATCAACCTATTATGGGAGAAGATTCATTATTTTTATTTCTTAAAATAAAGTTAGAGAAAGTCAATAATTTCCCCACTGGTTTTATTGTTATGTTTTATAAAAGTTATTTAAAGCCATTCATGGTTAACGTTTACAGAGAAATAATCTGACATTGCTTATTCACAAACTTGGGTTGTTCTGGGGAAAAGTTATCTTTCCTAGTGAATGACTAAAACAGATTAGTTTATCAGTTTTTCAGACAAAATTGATCTGGGAGGTGTATCATTGTGTCTTGTTAAGAATTTTTCTTTACCCATATCCTAAATGCATTTGCATTACCCTGAGTATGTTTTCCTATGCAAATATGCAGTAAAAGTATCCAAGAAACCTTTCTTCACTCCCATTCCTGAGATGAATGTATCAGAAAGAACTGTATGAATAATCGATGTATACATACACAGTTAAAATGGCATTTTCTAGTGCATTAAACAGAGCTCTATTCCCTATTGTGTTATGGTCTTCTCTTGGTCTTTTCTTCATTAATTGCTCTATGTTTTGCATCATAAAATGACAAGGATTCAACTACTGAAACATTGCTTGCCCTGTTTTCATGGATGAGGAAGTATACTGCTTGATTTCTTGAGGCTGGGGCTTTCATTCTTCATCAGAAGGTTAGAGTTAGGCTTTCCTACATTCTCTACCCTGAGAGCCTGGGGTATTGAGCTATAACTTCTGTATTTGGGAAGCTTTCTACCCTCTTTAAACAGTCATCAGGTAATGTCTGGAACCACTTTGTAAGAGTTGTTTTTTGTTGTCAGTAATGTTGCCAGATCCCACCCCTGATATCATACAGGCTTGATCTTGTGAGTTCAGGTAAACCTGTAGAACACAGCAGAATGCATACAAACAGAATATAGAGCATGGATATGGTGTGATTATTAATATGTGTGACTATTCCAGATATTAACTGCCCCACATACATCTTATTCCAAGAGTATGTTTGAGTATTTTTTTTTACTGTACTTTTTATGTGTTCTGGCTAGATGTTATTTATCAAATCAGTCATTAAAATGTTTTTCTGGATTGTTTCTGAAGCAGAGTGCCTGAAGTGCTTTTCCCTTTTCACCTTGTGAATAATTCCACAGGCATTTTCTCTGCTTTTCCATGTTTTCTTTGTAAGGTGCTTTCTTTCCATGAATGGCCTCCAATGACTTAATACACTGTCTTCATATGCTGCCTGTATATATTTGTGAATGATGAAACAATGCCAACATTGCCTGGCTGCCTATGAGGACAGCATTGGTGTTTACTAAAGCTTAAAGGGAACATGAGAAAAGTACAACCTATTATAAAATTGCACAGCATCATTGCCACTATAATCTGTGCGAGTAGAGTCCATGTCCTCTTGAAGTTTTGTGCCTCTTGCTCATGCCGTAGGTACCTGCAGATTTTTTGTGGAGATCTTAATCCATATAGTTGTTTATATAAAAGGAGATGATCTCCTTTTCAGAATGAATAACTTCAACAAGATCCTTTTCCAATACATCTTTTGAAATATTTTGTTATGTGAGATTAGTTGATGTGAGAAAACAAAAAAAATCTTAATTGTCCTCTGATCTTCCGTAAGATAGACCCTTTACTTAAAAGACATATGGATAATAAATTCTGTTTTCAGGAAATTTGTGTTGCCAGCAAAAATGATTCATGATCACTTCCTAAGATTCTTAGGATAAGTGGGAAAGATACTTCATTTGATTAATGGGATTTATTGATTTAAAGAATCAATAACCATATTTTCTGAAAAATGGATCTGCAGATTTTCAAAAAAAAAGATGAAAGGGTACTTACCATTTCTGCTGGTGGAAATTAAATTTTGAATCTAGGCATTTGTTGTCCAGTGCAATGATAGAGCTGCTAACAAGATGCAAAGGACTGAAATGCAGTCCAGCTTTTCAGAAGCAGTAGAAGATTTGGAAGCAGTTACGAATGTAGCTGCTGAGCTATAATCAGTTTCAGAAAGCAGCAGCAAGTTAGTGCATGCTGCTGTCTCAGTTACTTTAGAAAGGACCTATTTTACTCATTTCCATTGGAAGTGTGGACTGCTTTGGAATGTTTTGGTAGTCAACATGGACTCTGTAAAACAAACATGCTCTGCGGCAAATAGTGGGGTTTCACCTACAGCCTTTTAAGATCCGGTGCATTGACACAGCAGCAACAACAATGCTTTGTTTAAACTATAGATGTCTAATTAAATTAAATTAAAACATGTTACTTAGAGGATAGATCTTACTAATTCATGAGCTCAAGATATATTTAAGATCTGTCTAGCCGTTTTTAGAATGACATAGCACTTACATAGATTCATGGCTATAATGAGTGCACTGTATCAAGATTAAACTGTATTCACAAAAATACTTGTATTTTGGAGCATTATGTATCATTTAAGGGAATATTTTCTCCCATTGCCTTAAGAATAAATAATCTGCTTTCTGCTAGCGTTGGTCCATCTCAAAATTTCTTTTAACATTTTTTTTTCTTTTCACTGCTCTCTCCTCTTTGATGTCTGTTTCTGTCTCTACCTCTGATATTTGTAACAATCTGATTTCATATATGCTTTTGAAAAATCTTAATAGTATTTACAGTAGTGCTACTGTTGAATGACACAGGAGTAAGAGATCAAAGCTTCCCTTCTTTTTAATCATCTGTCCCCTTTGGCATGGACTGTGTTTTTGTTGTTTGGGGTTTTTCTACAAAATACTGTGTCAAGTAGCACAAAAGTTTATGGAAGAGATACTGAACCAATTTATTTTTTGGAAAACCTGAAATTTCAAATAGGATAAAAAAATTGTCAAACATATAAGATAATACATCTGTGATGATGCGCAGTGCCATTATGCCAGTTTTTTCACCCCCAGATCTAAAAATTACAAAATCTGTGAATGCTAGGTAGTTTTGCTTTGTTTGGATTTGGTTTGTCTTGTTTAAAATTTTGTGTGCAAAGTGTCTTGGAATGCAGCAGTACTGAGGAACTGAGGGGATTGCTGGCCACAACTTAGTGCTCAATGTAGATCAGTCTATACCATGCTAAGCAATGAGCAAACTACTCTCCCTGAACCAAAACATCTTGACCCTTGCTCTGATTAACACTGGACCTTGATTTTTTGGCCTGATGGCAAATTCTATTGTTCACAATCTTGTTCCAGTACAAAAAATCTGTAACACCAGCAAGATTTTTTGAGTGCAGAAATAGTAAAGAAGGATAATGAGTGGTAACTGAAAATCTGCCAAAGGCCTTTCCTTTGATAAAAGTAAGGTTTTACCCACAGAAGTTCTTCCTAACATCCCCTCGGCTCATTTTCAAAGTGGAGTAGCTGAGTACACTCTTCTATTTCAATGAAAAGTACATAGGTAGTTCAGCCAAGTTTGCATGCAGTATCTCATCATCAATAACTTCTTTTCTTTGTACTCTCATGCAAATTTTGTATAGTACAGTATATGGACAAAAGAAAGGGAATCCATTATGTCAAATCACTTGGCATCACAGTGAGTTGACTAGGTTTTCTATCCTCTATGGATTCCAGGATTCCAAGAAAAATAATCAGTTCCAATGTTTATAGTATTACCGTTGTCAAGATTTAGGTTTATTCAAGGTAGTGTAACCATCTGAACAAATGCTCAGGAAAAGAGAAAAAAGGTTCATTAGTTTACTGAACATCATGCTTTCTTCAGTAATCCTTTCATCATATACCTATTCATCAAGAATTCACTATCTGTATTTTAAGAACAAACACACATAAAATTTCCTCTCACTTCAGTGTATTAAAGGATCATTTTTCTCTGTCTCCCAAACTTTGTAATCCTTGTTAGCAGTTATGAATGAGGGATGATAATAGAATAGCTTCTCAGCTTTGTCAATGACTGAAAAATAGCAATACTTTCTTGCTAACGAAATCATGAATAAATAAGTTGAGAAGGAACAAAACAAATTTTAGAATTCTTTCTCTCCTTCTTCAGGATATTCTTTGAGATTTCTCTCAATTAATTGCACTGCAACACTAATAGAAGAAACATGGACTTTACTGAAATCCTATTTCCTTTATTAAGACTGATTGTTAACAACGATTCACTAGACTAGGGTGATGAGCATCTTGCTGCTATTTTATTCCCAGTGCCTCTTGATGCCTTTCATCAGTAAATGTGGTGGCATCTTCAAGTTGTCATTTCTCCATATTTAAAATTATGAAAAAAGCTCCCTGCTCTCTTGTTCATTTTAAAAAAATGTTTTGATTCATAAAATAATTTGATTTCAAATAGAAGGAATTCTCAAATATCAGGCATATGGCACTGGATTTGATCTGTCTGTGAACTTAGGGAGAGTAACACTGATGGCAAGGAACATTTGTGTTGCTTCTCAGAGCCTAGCTCTCCAAATACAGCCTGGATACGCCCTGAGTAACCTGAGCACCATGTTTCTTGCCTGTCTAGATATCATTCCAAGGCAAATGGGTGGGCAGGCAGGCATAACAGTTATTACAGCTTCTCTAATGAGAATTAAAGAAGGACCAAAGTGGCAAAACACTCCAGAAAGTACCCTTCCTTTGCAGTCAGGGCTCCTGGGACTTGCATGCCCTGGAGTGAGTACTGGGGCAGGACACTAGGAACTCTTAGTTCTATTCAGCTCTGCTGGAGGATAATACAAGTCCTCTCTTAAAGCCACTGAAGATTTCTTTGCATTGTGCACTAGGTTTGACAGAGAGAAAATGTCATACATGAGTGCATTCTCATTTTCATATGCACATAGCTTGGCATGATTATTGGAGGAAGAACATATTTCACTTTGCAGAAGCTTTTATTAAATCACTTGCAATCCTGCAAACTGAAGGAATAGCATGCTTGCAAGTCACAGAACATCTTGAGAGTGTATTCCTGGTATAATAGCTTATCCAAGACAGCAAGTAATCGCTTGCTTAGATCTGTATCAAAGAGCAAAATCTGTCATTAATAAGAGGCTTCATGAATAAAGTTGAAGGGGAGTTACAGCAAGCAACTTTTTCTATCTTCTCCATCTCTCTGGCTTTTAAATAACCCACTTCAGGGGATTATTCATTATTTAAAGAGAAATTTAAATGGTAGTGACTGGGATTACCATAGTTCTAGAAAAAGTAGAGCTCTGTTCTGCTGTGTATTTTCTCTACACATAAATAATGTGACAAAATTTTGAAGAAATGTATCAAACTTGGTATGGTCAGTGATTGCCAGAGGGGATAACTAAACTTGCACATGTCTGTGCACAGAGCTACAGAAATATGCAATAATTGGCCAGAGTCTATGATTAAGAGTTTCATAATAATTTCCAAATGAGAATCTCCCAATATTCTTCCTATATTGATGAAGAAACTTGTAATATGTGTAATTATCTATAATAAAAACCATAACCTACAACAAATGGTGATTATCAAAACCACAAATTACTGTTTATTTCTGATTATTTCGTTCGACTGAAATATAGATATTTACACAAATAGATCATTTTAACATTGAAGGGAAATGATTTTTCTGTTGCCAGATTGTGTGATGCTTTTTCTATAAACTTAACCTAATAAATATATTTCATGTTTTACCCCTCATAGTTTGGTACTCTATTTTACTCATACACTTTGCTATTATTAGGATTTTCAAACAGTTTAGAATGCTATTTCTTTTTGAAGTCTATCTTGGTGAAAATTATTCAAACATTTCTAAGAGTTATCACTTCTTAAAAACAGGCATGTCAGAAGGTCAGGAATATTCAAACTATTCACAACATACAGTCTAACTTTTCAATTCTAGATGAGCATTTTAATAGTAACTTTGTGAAGAAAAAAGTAAGAACTATATTAATATATAGCTTCGATACTAAGAAAATCAATTACTTTAATGAATTTTTGCCATTTGAATTTTCCTGCCTTTTTTGCTTTCATTCTCTTTTGCATCCTTTCCTTCATGTTTGGATTCCTTTTTTCTTCCTCTTATTCCTGCTGTATAACTGAATAATTCACATTAGTAAGTGTAGGGGCTTATTTCTTCCACTAATCATTTTTCAACCTATGAAAATTTGCCCTGAGATGCTGCCTCTTTCTCTATGTTACGCTCCTTCAAATT
The DNA here is from genome assembly GCA_013397315.1 of Donacobius atricapilla. Classification (NCBI taxonomy): domain Eukaryota; kingdom Metazoa; phylum Chordata; class Aves; order Passeriformes; family Mimidae; genus Donacobius; species Donacobius atricapilla. The sequence continues at coordinate 1,731,012 of WBMY01002351.1, read as the reverse complement.
GTTTTTGGAGTCTTCTGTAGGAGATGGGTAAGGGTTTAAAGGATTTTAGGGTAGTGAAAGAGGATCATAGTTTAGTAGGTGGATATATAGATATTATACATCAGCAGTACTCTAGAGGGAGTGCAGAATTTGAAAGCTACTTGGGAAGAGAGTAACATAGTGAAATTTTTAGGAGGTGATGGAGAATTCAAATCATTGTGTATATAGTAGATAAAAGCTTTCTGGAAGCCATTGAAAATATACTGAGGGGATCATTGTTGACCTTAATTTCTTTGTTCTCAAATTGGAGTTGGTTTAATTGGAGCTGTTGTACTAATATTAGTTTGGCTTGGTGAAATTAAGATAAAAGTTCCATGGAAGGACTGTAGAAAATGTGGAGGTGGTGTAGAATAATAAAAATATGGAATAATAAAAATGGTTGGGTAACTTTAGGCAGCTGGAAAAATTCAAAAGTACTTCAAAATTCTAAGCTGAGTAAAGTCACATCTAGTGTAACCTCTTTGAGGTCAGTAGAATAATAAAAATTCAATTTGCTATACAAGCTGTTTTCAGGTTTGGAGTAAGTTTAATAGAATTTGCTGTGTTTTAAAAACTAAACCTTTTGAGAATGCAGAGGAAGTCTTAAGTCAAAAAATAACAAAATGGCTTTGAGTGTCTGGACATGTCCTGGACACTGAGGCAAAAAACAGCTGCTGTTGCTTTCACTCAAAAACATTTTAGAAGTGCATTCCAGTTTCATACAAAATATCACAGGATTTCTATGGTACGTTAAATCCACATTGTTTTGATGAACATAAAACTTTTAGGAATATGTCTTAATCTAACGTGGCTTTGAAATTGAACTAGCCCCCAAAATAGCTATCAACTCTTGAGTTCTGCTTTTGGGATGCACTAAAAAAATCTCTTCATAAGCTCTTGAGGTCAGTACACTTTTCACTCTCTGATATGAAATTATCTAAATAAAAGTTAAAAAGGAATTACAGACCAGGAAGTTACTTTCCTAGAGTCTCCTTAGAAGATTCAACCACGTGCATCTGATCACTATAAGTATTAACTCTAATTTAAATACATGTTCCAATTTAGTTCAAAACCTGTGACCAAAGAATATAAAGCAGCTATAAGGTTTGCATCACAATTGTTTTTAATAATTAAAAATTACTAATCATAGGAAATTTTGAAAATATTGAAATGCAGAGTTCTGCAATCAGGTCTGACCATTTTGGATCCCACAGAAAACCGTAGTGCTTGAAAATTATTTTTACTGTATGGCTGCTCAGCTATCAAGATAAAATGAATTGAAAGTCTACTTCATCCTAGTCATATGCTGAATGTAACATAATCATCACCTGGCACCTATCAAATGGCCAGCAGCCTCCTACAACAGCTGATTTATTTTTGCTTGGCTGAATGTAGGGGAAAATAGGAAAAACAGAAAAAGTATTTTTAAAAATCTAGTTTTAAAAGATCAGCTTCTTCAGGTCAAGTTATTATATGTTTCACATTCTCATATTATTAACTAATAAATACAAGTTAATAACTGTATTATTGTTTTGAAAATATAAAACAGTAATTCAGTTTTTATGGGTTCTTTTTTCCCTTCAGTTGTTTTTTGGTCTAATTAGTGTGACGAGTTTGACAGTGAAATTTCTTTAGCTAAAAGCCATGTTTTCAGAGGTGAAAGACGTTTAGATACCAAAATTGATTTGTTCCAAGTTGCAGGGGTCAGACTTGTGCTGAGTTAGTGCATTTGCATACTTTCTACTTGATTTGTATTTATTTGTAAGATGGACAACATTTATCAGAGTTATTAAAGAATCTAGCCATTTTGATTGTCATTTATTTTTATTAAGTTAATTGCCAGGTGGAATTACTATAGTTATATTTTATTATATGATTTATATGGGATATTTCTGTCAATTGGACATACTGAAGTGTACTGTTTTTCAGGGGAAAATAACTTCCTGTTTTGTACAATCACAATCATCCTCATATTGCAGTCATCCAGAAGTATTGCTGTCATTTGATAATGTTTTGGGTTTTACACCAAGTAACAAAATACAAGTCTTGTCTATTTGCCAATTAATTGTATTTCATCAACTCTGATGGAAACTTGATTGACTTTTCAGGATCAGGGACTAAATTTTTTCTTGCAACTTATTTTTTCTAATTTGGAAATGGAAGTGATTTCATATTCTAGTATATGTAATAGGGATGAGAGGAAATCTGTTATTTTACTTGCTCTGATGTTTGGTGGGTTTAGAATAATATTTATATAAACAAGAGGTAATATATTTCAGTGTGGTCAGTACAATATTAAGTGTAAGATAGTCAAAATTATTTTTTCACATTACATATATTTCAGTGTTTGTGTTACAGTGTTTTTCCTTCCAACATATTTTATAGCATTTTTCTTCTTTGTTGTTTGAATTTGCTGCTGGCCCAGAACCACAGGTCAGCATACTTTGCCTGGAAAATGTTTTTTAAACAGTATTAAATATGGAGATCTATATTAGGAATGACTCTACACACAGCAAATTCCTCTATTCTGTCAGCTGTCAATAAGAACTGATATTAGGAAGGTTGCAATTTATGTTAATAATAGTGTGAAAAGCCTTGGTATGATGCTCTTTATACGAGTTTACGCAAATGGTTGATTGCTACTGAAGTGTGCATTAACATAGAGCACATCCTCAGGTAATTTATGGGAAAATTATGAGATATGAAATAGTAAGTGAAGCCATAATCAGTGAGCAATATCAGTGCCTCAGATCAGTACACACTGGCAGAATGGTGTTCATCTTTTCTTTGCAAAAGGAAAAGGCATGCTGTACAAAGAAAAAGAAATTGCGATACACATGATAATGCTTAGAGATAAAATTATGCTTCCCATAAGCACTGCAGATTTGGAGAATTATGTTAAGGTGCATTCAGAAAAAAATCAATTAAGGGATTGAAACCAAGAATAAAAATTATGATGGGGAAAAGTAAATGCTTATGGAATCATATAATCACAGAATCACAAAAGAGTTGGAAGGGACCTCCAGAGGTCCCTGGCCCAAACCACCTGCCCAGGTAAGGAATTGGTTGCTTGTGGCAATTTCTAGGTGGCTTTTTGGAAGTCTCCAAGATGGGAGAATTCACCACTTCCCTAGGCAACCTGTGCTGATGCTCAGTCATCCACACAGCGAAGCAGCCTTTCCTGATGTTGAGGGGGAACCTCCCATATCACTTTGTGTCCACTGCCTCTGGTCCTGTGCTACTGGGCACCACTGGAAAGAACCTGTCTCTCTCTTCTTTATGCCCTTTCTTCAGGTATTTATATATGTTGAAATGTATACCTTAAACAACCAAGGGTATATGCCATACCATAAAGCATCATGAATAAAAACTCTGGGGTAGAGGAACAAAATGTTGGGTGTGATTTTCAAGTTAACGGTTGCTTGGAGAGTGGCTGGGCAGCAGTCAGCTTGAAGGAAATCAGGAGTGATTTCCTTTGCATTCTTTTTTTTTTTCTTCCCCTTTCCTTCACTAAGCATAGTTTTCACCTGTCCAGGTATTTGCCATCAGAAGACTTATTTGTCTGATTGTAGTATTCAGGCAGATACTGAATTATTTGAGATGGGAAATAGCCATTGGTCAAAACCAAATACACTGCTGAAGAATATATGTACAGCAATAGCTACAACTGCAGCAAAGTATTACTCAGTAAGTAATTAGAACTTAGTAGTCAACCTCATAACCCTTCAAAACATATTATCAATTAATAATATTCTCAATTAATTTTCATATTTAATAACTTGCAAATGCCATCATTATGAATTTTGAAAAAATTATATTCAGATGAATCATCCGCTTTAATTAAACTCATATGGTACAATTTCAGTTCTTCTGTTGTCATAATTAGAGGTTATGTTTCCCTTTTCCATATGGGCAATTCAGGAGATAAAACTCTCTTAAAACAATTATAGATTAAATTTGCAGAATTGTTTCATTTTCTATGTTGTGAGGACATAAAAGATTATGCGAAAGGCTTTCTGGTTTATGATAGGTTTATTTTTGTTGAACTCAAGATCAAGTGAGACAGTTTGTTGCTTCTGTTTTCAGCCTAATTTTAAAAATCTGCCCATCTTGAGGTAGATATTTTTGTCAAGTTTGCACGCGTATAAAAATTCACTGAATATTTTGTTGGTTCTCAGATCAATGTTTTTGCGGTTTTCCCATTTAAATTCCTTATGGTAATACTGTATTTCTTTATATTCTTTTCTTCATTAACACATTATATTGAAAAACAGATTTTTTAATTACTTTGTTTGGTTTATCATGACAATAAAATATCCGAGGAAGAAAAATTCTGTGAAAATACCTGAATTTCAACTTTTTAATTACTTAATTACCTGCATTCTGTGGGACTGAGGTTCTCTCCATACTGATTGTGAAAACTGTACCATAGCTTTATCTAACATCTTTAATTGATTTCACTCAGAAGACACTAAGTTTATGGTAGCACAATATGCACATGGAGGGGGGTGGAAATGTGAAGTATCAGTTATTCAAAGTAACCTTGACTTATTCCTTTGTACAAATAGATGTTCTGTATCATTTGCTACTGTTGCCTCAGAAATACACACTAAAACGAAGCGTACAAATATTCTAGTAAATTAAGAACTGTTTAATGTAGGAGCTAATTACTTATTTGACTTTTAGTTATTTTTTGGGACACTGTCAAGGATAAATTTTTAAACAACATCCTTTTTATTTTGAAAAGCAGTAGTCCTGGGATTTAAGCTGAAAAGAAGATTGGTAATGTCATGAAAGAGCATTCTTTAAATAAATCATTAAAATACAACAAAATATTTGGAATTATAAATAGAGAAAAAATACGGAGATGTTATCAGTTCTGTTCTCAGAGTACTGAAAAGTAAAAGAGATGTTGAGGCAGCAGAGTCTTTCATTATTATGTTTTGTTCATATTTTAATTATCCATTCCTACTGGAAAAGTATTCTAATTAGTACTGTAATTATATTCTGCCCTAATTATTGTTGACTTAATTTGTATTTTTTCTTTTCTTTGTTTTTTTTTCACCCATGCTAATTAGCTATTGTTATCAGTAGAGTGCAAATCCTTAAATATACTGGTACAGTTTTACCCTCATTTACTTGCCCCAAGGAGAGGCAAAAAGGAGAATACAAGTACTTACAGCTGTCTGATCTAAAGAGAAGCTATAGCTGAGGATAGAGTTTAATGAAAAAAATCACATATTTTGACAACAGAACACTGAACAATTATGAAGATATTAGGGGAGGGTTGTGAATGAATATATAGAACGCCTATGGAACCACCTCTCCCAACATGCAACATTAATATCTTTTCACCTCAGTACATTGAGTTATATAATTTAATTTTTCATCATATTTTCACCTTAGTGCATGGAATTCTTGAACACATCATTCATAAACCACATTGGTTATTTTGCCTTTTTGAGCCAAGTTTAGCTTTTCCATAGTAGTGATATTGAGGTGAGAAGCTATATTAAAATGAAACAGATGGAAAAGGGTTCTGATGAAGAAGAGTAATACAGTTTCCTGGTTGGGGATCTACTCCCAGGAAGTTACTTCAGGTTTGCATAAATCCTTCTGTGCATATTTTGCTTCAGTTAAGTAATATTTATGAATTGTTACTAATACCTTTGATTCAAATGCTTTGAGGTTAAATTGTTGTTTCGTGAACATCTGTTTAGTGAGAAGAAACTCTTAACATAATTGTAACTCTCTTTTTCCCTTATTGCTGCTCTAGTAGCCTGACTTACCTGACTTGATTGCTGTTATTTCTGTTCTTACTGTAATTACCATTAATCCTTTATTTCTTTTGCTTCTACCACAATTTGCAACATCTGTCACTGACTCTATGTAATTATGTAGTTTTGTCTTTATCTAGCTCTTTCCTACTTAGGAGTTGTAACAAACGAAACTTGTGAGGGAGTGTTTCAACATCAAAAGATTCATAGCAATGAGAGCTGGTTTTCTAGCAGAAATGTTTCCTTTGAATAAGTATACTACTGCTTCATAGGAAGAGTTCTGAAAAGGCTTCTGAAAAGAGGAATCGAACAGTCCCCAAGTCAAGGCTATGACTGAGACTTTGTCAAAGTCTCCTCTTAGATATTCTTTAGTGAGTACAACATTTCATGTGCAATCCTCAGAGAGGAATAATACATTTATGGCAGTTGATAGGGATATCTGGAGGAAGGAAAGCTTGAATCCAGATCCTGCTTTAATCAGCTACATCAGGAAAAGAGAACAATTGACTCATCTGAGCGTGTTTTCTGGTAGAGATCTCTGTTCATAAATGGATTTCCTGAGCAATTCCTCCAGTCTGTAGCCCTTTAATTGCATGCACTACTAAGTAGGATTTAATTTCCATATGGGAAGAATAAGCCACCTAGAGGGACATGAAACTTCCATATGGGAAGAATAAGCCACCTAGAGGGACATGAAACTCTTTTTGGACAAGCACCTTGAAGCACAAATACTCCCGTGATGTCTTCCAGCCCTGGTCTCAGCTCTCACTGCCTACAATCATTCAATGAGATTATGGAGTAGTTTCCAATGACCATGTTATGTCTTTCAGGGGGAAATTAGGTTCTTGGAAACAGACCACATAATAAAATTTGGTATCTGTTCTGGAACCTAGACTACTACCAAATTCTTCCAAGATTATAAAAAAAAGTGGAATAGCTTGCCAAAGATGACATTAATCGTGCATATGTACTAGCTGTAGATGAAAATACTCCATCTAAATGTAATGTAGATGCTATATAAGTGTCTACTCTTTTTCTGAATTCTCTTCAGTTGTTTGAGTTGGCCATCTTATGATAATGTTTTCTGTTAATGCCTCTGTGTGTGCGTGAACAAATGTATTGTTAAAGGTTTATTTCCCTATTTGTATTATACATATATTTCCAAAATACTATTTATAAGTTGTACTTTAGAATTAAGGAGTGGGATGCAGACTGCTTTTTCTGATTGAATAGTACACAGTGCTACTGAGTTATTTTGGATGTAATTTTCAGAAGCTATAGCCTGAGTGCACAAAACGAGCACCTGAAACTATAGATCACTGAAAAAAATGGCCTTAACCTTGCAGCTCCATCAGCTGCACTCATAAAAAATGTAGTAGTATTTATCTGCAAATAGACCAGAGAGGTTTTTATTGGGATATTCATAGCAAAATGAAAAAGATATTAGCAGTTTTATTTTTCATCCAGACTTAGCACTCGTGATGAAATGTCAAAGGTGATCCTCTTCATCTAACATCCTTTGGTTTTTTTGCATCGATGTACGAGTCGTAGGTTATGATAATGCTGCTCTGACACTCTTCTGTGTGCTTTCTTTAACAGAAGACAACAAATTTCATAGACGTACTCTTTCTAAAAAGGGCTTCTAAATTAATGATTTTCTCCTCATGGGTACTTCAATCCCCATCATTCTGTCTTTCCAGCTGGCTAATTTTTTAAACAAGTATCTGTCACTCTGGACTATAAAGGGAGATAGGGTGAGGATTGTTTAATAGCATGTTGTTTTCATGTCAAAATACAAACAAATTGTCAGGAGTGTAGCATATATAATGACAGTTTTGATATTTCTAAAGAATTTATGGTACATTGGCATTTTGCACAAATGCTTATAATAAAGATAGATACCAATGTAAGGGCGGTAAAACTGAACCTATTCAGAAACATGAAGAGTGTGGAGTTGTTTAAAATCCTTAGGTTTTGGTTTTTGTCTTTTTATGGTTTTTAAAATCTCTGGAGGGTGCATGTGGCCAAAATTTCTTGATTGCATGAATTGTAACTTAGCTTTATGCATTTTAAAGTCATTTAATCAAGCACGTTTGTTGGTCTTTGGGATTATACGTCACCAAGTATGTTGAATTATTAAATTCCTAATAAAATGCATCACAGCTGTGTGAAACTCTACAGACAGCTTGAAAGAATTTAGGCTTTGGATGACCACTATTAACTCCTTGAAGGACTAGATTATCCATGCTGCTGTGCAGTAGGCAGCGCTTCTGTGTGAGTTGTGTCCCTCAGGGGTTAAACATACTGCATGGCGTGTGCTAGAGGAGCCAGTGCTGGGGATGTTTCGGAAAGAAATTAGGCTTAGCCTGTCACCACACACAGCTGAGTTTATTCAGCTGAGCCACCTAGAATTTTGGAAGGAAGCTGAAGTAGTACTCAAGGTTTGCTCAGTTGTTTAGACAGTGAAGATAGTGCTCAAACTGATTTTCATTCACCTCTGTCCTTCCAAGTAAAGATGTAAAGCTGTGCATGGGCAGTCCTGTGAATGTTTCACCCTTCTGCACTCAACACATAGGTCAAATCTCAACAAGGTCTTTATGAAATTAAAGGTGTTATGCAAATTAGTTCCTCATTGACATAATTTATTCTTTCCAGTACATGGTGAATGAATCATTATTTCTATTTTCTTCCCAAATTTTTTTTGTTTTCATGTACCCAAGGGTTCATAATTCTCCACAACAATTGAAAGTGCTTGGTATTGATGAAAGGAAAGAAAAAAAACGCCTCAGCTAAACAGAACTGAGTATATTACTAACATGACTAGACTTAGTTTGCTGAAGTAAAACATTCCTGGTAACCATATGTGCGATTTTGTTTTATTCTATTCAATAAGAAGCAACCCACATACACCTAGATAAATAAAGAAGTAAAAGTAGATATCAAGTCCAGAGTAGGAATCGGAGAGCAGAGGCAGAAGGAAAATACTGTTTGACTTACTTATGCTTATGGTGTGGAAACACCTCTTTCAAGTAGTTCTCTTTTAGTATCTGAAGCCAAGCGCATTTGCATACCAATCAGAAATCCTCGTTTCTCCTCTGAGAAGGTATTTTGTTTCATGATTGAAGGGAAATTACATGTAGCGGTTATTACATTCGCCTACTTTTCATTTTAGTGGAATAGGATTAAAAGAAAAAGGAAAACAGGTTCAATTTAAAATAGAAACAGTTAGATTTATTAACATACGGTAAAGGTAAACAAACAAAAACTAACTACGAAACTCTCTCAAAAACAACCCCTCTTNCCCCCTCCCGGCCCGGCCGCGGCTCCCGGGGACTCCCGGGGCCTCCCGGGGCCAGCCGGCCCCTGGGCCCGGGGCCCTCCCAGCCCGGCTGCGATATTACCTCATGGCAGGGGTCCGCGGAAAGAGGGCGGGTCTCCCAAGATTCTTGTTTTTAAGCGGTGTCCCAGAGGGTGTACACCTTTTACCTGATTGGCCAGCTTAGCTGTTAGTTCCAAAATGGATTAACAATTGGTTTTTCCTACTATTTATGCTAAACCAATACATTACAGTTCAGATAAGGATCATGATTTCATTTGCAGTCTTTTATCATAATTTGTCTGTGAAATTGTTTAAATCTTTCATCATCTAAGATATAGTTACTTTCATAGAGAGATCTTCCTTTTTCTGTCATTTAAAGGCTTACATCCTGGCTAGAGAGCTTGAACGCGTAATGACTACAGAATAAATGCAGGAATTGGATGACTGGGATTTCCACTTTCAGCCCTGCCATTGGTTCACAGTATGCTATTGGGTATCCATCATAGGTTTTCCCTTTTCTCCTCCATCTACAAGCATGAGGTTGGTGAGACTGTACTCCTTAGAAATGTATTTTTTTTAATCTGTAAAAATAAAAGCAACAAAACACATGCAAGATCTAATTATTAATTTCATCAACATATTTCCAATGTGCTTTCTATAAGTGTTCATACTTCTATTATTGTGTTTGCTTTCATTTCAGATCAATCAGGATATTTCTAGTTGGCTGAGACTGTCTGCTGTTGTTTTTTCACAGAAATTTGTTTCTTGTGTTTTATTAGATAAGCTACATTTCTGTCCAACATCCAGGTCACAGGGACTGCCCTGCAGCAACTGGGGACATTCTACCTCGTATCCTTTGTCTCATTTCTAGGTAACAACACTAGTGACAACACTCCGATATAGGTGCAAGGCACTCCTTTCTTGCAGAGTCATTTGTTCTTATCAGGGAAAAGTGAAATGCACTTTCCTAAGCTCATAGTTTCATAACTGGGAAAGAGTAGACTGACAACAGAGAGTTTGAAAATATCTAGACTTTTTTTGATTTTCATAGAATCACAGAGTTATTTAGGTTGTAACAGACTGTTAAGATCATCAAGTGAACACCATATTCCATTTAGTTGTTTCCGAAAGGGATTTTTCCTCCCTGCCACCCTGTCTACCTAACATTATGCTACAAGTAACTAAAATTCCTCATGCTACTTTCCTGATAAAGTAGTTATGACGACCCAGGCATTAGAGGACGTGCAGAAACAGCTTTGGAAGTAATTTATACTGTCTCCGAACCATCAACTAGAGGCAGAATATTCAAAGTGTTTTGAAAACATACTGGATCTGTGTTGTTGCTCATTAGTCATTGCCGTTTAGACAAACAAGTGAAAGAGCTTTAACATTCCTTTGGAAGGTGTAGGAAGAATCTAATTATTAAATCCATTATATCTGTGTATAAACCAGATTAACAGCACCTTGAGTAATCCTGTGATTCTCATGATGGACACAAGCTAATTGAAGGCATTAGAGGCACTGCCCATATCTGTATTGACATCTCCCAGAACAATGAATCTTGGAGACTTCATTACCACTCTTTGACAGCAGCTATTTCTCTTCAGACAGGAGAGAAGCCAGGAACACAGAGGTGGTCTTTGTGTCTGTGTGTAATTTCAATCTGATTGTATTCTTACATTTGTTATACATCTGCATTTGTGTATTCCATTCCACCATTTTTTTCTTTAAAATGGAACATCTTCAGCTTGAATCATCTCCTCTTTAGCCTTGTGAGGCTTTTGCTTTCCCAAATATAGATATTTGTTTTTATAGGTTAATGGCAGAGTGAGTGGACTACTGTGGCAAACCTCAGTGATATTTTAATTGCTTCTTGTAAGCTTCTTTATTTTTTTTTCCCCTAGATATAGAGGAAAAAAAAGTAATGCTTCTGTCATGGTAACTTGATATTTCCCAGAAAGCATATTACTGACTTATAGGGAAACAGACCTTGAGTTCATACAGAAAGAGCACACTTCTGCAATGAGGCAGAGGTTTGGTCATTTAAATAGCATGAATAAAAGCTGTCAGAAGTTGTACTAGCTAAAGTAGAACTTATAGTCTGCTACATTATGTTATAACATTGTGCAAGCATCATCGGTGGTTATGATTAAATATCCCACTGCTGTGCAGAAATACATAATCACTTTTATCACTTTTCACAACCTTTTCCAAAACATCTGGTGTTAGTCGTTGCTATAGACCAGAGGAACAAACCATAGGAGACCATTAAGTGGTCACAGCAGTTTCTATATTTTAGAAGGTCACATACAGTATTCCATGCAGATATCCAGCCATATAGAGGGGATTTGAATGTTGCTTAATCTTATTGTTATAAATGCACACGGAAAACATTTCTTGTGTGGGACTGGAAGCCTTCCAGACCTGAGCAGGTGAACGGTTGGATTTTTTTTTTTTTCCATCCTCTTTCATTGTTACAGATGTGGATAGTTCATGTTTGGATGATAAAGTGTATGCGCAAAGAAGGTTTCAGAAGCAAACAAGGGGGTGGTTTGACATTTAATATCATCTTTATTCAATGTACCTTTCAGCTAAACTGAAGGGGAGGGTGAAAAATGGGAGGAGGATTTGGCTGTCTTCAGGCAGTTAAATAGAAATAATTTCTCCTTAATTCTCATCTGCATGCTACAATTTGCATTTCAATTTTAATATTTTGGAGTGTAAAAACATATTTAGGGAAATGGACTAATTAGATCTCTGTAAACAGCCATATGTTGCCATTTTTATTAAATTTAAAGGGTGGTTAGAATGACAAAGATTTTATTATTTGCAAGAAAAAGGACATAGATGCCCACCTTCGTGATATACCCATTTTTTTTCTTCTTTTAAAATACTGCTTCAACTGCAATTGTTCCTATGTTAGTTTTGAAAAATAAATGAGAAATTGCCCACAAGGTAATCCAATTATGTCCTCTTATGAGGTGATGAATACCTCATAAACGCCTATCTGGAGCCAGGTTCTGTTGTCCTGACTTATAACCATAAGTGTAAATAATTTTTAGCAGGAATACTCGAGGACTTTCTCAAGGAGTACTAGCATTATCATGCAGCAAGTGGTCTCCGGGGTGGCAGTCGCACCAGCTTCCACTTGAATTTGCTCTTAAATCTGGGTTAATGAGCCCAGGTACTGGTGTGTACCTAGCTTAGTCATATGTTGATTCCTCTGGAAGGGAAACTTGTGTTTGCTGAGGTTGAAATGCAAAAGTGGTTCCTGATGCCAATCCTGATTTGTCACGCCTTGAATTTGGCTGTATCATCCTTCCACAAAAAAACATTTGCATATATTTGCACTGCATGCCTGAAAAGTATTACCTTAACTATTAGTAAGAGCTTTCCTGGGGAACAGTAGACTCCATGGAACTCTATCACCAAGGCCTGTTTTTACACAATAGGACAGCAAGGCAGGTTCATGCTATAAATCTGAAGACTGTATGCAAGAGAGAGTGGCTGAATTTCTGGAGCTTCATGCAGTGCACTGTTCTTCTGAAAATTAAAATGAGCATTATAATGATGAGGCTTGTACAGATGAGTCTTCAGAGATGTTTCTGCCAGCTGGCTCAATGAACTTGATTCAGCCACAGAATGGTGCTGAATCTCTGCAGTAACCTTGAACTTCACTGTTTTCTTAAAAGTTTGTTCTTATTTCAAAATCCAGCTACAAAAAGTATAACTACTCAATAAAACAATGAGAGACATAAAAGTGACCCATTTGCATTGTCATTCATTATTTTATGTGCTATCCCTTTGAGTGATCACTCTATAAAATTTTACTTAAAAGACTGTCATGATTTAATATGTCAAAGTGTTTTCTATTATAACAGAAATGAAAAAGGGTTGCTAAAATAATCACTTTTACCATTCCTGACCTAGAAGAAAGAGTGGAAATAGTTTCAGGCAGGGAATATAATTTTTAGGGAACTAATTTGCAGCCTGCTTTTAAGTCAAGTTTGAGTTAGAACAGTGAGTAAACAGAGCAAAGCATACAAAAATCAACACTTTCATGGTGTCTGCAATATTGTATCTGGCACTTTGATATCATCTATATGATACCATTCTGTAGGTGTCTGTTAAACCTGATAAATTTTTTTGCCATATTTTGTCCCTTAATAGGAGATTTTAATATGAATGTGAGATAAATTGAACCAATTAGTAAAAGCTATTATCCTTGGAATATGAATATGGCAGAAAAGATCCCTTAAACCATACAAGCTTTTAAGATAATAACATCTAGCAGTGTTTGGCACATGAGCTTAACCTCTAAAAGATGTGATTGTCCATATATTTGGTCCATGTGAACACTCTCAAGGTTCAATTACCATACTGGCCTGAGAAGGGAGTCATCCAGTGCCCTTCTAGTTCAACAGCTTAAATGTGATATGCCATCTGAGTTGTCCTAAATAATTCATCTTCTTGAGACTGGGACAGGCAAGTATTTCTTATTGCCTAGCACAAAAATTTTCTCAGAGATAGAGCTGTTCTGGAAAGTTTACCTTCCCATCTCTATATTTCACTTTTCTTCAGTCTTTGTGAGACAGATTGGGCAAAAATCTGTAGCTTCCCATACTGGCTTTCTTGTTTACCATTGTCAGGCATTCATGCACATGGTCCTGATCAGTTACTTTATAACACCTATCTTTGGTTTCATAAGCATTTTGATAGGTACAAAGTATGTTTGGTACTTAACTATAAGATCTACCCATCTGGTAGACTGAGACATTCAGATAGATTAGGTGGATTTCAGTAAAAGTATCAAAATCTATAGCAAGTTTTATTTCTTACAAATGGAAAGAATTGAGAGATGCTTTGAAATTTTCTAATTATAGAAAGTGATTCTTTATATGTGAATGAAGGAATTTCATAAATTAGAACCTTTCATGAAATGTTCAGTACTCTGGGGGAAGAAAACTATATTGAAAAGAGAGACATTACAGATGCATTCCAAGGTTTCTGGCTTAGATGTGGAACCTAAAAGTCCAGGAATATTCACTTCCTGTTCTCTCTAAGGCTAGGGGCCTGGGATAAGTCCACTGTAGTTCATATTAACATGACAGCTTTAATTTTTCTTTAAAGCCTTCTGTTCTTTTAATCTTTAATATTTTAAATATTTAAATATTCAATACTATCTAATTAATATTAACGTTTTCTCAGGCTTAATAATTATTCCGTGCTGATGTTGCTGTTGGACACACAATCACACACACATACACACTGTCTGGTGAAAAGGCATGAACTTATTACACCATCTGACTCCATATTTATAGTATTTTTACACAGACCACGGATTGGAGGAGAAGGTTGACACCTCTCCCATCCCATTGGTCAAGACAACTGTCCATCAGCTGTCCATCCCTCCAAGAGAAGGAATGTAAAACAACCTCGTCTAACATAAACATTGCTTCTATTTATAACACCCATGTGTGAGAAAAAAACCTGAGAGCTATGAAAACATTGGAACTGTGAAACACACCAGAAGGCTGAAAAAATCAGAGCAACATACTGTCACCATAAGCCTGGAAACTTTAAACCACAGTAGGGAAGGTCCTTGCACTTGGATTATTAGTACAGTTTTTATTACTGAGTTGTAGCTGTTAATCAAGTTTACAGTGCATGTTGTAACTGCAACTACAGAAGTTGTAATTAGAACCACAGAATAATTTTTTTATTATTAAGAGATGTCTGGAGGTCATCGAGTCCACCCCACAAAAAGGATGTATTTTGTCTTCAATAATGGAGAAGATGGACTTGTAGGTGACACAGCTGACTCATTAAACTGGGCTCTGCTCTTCCCACTGTTACACAGGGCCCCATGGGCAGTGCAGCAAGAGCAGGCCTAGATTTCCTGCTGCTGAAATGCTTTGCTGTTACTCTCTGAGCCTAATGGCAGTAGGGTTAGATGATTAGATATTTAGGATTTTTGTGATTTGCTTTTTCCTGTGGCAGAAACTGTACATCAGACTGTATCTTGTAACTAAGTGCTGTGCAGGATTCCAGAATCGGGAGGGGAGTGTTTGCCAATGTGAGACAGGGAGAAGGGTTTCTTTATTCATACCTTGAGGATAAGTCTGAAATTAGTGGGTTGCATTTCTTACAGCTTGAAAAATCCATAGGAAGCATGGGAGGTATTGAGATTTTGATTGCCTTTTATGTTGGTGCTGAAGTTTCTAAGCAAACAGAAAGTAACTGTTCCATTTTCTGCCGTTACAAGGTACTTGCCTGTCAACATAACTTGCAATTCTAAGTGAAAAATGTCTATTTTTTTATTCATAATCAACATAATATTTTTCTTTCTATTTTTTTTTTTTAATTGAGTTTTCAAGAGTAATGAATGGATGAGCTTTGGGGAATGATTTAGCTTATGGTGAATGATGCAGGAAATGAAAAATCTCCATCCAATTCACATAGCAAATGCACTCAGGTCAAAAGAATCTCATCTGTACTCAGCTCCTTGCTTTGTGCTAGTTTACAGAGGTGAGAACAGACCATTTAACTCAGACATAACCAGCAAATGTTGCAAAGCGTTACCGTTTCTAAGTGGTGATTCACAAACTCCTAAGCTATCCTTATCATTTCTTTTCACCTTGCAAAAAGTGTCACTCCATCTTCCATTGCAAAGATAAATCCTTTAGGAGAAATACTGAAATCTTATAAAATTTGATTGGATTTATTATCTATTTTCTGTTTCCTCTGTTTTAATTTTAATGAGAAATCAAAATTATGAATGATTAATACACACACACTCCGTCCATATTTATATATATATATGTATGTATGTAATATTCTCATCTAGTCAAAAGTTGACTTTCAGCTTTGATTAGTTAATACCAATGGTTTTCATTTTAAATTTTGGACTAGGTTGAATTTTTAAATTTTATATCCTTTCAAATGTTAAAAGCTACGAGTGAGTTCCTGAAATGCTTATGAAATGAAATGACAGGTGAAAAATTATCAATGTAAAATTAAGTGAAATCTTTGAGTTTGTATTCAGCTCAAGCTTTGCCTCGAGATTCTTTTTATAAGGCAAGCTGAAGATGCAACAAGCTCGCACATATCAAAAATTAACACAAGGATAATAGGTATATTCTGAACCCAAGATGGACATTATTTTTATTGGCCTGGTTAATGGAAGATTACCATACATATTTAAAAATCAAGGTAGGCACTTTCTGCATCAGATGTAATTGTCTGAAGAAGCTGGATAACACTGAGTTTTTTCATTTGCCTTTCTTAAGTTCAATTTAATGAGTACAGTATCCCTATGAGCTTACAGTATGGCATCAAATGAGATATGATTGCACTTTTAACTTTTTAGACAAGGTTACATTTCATGATGGATAACTGCCGAAGGATTTAGTTATGGATTGCTACCTCAGAGACAATACGGATCTGAAACTATTAATTTCAGACTGATAAATTACATTGTATCTCATGTATAACTATGGCAATTTTTAAAACTTACCTTCCTGAATTGCATTTACTTTGTCTTGTTGCATATAACAGTTCCAAACAGCAGACAAGCAAAGCACTTAATACTAAGCTAGTAGTAGGAAATGCTATTTTGATTTAATTCTATGTCGATCAGGCAGTGGCATACAAATCCAGGATAATATGGACTGGATGTTAGTCTGTGCATACACTGGGCACATATAGTTAATCATATCTACATGAAGTTTAGCCAGTTGCAGTCAAGAGGATGCATTATGCATGGATTAACATTTGTATTCTCATACTATTTTGTCAGGACAGCTGGACTTAGATCACAAGTTCAATTTGTTATTCATACACATTTTTAAAATATCCTCAGTTTAAAGTTCAGTACTATTTTCACCATTTGCATCTCATCTGGCTGGTACTTATTTATCTATAAACTGAACTAGAATGTTCAACCTCAAGTGTCAAACCAATATGTACTTTAAGTAATATTTCTGTGTTTTCAGGCATTTATAATACAAATATACAAATGAAAGTTCTATATGTGCAAGCACAATGTATTTTAAAGGAGAAAGGATAAAGCTGAGTAGAATACCTTACCTCAGAAAAAGAAATTTCTCCTTTATATACAGCATGACATGAATTGAACTTCTTGGGGCCTCTCTTTCCAAAGAACTGATAAAAGGATATTCTGGTTTCAAGGACATCATCTCCTTCTTTTGATTTTTTTTTTTTTTTTTTTTTTTTTTTTTTTTTTAATTTTGTTCTGTGTTACGCTGAACTTCTCATCTCTGCTTTGGACTGGGAGCCAAAAATCCAAGTTTCTATTTCTGGGAGTTTCAGCTTCAGATCACTTAAAGCTTTGTGCAATATTTGTTAAAATGACTTGTGATTTTTAGGACCTGTATTTTTGATGTATCGCTTAAAAAGAACCTTATTTCCAAATTAAAAGATTCAGAGTTTCTAAAATTAGAGCTTCCTTCTCTCTTCACCACCCCTAGGACGTTATATGTAAAATATCTGAAATGAGACACACACATAAGAGCATCTTGGGCTTGAAATTGTTTTTATTGTTTTCATACCCAGCAATTACAGATATTTCTGTCTTCATTTCTCTTAAGTACTTTGAACAACAGAGCTGAAGAAAAGACTTATGCTTTGAACATACATTTTAAATGAAAGAAGCAACAGAGGCTTCTCTCTTGTAGTTTTCTTGAAGCAGAACAATGGTGCAGTTTTACACAAGGGATCCTTTAGAGGGTTATACCTAAAGGCACTGCTGTTGTTCCTTGGTCCCTGTGGTCATTATGTTGGATTCTCAATGGAAGTGAGATTTGGGTGTAACAGACTAAGCACCTCAATAAAAACAGCAACTCCAGGTGCTGTGAGCGTGCCACCAAGCCTGTTCCTGTGACAGAGAAGTGTCCACCTTCCACTGTCACTACAGAGTGACTAACATCAACTCAGACTGATAAATGAGCAGGAGCTGATGAAAAGAAGATTATTTCTACTCTGCCTAAAGTACACTGAAATGCATTTTTACCACATCCTTTTGGTAGTCTACTAAGAATGACCTAATGTCAGGAACTAATGCTATCATTGTCACTGCTATGACCTTAGTCTTCCTCCCTAAGAATATTATGTGACTTTACAATAAGTGAACACCCATGACCCAGTAATAATGAATCTAGTCTTATCCAAAGGCTCATATGTTTGTTTTGTGTTACATGTTGTTTGTAGGTTGCAAGTGGTACAGCTCAATATATAATTAAACTAGATGTTTTATTGGTCTGCCCTTGAATTTAAACAATGGGAAGAAAGAGTATTTTGAGCATTAAGCTTTTAATGCAAAATATGAACAGAAAATAGCATATTTACAAAACCAAATTGCAATCTGAAGAATTTGAAAGCTTTGAGTCATTGCCTGGCAATCAGCTATGACCTCTTACTACAGTTTAAAATTAGAAAGCACACCTGCCTCATATTTTGGTGAACAGAGCTGTTATCATTCTCTGTTCAACTGAGATTCAGAAAAAATGGAATAAAATTCTTTCTCAATGTTGTTTAAGATTTCACTGTTATGCAACATATTATATGTTTGATATTTGGTTTTTAGGACTTTTAATTAACTGACCTCCCCTCTCCAGTTAAATATATTGTGTACATTTTATAAAAATTAAATGCAAGATGCAAATAAAAAAATTTAAACATTCTTTCATGTAATCAATCTCTTTTCCAAAAGGAAAATTAACCTGTAGTGTTTTAAAATATGAGACCACTTAGCAAAGAATCTCTCTCTATATATAAATAGATATAGATATTTGGAAAGGCTTCATCATTTATTTTTATTAAAGTCTTACTCCTGTGGCAATTCTTCAGGGTGAAGAGAAGGCAAAATTGCTCACAAGATCTGTGCATATTTTTATATGTACATAGGCGCTCATAATCTGTATCCATAAGCTATTAAAGATTGTCTCATACTAAGACTGATGGTTGTTAATGAAAGGATAAAAAAAGCTGCATTTTAGAAGATTAAAATGCTGTTAATTTCTGTATGCATTTAAGATTAATAAACTGCTCATTAGGCCATGCAAATGAGCACTTTATGAATTCCATCACAAACATTCACAAGTACCTTATACATAAATCACATTCAGTTAATGTATTTTTCTTATGTAATTGGGGAACAGATTGATGAGCCAGTCCAATTAGGTCTAATTTACATGTGTATGGAATTTTGTATTATGAAGCTAATATGCAAGTAAGAAAAAAACTAATTATAGCATGTATTTGCTTTAGTAAGATGAAAGAAAATTGCAGCTTATCTTAAAAAATACTGCTACTTACTTGATGTAGAGGAAATATGAAAAGAATGTAGAAATTTTAACTTTTCTCATGAAATAATAATGTGATTCAATAGCTGTCTCTTAAAATTCTTATAGTATGGAAATATAGAGATTTTTAGATTTACAAATTCTGGGAGCCAAATCCAGAAGTAACTAACAGTGCCAGAAAGAAACCTAGCCTTACACAGAGGATAGCAAAGGGAAAAGCAGAATGAAGTCCAGCTGTAACTGATGACAGAAGCCATGTGGCCTTTGGCAGGCAGATATGAAGGAAGAAAAGGAAGAGAAAACTAGGGAAGAGTGAGTTCCTGCAAGCAATCCTGGTGCCTTTCAGTTTCACTGGGAATTCCAAGGTGTGATTTTCTCTTAACTGTACACTGTATCTTTCAAAAATTTCCATATGTTTTTCTGGTCAGCAGCACTTTCAGGTAAGGTCTACTGGGAAGTGTACAAATGAAGTGTGAGGTTGCTTGGACAAAGTCACTCTATGGGAAGTGAAATTCTTATCTTCTGGTGTAAGCAATTTCATTCTATGAGGCATTTAACAGTCATAGACAAATCCTCATTTTATTGTTTCTATCAGCAAGGTAGCTTGTATTCTCATTAAGTTAATGGATCAAACTTTAAAGGTACTTTTCTGTAACTCCTTTGAATCAGACCTTTCCTTTTCAGAGTGGAAATATTTCTGACTTTTTGTCAGGGTATTTGTGTGGGGGTCATGATGCATATTTCACTTGGTGATAGAAAATAGCTTTTGGCACCTGTGTTAGCACACAACGTGGCCCATGCTTTTTAAACTGTGAATTGAGAGAATTAAACATTTATTAGCTTTAATTTATTATGCTTTGCAGAGGTTGAACTGCAAGTTGTATTGATGGTGGTTAAAAATTATCATATTAGGGAGGACACATTTTCAGTCACCTCTTGTCACAGAGTTTACAGCATGGACCATCTGAGAATGATTTTTGGGGTTGCATTGTATTGGTTTAGCATGAATGGTAAAAACCAATTAGTGATCTGCTTTAAAACTGACAGCCAGGTTGGCCAATTAGATACAAGTGTACACCTCTGGGACACACGGCTTAAATACAGGTGGGATTTTTGGGAAAGGCCTGCCTCTTCCTGCTGCGGGCTTGCCACGAGGTAACATTGGGG